>CM075977.1:237503168-237710894 GCA_038087875.1 Malacoraja senta
GATTAAATTTGGTCGTGTTTATGTACGCTTTTTAAAATAAAATACCTCTCTCCCCCCCCCAAACCAAACATTTCAAAATGTTTAAAAAAACAGCTCAGCCGTAGAATGTTAGTAAAGATTCCGTTGTGTGATGTCACAATGCACAATGGTCACAGATGTCCAATCGGAATTGATTCATTTACATATGCCTTTGCAGCGGCCCCAGCCCCAGCCCCTCCCCCCCAACCCCCGCAGCATTGGGCATTGTGACATCACAAAACGGAACCTTCATTTACATTCTATTGCTGAGAGCTGTTTGTTTAACATTTTGAAATTTCCCCATTCCCTATCACCCCCAAATCGGAATGAATCCGTTTACATATACCTTTAGAGGAACAGACCCAGGTGGTTAGTGTGACGCCACAGCCCCCCCCCCCCCCCCAAAATGCACGTTCGGTGTCCAGACCCAACGGGTCTGCACTTGGTCTAGTATATAACTAAAACTCCGATTTTGTTATCTTCCGGTTTGCGCGGTCTTTCTATTTATGCAAAAACGGTACGCGATAGCACTACGAATTTTCACCAGGTCACTCACCGTTCTCCTGTGCTGCGAGTGCACCAGGTTTCATTCCGATCGGTTGAATGTTGTAAAAGTTAGTGAGGTTTAAAAATCTTAAAAACGCACGCAGATCGATCTCTTCTGCCAGTCAGCGGCGCACGGATCAGTCTCTTCTGCTGTCACTCCCCGGGAAGGTCCACCCCTTCCTGTGCCATCGCGTCTTTACTGAGCTGAGGATGGCTGGCGGACACAATTTTCTGAGGGACCCGAAGCAGCCCAGCCCGAACCAGCCCAGCACAGCGTCGGAGACCCAGCCCAGCCCGGAGATGTCGCCGATGATGCCAAACGTAATGCGGAGACTCTGATCCCAGCGGAGGAGAACGATCAATGACCAGCGACCAGCGCCCAGTGCCCGCTTTGAGTCCTGATCGCACCGCCAGCTCCAGCCCCTACCCCTCTGGCTCCTTCCCCCGTCTTTTCTCCGAGCTCACTCCCCCCACAACCCCCCGCCCATCCCCGCACACCCCTCCCCCCCACACCCCACCGCCCACCCACACCCCACGCCCACACACCCCACTGCCCACACACACCCCATGCCCACACACAGCCTCCCCTCCCACACCCTCCCCTCCCACATACACCCTCCCACACACCCCCCCGTCCCGCACACCCCTTTCCCGCACATCCCCCTCCCGCACATCCCCCTCCCGCACACCCCCCCTCCCGCACCCCCCCTCCCGCACCCCCCCCTCCCGCACACACACCCTCCCACACACACACCCTCCTCCCACACACCCCCATCGCACACTCCCCCCTCCTGCAGAAAGATTAGAAGGTTTACAATATAGATGATTCCACCCCAAGTAATGTTAAATGCAGGTGTCATTTTCTTTGAAGGGTACTATTTTAAAAAGATTAACAAGTACTTAATTTGCAAACCTCAAATAGCCAACAGAGTTCAATGGCTCGGTGATTTAAAAAAAAGTACCTTGCAATGTTAATGGTTTAACATTAACCCCAAACCAAAACCAAAGAATTGCAGAACACTATTTTTTGTTGTATACCCAATACCTTTAGTATAGTTGCAGATCATTTTACACTCTTAATAGTGGAAGGACAGGAAAAATTTGAGTGGTGCTTTTTGTCCTTTGAGTGACTACAAAAGCAGGTATTCATTAAATTCAACATGGAATTTATAAAAAAAAACACAGCTTGTTTGAATAGTGTGATCTGCTTAGTATTTTGAATGGAAGGAGTATAAGTTACCCAGCTGCTCACTATACATTGCAAAAGATGAGTCGCGCAAATAATACTAATCATGAGAACAATCTACAGGAGACAATGGAGTAGATCCCATTTAAGTGTATCAGCTTGTCTTACAGTGATGCAACAAAAAGTCTCCAGTCAAAAAGTCTCCAGTCAAATTGGGTAGAATGATTTAGTTGTTAAGTTACTGAACTGGTATCCAGACATCTGTATTATTGATCTTGAGGCATTGGGTAATTCCAGGTAATTAAATAAAATCTGTAATAAGAAACGTAATATTGGTAAACTATCAGGTTGTCTTAAAACACCCATGATTCACAGACGCCCTAATGGAGAGGAAGTCTGCCATCCTTACCTAATTTGGTCTACATGTGACCTCAGACTTGCAGCAATTTCATAGACGATTAACTGCCCATTGAGATAGATTGCAGTTCACAAATGAGTCAAAAGATTAGACATAATCTTTTTATTTGTAAGTTTATCTTTAATTAACACTGACATAAATTTAGATCTCAAAACATGACACAGGAATGAGACAAAGTTCTAAAATATTGTATTCCAAAGTGAAGCTCTTCAAAAACTGCAGATGCTGGAAAGCTGAAATAATATACATGATATCATTTGTGATGAGTTGGAAAAATAACTTTCAGCCCTGCTGTCTATTCGGAGCTTTGCAGTTACCCTCTGTCTGTTCTTTCTTAATCTTCTAATCCCACTACCTCTGCAAGCAGCTGTGGGGTATTTGCTAATTCACTCCCATTTTCCCTCCCAACGCCTTCACTTCTCCCAAAACCAAACCTGTCCTTAATAACCCATAAATAATGGGGCCATTACCTCTGGTTCCTCCTCTACAGATGCTGCCTGACTTGCTGACAGTTTTCCAATAGTTCCTAATTTTATTGCAGTGCTTGCCATATTGTCATCTTTTTTTCTGCTATATTTTTAAGTTGGCCTGCAAAATACGACATAAACTAATTAAACACCTTACTGCATTTCTCAGGGGAAGATTTATTTTCTTCAGGTTTCCACGTAAGACGGTGAATGTGAGGCTAATTTACCTTTTCTCAATATGAATGCTGGAAGGAAAGTTTATTGCAATATCAGTGGACCAAAAGGAAGTGGAATTCATCTAGGTCACTGATATTAAACATGCGCAACATCTTACAACAGTTGTAAAACCTCCGAAAACATTTCCATTGGGGTAGAAATTCATCCTTGGCATCTTTTGCTAATGGCACAATATTCCAGGATCTGTGTTGTTAACTGCTTCTGAAATTCACTTTAGAAGCATTGAATTTGCTTCTAAATTTAAATTCAGAAGCAATTTGACATACATCAAACTGACATACTTCTATTAAGTTCAAGAGAGCTAAATGTTGATACGTCCCTATGTAGTTAACACCAGCACTTGGGTATACATTTCTTGCCCATAAAATACACCTGAAAATTAAATGGGGCCTCAATTTATATAATTTCAACCAGGGCATTATTACAAAATTAATTATTTTTTTCAAATTTTATCTTGGTACCATTATAGAATGTAGCCAATTTATTTTCTGAATATTTTTTGTTCTGTCTCCAAAGATTAAAACCTGAACCACTTGAAGAAGAAGAAAGCAATAATTGAGTTTAAACACAACTAGCCTCTTTCATGAATACTGGAACACCCTTCTGCAACTTGTCTTGAACCTGATTGCGTTAATTCAAGTGTAGATATCATGTTCTATTCAGTTGAAGGGGTGTTAGTAATTTTAATTTAATTTCTTGGGATAAAACCAAGGCAAATCCTAAGATTTTTATCTCAGATTAATTTCAGTGTCTATAGAAAGGAACACGTCAACATTGGGAATGTGAAATGGTCCTAAAAATTAATAGTCCAAAATGATATTCAATATCTATGGAAATTTCATATTTCATATTCTCAATATGTATTAGCTAGAGATTCCAATGCACAAATAAGTTAATGTTCATAAGTAATAGGAGCAATGAAGTCTACTCCACCAATCAATCATGGCTGATCTAAAGGGTTCCTTCTGTGAATGTTTACTGGGGATTAGATTAGATTAGATTAGATTCCTTTATTGTCATTCAGACCTTTCGGTCTGAACGAAATGTCGTTGCCTGCAGTCATACATATAATAAATAACAAAACACACAATAAACACAAATTAACATCCACCACAGTGAGTTCACCAGGCACCTCCTCACTGTGATGGAGGCAAAAGTCTGTCTCTTCCCTCTTTGTTCTCCCTTTGCGCTGAGGCGATCCGGGCTTCTGACGTTGTGACTCCGCCGGGTGATGGTAACTCAGTCCCGCGGCTGAATCCGTGCTCCGTCCGCGACGGGCCGGTTCAAACTCCGCGGCCCAGAGTGGCCGAAGCTGCCGCCCTCCAGTCCAGCGGACGCAGCTGGTCAAGCTGGTCAGCATTTAGATGTCAATGACTGGGCTCAATTATGGAGTATTATTGATCAGTGTGAATGGGTAGGGAGAGGAAGAGTGTGGATTCATTGATTCCTTGCCTGAGGGCATTGGGGCAACGGAACAATGCGGCACCTGGGAATGTGGTGTTGAGAATCCTGAAAGGTGGGTGCTTTGGAATTGGAAGTTGGTGTGGGTGGGAAGCCTGCAAATATCATGACGATTATTTTGTCGTGGGGTGGTGGAAATCGTGAAAGCTGGAATGATCAGTGCCTTGAGCTAGGGTTAAGTTCTGGAACTGGAGTCTGATGAATCGGTGCCTTGGTTTGTTAATTAGTTTCAGTAAAGTGCTCTGGTATGTAGGTGAGTGGAAGATTCTGGGGGGAGGGGAAGTTGATGAAAATGCTGAGAGAATTTCCTCTTCTTTCCTTTCTTGTTGCCACTCGTGAGGGCAGTGCCTGTGAGTTCACCACTTTCTATGGCATAGGATTAGAGTCATGTTCATGCATGGGCCTAGTGGGCCGAAGGACCTGATTTCTTGATTGTATAATTCACCTTAATGCAGAAAAATAAAGGTTTCAATTCATTCATTTAATATAGCTTAACTTTTAACATCAGAAAATATTTCAAGATGTATAGCATGTTCATCTACTGTCTAAAGAGCAAGTCAGTTAGATCCTTGTGCAATACTCTATCAGAACATGGCTTTAAGGCCCCACGTGAGAAGGGGAAAGGAAAATTCACCAATTTGCCTTTTGTGGATGCAACGTCATAATGATACCTATTTCAATATGCCCAAATTAAATTTGATTAAATATGTATATTCATCAGAACCACTCACTTATTTTGGAAAGTTGCCAACACCTTTGTTTTAGCACACATTAAGATACTTGGAACTCTTCCAGTTTCATCATTAAGTACTTGTTGGTCAGATATTGTACAGTCATATACAAATTTAATAGACCCAGAGTTAATTTTCCTTTAGTTTGGGGTCAACAGGCTACCTGATTCCGAAACTGAGTAGAGGGCTCACATTAGACCAATGCAAATTATTTTCTCCATTTCCCACACAAGTCAACCTGCAGCCTTTTTTGAGTGTCAATCAACACTAACTGGTGTTGCAGTAACTAGATTGAGACCATTCCAAGTGCAGGACTCAATTCCCCCATCATTCCATTGCATTATAAAAATGATTAAGGGAACAAGATCACATAGCATCGACTCATTTGTATCGACTTGAAATTTATGGAACTTCAATTCCCATTTTTTTAGAAATGCAACACTAACACTGTCCAGCACTTTTTGCACACAGTGAACTCTAGCTATTCCCCGAATCTCTGGTTATCAGGGCTCTGGAGTCCTTGGAGCAAACTGTGTGTCTATTAAGAAGTCCATTATGCAAAAGAGTGCTGAGACATTGGTGGACACTAGAAATCTGGGCATATAATGCTGTTTTTTATTGTCTCAGTGCTATTGATCTGTATGTCTGTTTTTTTCATCATTTATCTTTGCAGTGGGAATTTGACCAAGTACATTTGTTAACTCTCTTATTTGCACTCATGGGTTTTGTGCATATGCACATGATAAGTATGTCTGAACATCTTCCTGCCATCTCCAGATGTGCATCTGATGTTTCAATAGTAAACATGCATAGTGGATCTTATAGCTGCAGCGTGAAGAGTTTTGGCTTCAGCTAAGTAATAAAGATGCCAGGTGTGAAATGAGATGAAAAACCATTTAACTCAGTTTTCTTTGGTGACATTGATTAAGAGAATAATATTAACTATGATATTATGTAATTTTAATTATCTTTGGATAATCTACTGAGATCTATAGCAACCACCTAAACGAACCATGTAATGTTCCTTTCCTCAATGTATCCCTATATTGGTTACTACACTAATGATCAAAGTGAATTTCCAATCAAGCACGAGGTATTTGACACAAACACTTCAGAAATCTGACAACCGTGTAAATTGAATGCATGTTGATTTTGTTCCAGGATCTTGACAGAACACTTGGGTTTGGCTGAAGTCATCGCCTCTGTTTCTGTGCTGTATCTCTGAATTAAACTAAGCTAGACTTAACCAAACAAAAAAATTCCTACTCTTCCAAGGTTTACAGTTCATTTTGTTTTTCACTTTTGCTTTCCTTATCTCTGTCTGTCTGCGTCTGTGTCTATTTCCCTTAAAAATCAACCAATAATTTTACTTTGAGACATTTCTAGCATTAGGTACAGAGAGAATTATTTTCATTAACTGTGCGCCTATTTCGCCTCATTGCTTATGTTTGGAAGACGGATAGTCTATGAAACAGCCTACTATTTTAATTGATAATTTCCTGTGCTGGATTTTGTATTTTCTGTATGTTTGAGTGTGATCACAAAGAAAATGTAAAAATAATAAAATGCTTCACTCATGCGCAAACCTTTCTAACTTATGGACTTTACTTATATGCTGTTTGTGTACAGTACATTTGTAAAGACCATAGATATAAATTAAAAGATCTGCAATGGGAAATATTACAGCAGAAATATCTAGCCGGTAAAAATAATGAAAAATTTAAACAATATATTTTAATGAGGAAAAACGATCATGCATAATCATCAAAAATGGTACAGTGGCACAGCTGGTAAAGCTGCTGCTTCACAGGCCAGACACCAGGGTTCAATCTTGATCTTTTTCGGGCTGTCTGTGTGGAGTTTGCACGTTCTCCCTGTGACCGTGTGGGTTTCCTCCAGGTTTTCTCCCACATCCCAACGTCATGTGGGTTTGCAGGTTAATTGGCCTCTGCAAAATTACCCCTAGTATGTAGGGTTTGGACAAGAGAGTGGGATAACATAGAACTAGTGTGAATGGGTGATCGATGGTCAGTGTGGACCTGAAGAAGGGTTTCGGCCCGAAACGTTGCCTATTTCCTTCGCTCCATAGATGCTGCTGCACCCGCTGAGTTTCTCCAGCATTTTTGTGTACCGTCAGTGTGGACTACGTGTGCCAAAAGGCCTGAATCCATGCTGTGTCTCCAGATTAAAATGGGAGTTCTCAAGAGATGATTAGCATCAGCCCAGCCAATTATATCAACCAGCATCTCAGTTCCTTGTTTTGTAACAAAACTCCTTGTGGTTGTATCTCTTTGAATTAGCTGCCGAGTTCATACCTGCTGGGTTAGATCATAATAATTGGATTAAATTGTAACACATCAGTTAAGAATGCAATGGAAAATTTGGGGGTTGTGGTGCATAGGAAAGTCTGATAGGTTGTTCTGCGAGTCTCCCAGTAAAAGTTACGATACGATACAGTAAAACTTTATTTATCCCAGGATGGAAATTGATCGATTGATCTGCCAACAGTCTTATAAACACAAACTACATGAAACATGAAATTAAAGTGACGAGTGGAAAGGATTGTGGATGTGCCAAGATTGGGGGAGGGGGGGGAGGGAGTCAGTGTCAGATTACCTTATGACAGAAGGGGGAGGAGTTGTACGGTTTGATAGCCACAGGGAGGAATGATCTACTGTTGCGTTCTGTGCTGTATCTTGGTGGAACCAGTCTGTTGCTGAAGGTACTCCTCTGGTTGACCAGTGTGTCATAGAGGGAGGGGGTGAGCTGTATTGTCCAGGATGCTCTGCAGTTTGAGGAGCATCCCTCCAGAACTAGAACTAGACACAGGATTTAGGTGAGAAGGGAACATTTTAATAGCAAATTGAGGGTCAGATTTTTCACGCAGACGGTGGTGGGTATGTTGAACAAGCTGCCAGAGGAGGTGGGTTGCAGCAGCTACTATAATAACATTTAAAAGACATTTGGACAAGTACATGGATAGAAAAGGGTTAGGGGCATATGGGGCAAACACAGGCAAGTGGGACCAGTGTAGATGGGGCATCTGGATCGGCATGAGCAAGTTGGGTCGAAGGGTCTGTTTCTGTGCTGTATGACTCTAAATGTAAGATGTAGGCGATTAAAAGGTTCAGCAGGGTATAAATAATTTCCTCTGGGGTTCCAAGGAAAGGGTTGCATACATTTAGTTTAAGTGGGGCCATTCAGGGTGAAGTACTTATCATACAAAGTATAAATCTAGAATGCTCTTTATTAAAATGTCATTGAGGTTGAGTAGGTTTGAAAATTGTAATGGATAGACAAATGATTTGAGCACAGAAATATTGCAGGGCAGAGGAAAAAGGATGTATTGTGGGAACAGATGGAAAACTGAGTGGCTCCTTCAATGAGGTGGAGCAGGAATGTTGGCCAAGTGGCCTTCCCTCGTTCCTAGGGCACTAAAACTTCCCCCCTCGGAAGTCTGCTTTAAGCTCCATCTTCTCTGTCCATCTGTACTCTTATTTAACGTTGGTGCTCAATTGAAATCAATTAAAATCAATCATAAATCAATTGAAAACGTTTGAAGAAGGTTGAGGACTAACATTTCAAAGTCATACATTTTTATTAGAATTACGATGCAAGGGCACCAAAAACAAAGTCTGTTTTTGACTTTGTGTCTGATTTATTTACAATGCTAATTATGGTGCAGACAATGTAAGGTGAACATTGATAACCACCCAATTACTTTGGTCACAGAATTATTTGGATTTTACATGTCATACTACTCATTCTACTCTTGTAATGGAGTCATAAAGCATGGAAACAGGCCGTTCGGCCCAACCTGCCCACATCGACAAACACATCCCATCAACTCTAGTCCCATCTGTCTGTGTTTGGTTCACATCCTGCTAAACGGATCCTATCCATTGTTGAATCTAAATTTGGCTAAGGGAAAATGACAGACAGACAAGGACTGATATTTGGCTGTGAAATGCATGCAGATGTAGATTTCTCCGGGATTAAATTATAAAGCCCTGCTCCCTCTGAAATAGGGATGCGGATCTTGGTGTGCATTGTTTGCATATCATGTCAGCTTAGTGCTAGCTGCTCATTTTGAATGATTTCAGTATCTGGCTAGTGATAAGCACAGTGCTGATGATAGTTTATGATAAAATCATAAACTATCAGTTGCTAACATGATAGTTTATGATAAAATTGAGAGGTAAGCTCCTGTTAAAGGTAGCAACTGCACGGTACAGAAGCCTTGAAGTCAACATAATGTCCTTCAGCACTTACCTGCTACACCACTCCTTGCAGAATGTTGCACCAAATATCACTGGTGAGAAGCCCCCACACAATTCAGGGTCTGAACTGTGTTCAAGCAGTCACAAACCCATGGGGGCAGAATGACATCTCAAAAATTACCACGGTACGGCAGTGCGCAGAAGAGGGTTCTCCTTCTGCTGAACCTTTTCAGCATTCCAAGGTGAAGAAAGAGTTGAATGGAGGGTAAGCTCCAAAATGATTCAGGAGCCATAAAATAATTATCTATCATGATCTGTCTGCTCAGACAAGTGTGAAAACCCAACTCCCCCAGACCTGCCAAAGGAGAATAGAACTGGCGATTCTTAGTAACCCAAGACTCTATGGTTACTAATAACCTAAAATTCTTAGGTTCTAACTTGGTACATTTTAATCGAGTATTGTGTCATCCAAGCTGTTATATGACCCAACATGTGTGTTGAAGTTGACGAATACAAAAATATATGTTGAAGCTCCAATTCAATATGGAGGGAACTGCCATAGACATATGTTCAATATTTCTATAGAGATGTTACCTCAAGTCCAATCTGAAATTATCTTGAAAAAAAAGCTTAATTCGGTTGACTTGGCAAATATTGTTCTTCCAACACTGGGCAGTATAACATTTCTATTTAAGGCTTTGCAGTGTGCAAATTGGCTGTTGTATTTCAAATTCACCACTTCCTTATTGCTTCAGCCCATCCTTTTGAATGATTTAATATTGATTAACTGAAGGATGCAGCATGGAAACAGGCTCTTTAACTCACCAAGACCAAGACAACCATCAGTAACCCATTCACATTAGTTCTATGTTTAAGAAGGAACTGCAGATGCTGGAAAATCGAAGGTAGACAAAAGTGCTGGAGAAACTCAGCGGGTGCAGCAGCATCTATGGAGCGAAGGAAATAGGCAACGTTTCGGGCCAAAACCCTTCTTCAGACATTAGTTCTATGTTATCCAACTTTCTCATCCACTCCCTACACACTCGGGGCAATTTACAGAGGCCATTTAACCTACAAACCAGTACGTCTTTGGGATGTGGGAGGAAAGCCGAGAATCCGGAGGAAACCAATGTGGTCACAGGTAGAACGTGCAAACTCCACTTACACAGCACCAGAGGTCAGGATCGAACCCAGGTCTATGGCACTGTGAGACAGCAGCTCTACCAGCTGCGCCAGTGTGCCACCCGCAGAAGTTCATTAAATATTTCGTATAAATGCAACATCTTATACTGATGGAGCCATTGGGGGACCCAGCATTGCTATTTATTTTCAAAGTGAACTACAGTTTGAAAAACATGTAAAGGAAGTGTTTTATCATTGACAATGCATCAGTACTAAAAGTTCTTGGAACCCTGCCAGAAAATATATACTAAAGGTTTTTCCAATACCGACAATTATAATGAAGATTTGATAAAATGACATAGCTTTGTAATTCAAGTAAATCAGACATTTTGTATTTATTTCTAGATGATGTGGATGGAGTAACTCAATACCAACAAGAACTTGTAGAGTTCGATAACAGATTGCACAAAACCGAGAAAGAAATTTTGATTTACTCCCAGAAATTGAAGCTTCTCTTGGATGAGGTTAAACACAAAACTGCTATCAGGATAAAGCCAATAATTAATGACACATCCATAAAACTGTCCAACTTTTCAGGTAAGCTCACAAATTTTATTTCTGCGAATTCAAATGATAAACAGTGCTGATCTGATTTATTTGAATGCTGGTAAAAATTGGGAACAAGCAGGACACTGATGTTATTAATTAAACAAATGATAATTGTTTATCAAATGCTAGGGAACAAGAATCCAACTAAATTAAAATTAGAAATCTGCTAATGCTGTAAATTGAAACTAAAAACAGGAAATGCTAGTAGCAGTTGATTGCCTAAGTGACATTAACTTTGTTTTTCTTTTCGTGGTTGATTTGCTGAATGTTGACAAATACGGACTGATGGCAGGAATGCCGTGTGAAAATCTCTCAAAGCCAGATGACATTTTTTAGGTCCAATTAATTTTTCTTACCGCTTTGAGAATTGTTTCAGAAAATTAGATAAATTCTTAACCTGGGGACTGGGTGAGACTAAGACATTATTTAAATATTAAAGTAACCACGTAAAGAGAACATCTTTCTTTGACATTTCCTTGTGTGGCTTATGTATAAATACCAGGAGGATCTTGTTTTCTTACCCTGGTGTGTGCTCAATTGAACAAATTAAGCCAGAGGTAGAGTACAGAAACAGACCATTCAGTTCAACTAGTCTATCTTCATGATTATTGTCTTCTCATAATTTGTTGTTCACAGTTTCCCTTTCTTTCATGCACTTGTCTGGTCTTCTTTTGAAGGCATCCAAGTTACTTCCTCAAGATTGACCCTTGGAGGTGGGTTTTACAATCTGGCCATGTTCTAAGTCAGTCCCTCCCAAACTTTCTCATCCACGGTCAAAAATTGATCAAACATTTAGACTTACGGCTGATATTTCAAAACACTTTCATTTTGGCTTTGCAGCTTATCACGCGATGAAAGCATACATAAAATCAAATTTAAACAAAATTAAAGCATGAAATAAAATGTTTTGGACTTTACAGCCCTTCCTTCTTGGACCAGAATTGGGCTGCGACTGGAGGTTAGGAACCAGCACTCTGAATGAAGCTTGATGCTTTTGACATTCACAAACAAGCAGAAAGTAAAAGATTGGCTGACCTAAAACGTAGTTTTGCCGCATATTCTTTAATGCCAGTGGTTATTGAAGAATTATCAATCCCAAATTTTTAAATTAACATTTGGCCTATAGTCAGGTGCTGAGTTTGAAGTTTCTACATCCTCTTTCACACATATTTCCTCATTTTCTTTGCCTCTCCTTTTTAAGACTATGCTCCATCTAACCAGCAGGAATAATAATTCTCTCTCTACCTTACTAGTTCGCTTAATACCAGGAAACCTTGAAGACATTTCCCTGTAACCTTCTAAATTCTGGGTATGCAACTCTTGTTTATGCAATCCCTCTAGATATCACTCTATCCTGCTCTCCCACTAAACCGAGTATATCCACCCGAAGGTGAAACCTGCATTACTCCAGATGTAATCTTACCAGGACTTTTTACACCTGTAGCATACCTAACACCTGCATTCAAATCTTCTGGAATAATAATAATTCTCTAGTATTAGTTAAGACTTTATGATTACTTTTTCTGTGCCTATCCATAACAGTTTAACAATCTGTGTACATGATCTGTTAATCTATGTGCTTCTCAATGTTTCACAAATTTATCAAGTACTCTTCTATTCTCTAATTTCATGTAAAATCATTTCTAGATCGCTGTGGAATTTGCAGTATCAGAAACTCCCATTATGCCTGCTGTCAAACTAATAGTTTAGTTAACACTGCATGGAAAAATGGTGGGGTCCTACAAACAGCAAATAAATAAATAACATGCTGCTCTGCTTTTATTGATGTGGTTCAAGATAAATGTTTATATGCGTATATACATTACATCCCACTTAAAAACATACCGTGGGCCCTTTGTGGACACCTGAGTGGAAAAACAAGGCCTTGGTTAATCAAATATTCCACCCAAACAAATGCACTTTCAACATTCCCTGAAACATGCCTAGACATGTCATCTTAAATTCAGCACTCAAATCTTGGCATGGAGCTTGAAATTATGACTTTCTGATTCGGAGGCCAGCAAGTCACAGTGACACTTAGATAAAAATCAGAAAGAACATGCTAATGGATTTTGCTACAATATGAAAATCATGCTCCATTAAATTCTCACTGGATATCCTTCCCCAGGATGTCCAGTACAGATGCACATGATTATACTGGAGTGAACGGTTGCTGTAATAATTGTTCTGGCCATTGACCCTGTTCCAATTTTTTATCACACTCAAGGATTTGGGCATCTTGATGATTAAATAATATGGAATCCTGGTTTGGGTTCATGAAAGCGGAGCGAAAGCGGTTGGGTTCATGAAAGCGGTTGCTGGGAAGGAGGGTCTAGTGGGGACTAGAGAAGTGATGTATGCAAGAAAGATCGGGCATGGAAAGCTTCCGAAGAAGAATCAGGACCTAGTTTAGGGCTGATAAAGAAGGATGTTTTGCAGGATGGATTGGTGTGTGGGGTTAGGGTAGTGGGATGGTGGAGAACAGGGTCTGCATTAGAAATCTAGAAATCATGGGATGTTGGACTCAAATGATCATATGAGATAGTGGGAGAAGAACAATTGAAGGCGAGTCATGACCTTAGGATATTGGACAGGGTTAAAATTATCAGATGTCAAGACCAGAAAAGATCATAAGATCTGGCTGCCACAAAATTTGTACTGGGACTATGAGGTGATTGGGGAGATGTGATAAATGGTAGGTGGAATAAGGGTATTGGTTCCACTTCAATGGGTACAATGTTCCTTGCAGAGATCCCAATCCAAAACTGTGGATCTTAATCTGGATGTGCCAGGATTGTTGAATGATATTTTGAAACAATTTAAAAAGAGCACGGCATAGGAGATGATGTCATCCCACTTGTGACTGATGCATAAGTTACATCACATGAGTAAGGAAGAATCACTGCAAATTGTTCAGTTAACGTTATTGGAAAAGTAAATTTTCAGTTTCCTTAATTTAGAGATACAGTATGGAAACAGGCCCTTCAGCCCACTGAATCAACGGCAACCAATGATCACTCATACACTAGTTCTATCCTACACACTAGGGACAATTTATGGAAGCCAATTAACCTATAAACTTGCACGTTTTTCAAATGTGGGAGGAAGCCGGTGCACCCAGAGAAAACCCACACAGTCACAGGGAGAACGTGTAAACTCTGTACAGACAGCACCCGTAGTCAAATCACGAACCCGGGTCTCTGCCGCAAGGCAGCAGCTCTACCATTGCGCTACTGTGCCGCCCACTCTGCGTTGAATAATGCATTAAATAGCATAATGTGAGCACATTTCATCGCATGTTCTTTCATGAGGCTGTGTATACTGTTTTGTAATCATGTCTATGCACGACGCATCCTATGTTAATGGATTTTTGGCCATAATTCTGGCAGATTTTTTTTCTGGTATAGTACACTAAGATTTCCATAATACATCAAAATTGGATCTGTTCCAAAATTGTCAGTGGCTGCAAAACAAATAAACAAAGAACTGAAGTTCAATGCTACGAGCATGGAGGGAAATAGACAATCCTGTTAAACAGAGGATTGAAAACTGTCCAACCAAATGGCATTGCAAAGGTGCAAATCCAAAATCTGGATAAAATTAATCAGAGTATCACGCGCCAATTAAATCCATGTTGGCTGAGAGAAAATCAAAGAACTACAGATACTGGAAATATGAAATATAAAACAGAAAATGCAGGAAACTCTCAGCAGGTCAGGTGGTTTCTGTGGAAAGAGAAACAGTTAAGGTTTCATGTCAAGATGCTTTCATCAGAGCCTTATTACGGTTAGTTACAATTTATTTTATTGTCACGTGTACCGAGGTACAGTGAAAAGCTTTTGTTGCGTGCTATCCAGTCGATGGAAAGATAATACATGATTACAATCGAGCCATTTACAGTGTATGGATACATGATAAGGGAATAACGATTGGTTCTTTTGATAATCTATTCAATTTATCTCAGTCCCCCATTCTTACCCCCAATTGCCATTGCAATGGAACATAAAATATTCATAGAATATGGAAATTAAAAATAAGGAGGCAGAAACACTGCATTTCATTCATTGAGAGACCAGAATTATCGTAAAAGAAAGTTATCTCGGGCAGGAGCATGGCAGAGGGTGAGGAAGATCTGTTGGATTAATTTGCATATATTTCAATTTGAGAGGCCTGGTGTGTTAAACAGATGAACTCGGGGTGTGGATAGGTAAATGTAATAGGTATGTTATAGCCATTACGGAAACCTGGCTAAGGGAGAGCAGGACTGGCGGCTTAACGTTCTAGGGTACAGGCGCTGCAGGTAAGAAAGACGTGGGGATAAAAGAGGAGGGGGGGTTGCTTTACAGATTAAGGAAACGTCACGGGAGACATCCAAGAAGACATTAATGATGGTTCGTCCAGTGAAGCTGTATGGTGGAGATGAGAAATAAATAAGTAGTGGGTAGATTTTGTGGCCATAAAACTTTATCAGTAGTGGAACACCTATGTTTCCTGTTTGCTGGGGAGATTCACCCCCACTCCAGTCTTAACACATTGAGATGGTAAAGTTCTCCACAGGATAGCCACAGGTAAAATTCTGCTTTGTTTGCACCTGGAGAGTTACGCAAACAGCTCACAGTGCCAAATCTTAATCTAGAAGGACTAATCTGCTGAAAACGTTGCAGTCTTATTTTAGTGACAGTCGACCATGTTTTATTGCCACTCCCTGGCTTTAGAATTAAACAATTAGGCTGATTTTTCAAAGTCTTGGGGAAAGTGCAGTTTGAAGCTGCAGAATCAAATCATTCATTGTGGTAGTTGATGTATCTCTTCACTTAGCCCATGGTGGATCTATGGTTGTTTGTGGTCATGGTGGCTTGCGTTTATGTATGAACCTCCAAGTGATATGAAAGAGCTGGAGAAAATAAGATCATGTGTCTTTAAAATAAATTGTCTCTTTTCAGTTAAAAACATTCAACCACAGGAAAGAGGCAGACATTTAACCACCGAAAAGACTACATCTTAGAGCAAACTGTCACAAGCAGGCTTTGTGAATACAAATTGTACTTTCTATACTAACATAGAATACACAACAGTACACCACTGGAACAACCGTTTGACCCACAATGTCTGTGCCCAATATGATGCCAGGTTAAACTAATCTCCCTGCCTGCAAATGATCCTCCATTCCCTGCATATCCATGTGCCTATTTAAAAGTCTCTTAAGTGCCACTATTGTATTTTCAAATGTTAACTTATGTAAAAGAAAAATCTGCTTGGTGTCCTTATACTGTACCAGGAAGAGTGTGTGGCACGGTGGCGCAGCGGTAGAGTTCAATCCTGAGCACGGATGCTATCTGTACGGAGTTTGTACGATCTCCCCATGACTGTGTGGGTTTTCACCAGGTGCTCCGGTTTCCTCCCACACTCCAAAGACGTACAGGTTTGTAGGTTAATTGGCTTTGTTAAAATTGTCCCTAGTGCGTAGGATAGTGCTAGTGTGTGGGGATCGCTGGATGGCGCAGACTCAGTGGGCCTGTATCTCTAAACTACAAATAAAAGTGGGATGAGGAGATCCATTGGTTTAACTTTAAACCTTTCACTTCAGAATCCTAAGTTAATTCAAACCTGCTTCCATTTTCTAACCATACAAATTCTTGTTCACCTACCACAATTCCATTACCGTTCTCCACCCTTACAATGTATTAAAATACGAGTCTCTTGATCATGCCAGAATGTAAGTTTTCCACCATTGGCAGCCACACCATTGACTGCCATTGTTGAAACTTCTGCTGTTATTTTACTAATCAATCATGTTTCTCCACCTTTCCTTCCTCCTGTAATTAAGATCTGAATGCTTGAGCAAGCGTTTTGGGCTTTTTCCCAACGGTATCTTCATGTGGCAAGGTTGTACGTTTTGTTGGCAACTTTGCAGGGAAGTGCACTGAGAGGTTTTCCTATGTTAATGTGTTTCTGTAAACACAAGATATTCATTCTCATATTTACCAGCCTGGTGCTGTTTATGTTAGGAAAGAATTACATTTTCTTAATGTACAGGTTTTTCCAAACATGGGCAGAACAACATGATGGTCTCGCCTCAGTTTTCTGGCAGTGGTCAGAATTTATATAAGCTGTGACAGTGCTCTGCACCACCTTTCCTCCAACTGGGCCATCAGCTACAGGTAGACCCCCCATCACAAACAGCATTGTTCATGATTGCAGAATACCCTGCAACCTTCCATATCCAAATAATTGCTTCCAAATTGTAGTTGGTGCTGCTTACTGTGCAAACATGGACACTCATTTCATGGTGCTAAGCTGTGTGCACTGGAAGTGAGATGAATGGCAAATGGGTGCATATTGAGGGCTGCGCGATGGCCAGGACATAAAGCAACTTTCCAAACCAGCTTCAATAATGCTTTGGAATTTTTGTCCCATCTAGCTAACAAGATTTCAGTGGAAGATTTTATCTTCAATACAACGTCTTCAACCAAGAAAGCACTCCCGATGGGAGCAGGGAAACATGCCATTCAGCCCTTCCCCTCCATGCTGATCAGGTTGCCTAATTGACTTAAAGCCCTGTCCCACTGTACGAGTTCATTCAAGAGTTCTCCCGAGTTTGCCCTGATTCGAACTCGGAGATTTACGGTAATGTCCGCTCGTAGGTACTCGGGGCTCTCGTGGACATTTTTCAACATGTTGAAAAATCTTCACGAGTCTTCTCGAGCTTACCGCGTTTCCCGAGTACCTGCCGTTAGCATTACGAGCCGCTAAGAGACGTCCCCGAGCTCCGACGTACCCGCTACGTACATTCTACGTGCTAACCACGAGTTTGATTTTTTTTTAAACTCGGGAGAGCTCTTGAATGAACTCGTACAGTGGGACAGGGCTTTTAGTCACAATTACTTGCACCTGGCTCATATCACTCCAAACCTTTCATATTCATGCACCTGTTTGTGTCTTTTAAAAGTTGTAATTGTACACACCTCTACCACTTCCTCTGGCAACTCGTTCCACATAAGCACCATAGTCTGTGTGGAAAAAGTTGTCCTGAGGCCCCTTTTATATCTTTCTTCTTTCATCCTAAACCAATGCTCCCTACTTTTGGTCTCCTCCACCCTGGGGAAAGAATTGTGACTATTCATGTTATCTATGTCCCTTATGATTTTATATACCTCTGGAAGGTCATCGCTCAGCCTCCTACGCAGCAGGGAAAAGAAGTCCTGGCTTATCCAGCCTCTCATAACAAAGCTTCCAAACCCAATAACATCCTTGTAAGTATTTTCTGCACCATTTCCAGCTTAACAACATCCTTCCTATAACTACCGTGCATTCAGAAAGTATTCAGACCCCTTCACTTTTTCCACATTTTATTACGTTACAGCCTTATTCTAAAATGGATTGTTCTTTCTTTTTTTTTTATCATCATTCTACACACAATACCTCATATTAAAAAAGCAAAAACAGGTGTTTAGAATTTTTTGCAAAGTAATTAAAAATAAATAACTGCAATATCACATTTAATGTGGCCTTACCAAGATGCTGTAAAGCTGTAACATGACATCTCAACTCCTATCATCGTCACTCTGACCGATGAAAGAAAGCATACCAAATACCTTCTTCACGGACCTGTCTACCTGTGTCGCTACATTTAAGGAACTATGTACTCCTCTGAGTGTTCACTCTTCACTCCTGCTATTTAATGTGTGAGTCTCGGGTTGAATTTTATGCCAAAGTCGTGATGTTGAACTTGCACCACACACTGCACAATAATTATACCAGGTTGCCACAATCAATAATAAACAGTCAGGGATCTCTAACTCAAAAATAAAACGGGCTGAAAGCATCTTAACATTCATCTCCTTGTTTTACAGGTGCAGTCAAGATGAAAACTTTGAATCCTATGGGAAAACTTCATGTTCAACTACCAAATATTTTCTATTACCTTCCTCATCTGATTACTAATAAGGACAGCCTTCAGCCAAAAACACTAATAGGACAGGGAAGAACTGGAGGTAAGAAATGGAGGCATAGAAGAGTGTAAAAATTAACATGAATAGGTACATTTAGAAACCTTGCAAAAAATTGTTCTCACATTATCCTGTCGTACTTGAAACAATTCAACGATTAAATGTCAATTCCTTTGCTTTCAATTTTGCAAAACCTTTCACCTCAAAGTTGGACTATTGCTCCTATCTAGACAGGATTTGTCAACGCTTAGGTTTTGTGAATGACGGGATAATGTGTAAACGTTTTTTAAAAAGCCTTGTATTTGAATAACATTTTACACAAACTCTAGATGTCCTAATATGATTTGCAGTTGAATAAATACTCCTGTAGCTTCAGTTACTGTGGTAGTATAGGAAATCAGACTCACTTTGTGCATGGTTTGGTCCTAAAAATAGCATTTAATAATCTCCTTGAAAAATGTACATTGGTTGGAACACAATTGAGAATCCCTTTCAAAATAATGACATGGGTTGTTTTATTTTGCCTGAGAGGGCAGGCTGTTTAATGGCTCTCCTGAATAACAGTCACCAATAATGCAACACTCCTCTGTACTGGATGGGAGTGTTATGGGCCTGTCCCACTTAGGCAACATTTTAGCCGACTGCAGGAGACTATGCAGTCGCCACATTTTCGTGGGTGGTTGCCGGGGAGTCGCCTTCATGGTCGTGAGGAGTTCCCGTATTCTGGGAACTAGTCGCGGCCTCATTATGGTCGCCACATATTGGAAAAATTAGCGGCGATTAGTATGAAGCCTCCATGGAGAAGAGCGAGAATTCTCGTGCCGTAAGTGGGTCGCCAGGAGGCCCTAATGGGTTGCCAGGAGGTCGAAGGTTCTCTTAGGTTCTCGTAGGTTGTAGCCGGTGTTGACCGGTGAATTTCATTGGCTCATTGGAAAAAGAAACGTAAGCAGTAGTTTTCAGAACCAAGGATAACCGGCCGGTAATCTTAATGTCCCTTTCCCGTGACTTTCAGTCTGAAGAAGGGTCTTGACCCGAAACGTCACCCATTCCTTCTCTCCGGAGATGCTGCCTGTCCCGCTGAGTTACTCCAACATTTTGTGTCTATCTTCAGTTTAAACCAGTATCTGCAGTTCCTTCCTATACACACATCAGTCTGTCCAGTCGAGGGTACAATTGGTGATCGAAATACAACAATGAGTGTTCAAGGATGATTAATGCACCTGGCTCCAATTTATGTACTTAACTTCATCCCGTGTTGAAACCGATCCCAGGGTTTATTAATCACCGGTAAATACACGCTTCATTCCCCTCTTTTCATTACTTGTATGACAGTTTCCATTTGAATGGGTGAAAAATACAGCGGTTCCGAATCTCGCTGCACTTATCCCAGTAGAGTTATTTTCTTTACTCGTTTCAATGCGCGTAAAAGCCAATGACAACATGAAGATTCTTGCCACAAATAATGAAAAAAGCTTGTAATGATTAGCATGTTATTAACATTTTGCCTTTTCATTTTGGATCGAATAAATAAAAGTGATAGACGTTTACACAGAATTCTAATTTTTTTAAATTATGGGTAGCATTTTGGAGATTTGTAGAGAAATGGAACACTTAATGTTGAGGCACCTTTACTGTAATCCGACGCTTAAAATGCCTGCGTTTTAAAATCTAAATATTTCTTTGCTGTAAAATCAATAGTTACACATGGTCGTAGCTGGTTACCCTGTATTCTACTAATTGCTATTCGAATATATATTTTTTAAACCGCGTAAATGATAAATTGCAGGAACAACGTGTTTTTAAAAGAGTTTACTTCAGTTGTGATTAGTTAACGGTGTAAACCATTTGAAATAGAAACCAATTATATTTTCCCAAAACAAAAATGCATAAATTCCTAATTCACAATCATGAAACTGCATCAAGAAACATCGGATTATAATTTGATTTTAGACTCCCAATACGATCCATTAGGAACCGCGACAGTTCTGCGTGCGGCACGTACTTGGGCAAATGAAATGCATCGGTCTTTAGCGATTCAGAACTGTGTTCTGCATTGCAACAATTTCATACATATTGAGCTTGGAGCTGAAGCTAGCGTCTGCAGTTTTAGAGCACGGCACAATTATAGGTAATCAAAAGAAAAATAATTAACTTTATCTAACACCTGGGTAAGAAGGGTCCAGAAGAGACGCCATGACCAAAGATCATAGATTGGAGTGGAGACAGATGCCGGTTACGGAAATGGCGCTGAGGATTACCCATGACCTACTACGGCTTTTTCGACGAGTGGAATATCTTGCTCCGCTCTATGATCTTTGGTTCCAGTTGCCGTTTTTTCAGGTGACTGCCGGAAACTTGACAGTCACCGGCAGTCGCCTGAAAAATCGCCAAAGTGGGACAGGCCAATGAGTCTAGGTTTTTGTCTTTCTTCAGTGGAATAGGACTTGAACCACTTGATAAGAATATAGCATTGAGTCATAATTGATTAGCTCTCAGAGGCCACAAAGCTGAGAGAAACAATTTTGACAATTTAGGAAAAATTTCTTAAAAATTCCTCCATGAACATCAAAGGCCATGATGTAAACTCCATAGCGACTGATGCATATCATCATATCGGGCATGCTGACTGGCTAAATATAAGTAAGTAATCCATAAAACAAATCCTAGCCCCATACATGGCTTCTTTATTCTGAATCTCCATAAATTATCTGCCTTGGAAATCGTATCCATGTGGACATAATATGTATTTTATGTTAAAGTTTAATTCATTATTTAAAAAATCTCAGTCACTTAGGTCCGTGCATTTTGCAGATTAAACTCTCCAGCTCTCTAATTTTAATGGTAACAATAGAGTCTTTTAATTATGTATCCGGCAGCTCTTAATCTACCTTGTGAGTGATTTTGAATGAGGCTTTGCACTGAGACAGAGTATTATTTCTTATTTAATATCCAAGCATCCTGATAATATGTTGAAGTAAACAGTGAGGTCAGTTTTCACTTATGATGCCTCGTGTTCACAAGGCAGTAAATGCTGCAAAATGGGTTGGGTGGCCCTAACCCCATTTCAGTGATTTACTGTTGGATAATTGGTCAAGTCAGGTCAAGTCGTCAACTTTATTTGTCACATACACATATAAGATGTACAGTGAAATGAAAGTGGCAATCCCTGCGGGATTGTGCAAAACAACAGAACAAATAAATGAATGAATGAATAAGAATGAATGAATGAATACGTTTATTGGCCAAGTATTCACATACAAGGAATTTGCCTTGGTGCTCCACCCGCAAGTGACAACATGACATACGGTGACAGTTAAGAATGATACATAAAACATTAAACATTAATAATAAAACATTATTGATTAAGCATGTGAATTAAATTAAATACCAGAGCAAAAGGAGGCTACAGATTTTCGGTTATTGAGTAGAGCTACTACTCGTGGAAAAAAGCTGTTTTTATGCCTGGCTGTGGCAGCTTTGAAGTCTGGAGTCGCCTTCCAGAGGGAAGTGATTTAAAGAGTTTGTGGCCAGGGTGAGAGGGGTCAGAGATGATCTTACCCGCTCGCTTTCTGGCCCTTGCAGTGTACAGTTTGTCAATGGAGGGAAGGTTGCAGCCAATAACCTGCTCAGCTGATCGGACGATTCACTGCAGCCTCCGGGTGTCGTGCTTGGTGGCTGAGCCAAACCAGACCATGATGGAGAAAATGAGGACAGACTCTACGATGGCCGTGTAGAATTGGACCATCATTGCCTGTGGTAGATTGTGCTTCCTCATCTGCCGCAGGAAGTACATCCTGTGTTGTGCCTTTTTGACTGTGGAGTGGATGGTAGCCCCCCACTTAAGGTTCTTGGAGATGATGGTTCCCAGAAACTTAAAAGACTCCACAGATGTGACTGTGGTGTTGTTGATGGTGAGTGGGGTGAGGGGAGGGGGAGCTCTCCTAAAGTCTACAATCAATTCCACCTTAAGAGCATTGAGCTCCAGGTTGTTGCGATGGCACCAGGACGCCAGCTGTGACACTTCCTGTCTGTAGGCAGATTCCTCCCCATCCTGGATCAGCCCAATCAGGGTTGTGTCGTCCGCAAACTTGAGAAGCTTGACAGAGGAGTCAGTGGAGGTGCAGAACAGAACAGAACCAGTATTGACATTTTTTTTTTAAAGTTACAACAGTAAATACACCCTGGTGAGATCTGAGTTTACAGTCCTGATGGCCTGTGGGAAGAAACTCCGTCTTATCCTCTCTGTTTTCGCAGCGTGACAGCGGAGGCGCTTGCCTGACTGTAGCAGCTGGAACAGTCCATTGCTGGGATGGTGGGGGTCCTTCATGATCTTGTTGGCTCTGGATCTACAACTCCTGGTGTATAGGTCCTGCAGGGGGGGGGGGAGTCTAGTTCCTATGGTGTGTTCGGCCGAACGCACTACTCTCTGCAGAGCCTTCCTGTCCTGGGCAGAGCTGTTGCTAAACCAGATCGAGATGTTTCCAGTTTGGATGCTTTCTACTGCACCAGAGTAGAAGGATTGAAGGGTCCTCAGCGAGACTCTGAATTTCCTCAGCTGCCTGAGGTGTTAAAGGCGCTGAAGTGTGTGTTGTCCATGTCAGATCCTCTGTGATGTGGACTCCCAGGTATTTAAAGCTGCTCACCCTATCCACAGTAGTGTAGCCTGCTTTTTCAAAGGTTTCAAGGGTCTTTTATTATCACGTGTACCAATTAAGGTGCAGTGATATGCGAATTACCATACAGCCATACTAAAAATGTAATAAGACACACAACTACATAAAAGTTAACATAAACATCCACCACAGCGGATTCCCCACATTCCTCATTGTGATGGAAGGCAATAAAGTCAAATCTTCTTCCCTTATTTTTCTCCTGCGGTCGGGGCAGTCGAACCACCCGTCGGGGTGATCGAAGCTCCCACAGCCGGCGGTCGAGGCCCCCACTTCAGGGCGATCAAAGCTCCAGCGTCGGGGCAGTCGAAGCTCCTACGGCTTGGAGTTCCTGATGTCGGTCTCTGACCAGAGACCGCGAGCTCCACGATGTTGAAGTCCCGCGGTGGAGCTCTCGAAGTGGGTCTCGATGTTAGGCTGCATTGCAGACAGAGATACGATACAGAAAATAATCGCATCTCCGTCGAGGTAATAGATTAGAAAAAGTTTCCCTCAACCCCCTCCTCCACCCCTCAAATAAAACAAGCTAAAGAACACTAAAACATACATTTAACATATACTAAAAAAAAACAACGAAGAAGAAAGGGACAGACAGACTGTTGGCGAGGCAGCCATTGCTGGTGCCACCCGATGATAATAGGTAATTCAGGGTGACCATGATCCTGATTTGCTATCACCACCCCCACAGCACACATGATAACTCCCAGCGGCATTTATCTTGCTGGTAGCAGACCATGGCACAGTTGGAGATCCCTATACTGGCAAGAGGCTTTGGACATCCATGTGATAGCTAAAGGTTTAGGTTTATTATTGTCATGTGCACCAGGGTACAGTGAAAAACATTGTATTGTGTGCTAGGTTTTTGGGGACAGTACCATAGGTTATGGAAGGACTACTCGGAAGCCTGATAATGGAACAAAATTAACGCAAAATGGAACAAAGAAATGGGTGATATTACTCATTGCCATCCCTGATATTTGCAGTGCCTCACTGCACTGATGTAAATGAATTCATTACCTTAGAATCACAACTGTGAGTTTCAAAGAGTTGTTGATGTAGCCCAGTCCATCACATAGACCAGGCTTCCCATCACTAACATGATCAAATAATTGTCCCACCCCTGGCATTCCTTCTCCCTGCTCCCGTCCAGCAGAAGGTCCAGAAGCTTAAAAGTGCGCACTGCTAGACTCAGGGACACCTTCTTCCCCTCTGTTATCAGGCTTCCGAGCAGTCCTTCCATAACCTATGTTACTGTCCGTTCACCTTTACCCCATTGTGGGCATTGGACTTTTTCTAGGAGAACTTATGCGCCACAAAGATGAGAGCTATATAGAAACATAGAAACATAGAAAGTAGGTGCGAGAGTAGACCACCAGGCCCATCGAGCCCGCACCGCCATTCGCTCATGGCTGAACACTAAACAGACACCCTTACCCACAAACAGTAGACACAAGACACAGAACACAAGACACTACCCTCCCCTTTATATCGCTATCTCCCCTCTCCACCCCAAGAACCGCGTGATCTCCTGGGGGAGGCAAAAAACCGGATAAAAACCCAGGTCCAATTCGGGAAAAAAATCCGGGAAATTCCTCTCCGACCCCAATCCAGGCGATCGACACTTGTCCAGGAGATCACTCAGGTCTTACTATACTAACCATACCTAGGTCCATATCCCTGCCCTCTCCCCGTAGCCCCTTATCCCCTTGGCAGCTAAAAAAACATCTATTTTAGACTTAAATATATTTAATGTTTCTGCTTCCACTGCTCCCTGGGGCAGTGAATTCCATAAATTAACCACCCTCTGGGTGAAGAAGTTCTTCCTCATCTCAGTTTTAAAAGAGCCCCCTCTTATTCTACAACTATGTCCCCTAGTTCTAGTTTCCCCGATCATTGGGAACATCCTCGGTGCATCCACCCGATCAAGGCCCCTCACGATCTTATATGTTTCAATGAGATCGCCTCTCATTCTTCTAAACTCCAAAGAGTAGAGTTCCAGCCTACTTAACCTTTCCTCATATGTCAATCCCCTCATTGCAGGAATTAATCTTGTAAACCTTCGCTGCACTGCCTCCAGGGCCAGTACATCCTTTCTTAAGTATGGACCCCAGAACTGTACACAGTATTCCAAATGTGGTCTCACTAATACTGTGTACAGCTGCAGCAAGACCTCCGTGTTTTTATACTCAATCCCCCTAGCAATAAAGGCCAAAACTCCATTGGCCTTCCTGATTGATTGCTGCACCTGCATACTAACTTTTAGTGATTCATGTACTACTACCCCTAGATCCCTTTGCGTTGCATTACAACGCAGCTCCACCTCATTTAGAAAATAACTTGCCCTATCATTTTTTTTCCCAAAGTGAATGACTTCACATTTATTAGTATTAAATTTCATCTGCCAAGTTGTTGCCCACTCACCTAGCTTATCTATATCCTTTTGCAGACTCTTCCTATCCTCCTCATCCCCTACTTTTCCTCCCATTTTTGTATCGTCCGCAAATTTTGATATATTACACTTGGTTCCCTCCTCCAAATCATTTATATAAATTGTGAACAACTGGGGTCCCAGCACCGACCCTTGCGGAACCCCGCTAGTTACCGGTTGCCATCCCGAGTATGAACCATTTATCCCCACTCTCTGCTTCCTATTTGTTAGCCAATCCTCTACCCATGCTAATATATTACCCCCAATCCCATAATTTTTTATTTTTAGCAATAGTCTCTTATGTGGCACCTTGTCAAAAGCCTTTTGGAAGTCCAAGTATACCACATCCACCGGTTCCCCTTTATCCACCCGGGTTGTTACTTCCTCAAAGAATTCGAGCAGATTCGTTAAACAGGACTTCCCCTTCACAAAACCATGCTGGTTCTGTCCGATGAAGTCATGTTTATCCAAGTGCCCCGTTAGTGTTTCTTTAATAATTGTCTCTAACATTTTACCCACCACCGATGTTAGACTAACCGGTCTATAGTTACCCGCCTTCTGTTTACTTCCTTTTTTAAATATAGGTGTTACATTGGCCATTTTCCAATCCACTGGGACCGTTCCTGCCTCCAGGGAGTTTTGGAAAATTATCACCAATGCATCCACAATCCCCACCGCTATCTCCCTCAAGACCCTTGGATGTAATCCATCAGGCCCAGGGGATTTATCCTCCTTCAGTCTCATTAATTTCCCTAATACCACCTCCTTGGTGATCTTAATAGTATTTAGCTCCTCCATTCCTACCGCCCCCTGTTTATCCAGCGTTGGAATATTTTTTGTGTCTTCTATGGTGAAGACTGATACAAAATACTCGTTTAATGTCTTTGCCATTTCCATGTTCCCCACCAACAACTCTCCAGTCTCACCCTCCAATGGACCAACGTTCACCTTAGCCACCCTTTTTCTTTTTATATAGCTATAAAAACTCTTACTATTAGTTTTTATGTTGTTCGCTAAATTCCTTTCATAGTCTATTTTCCCCGTCTTAATTAATCTCTTAGTTATTTTTTGCTGACCTTTAAATGCTTCCCAATCCTCTACCCTCCCACTATCTCTAGCTACCTTATATGCCCTTGCCTTCAGCCGAATACTATCCTTTATAGTTTTACTGAGCCATGGCTGACTGTTCTTTCCCTTACCCCTTTTTTTCTTCATAGGAATAAATTTTTCTTGAAGGTTATACAGTAGATCCTTAAACGTACACCACTGCTCATGTACCGTCTTATTCTTGAGTCTGCTATCCCAGTCAACTTTGATCAGCTCAGTCCTCATACCTTCATAATCCCCTTTATTTAGACTAAGTACCCTAGCCTGAGTTTCAACCTGCTCTCCTTCTATTTGAATATGGAATTCGACCATATTGTGGTCACTTGTTCCCAACGAGTCCCTAACTATGACATTTTTAATTAATCCTGCTTCATTACACAGGACCAGATCCAAGATTGCCTCCCTCCTTGTCGGTTCTGTGACATACTGTTCTAGGAACCCGTCTCTAATACATTCTATAAACTCTTCCTCTAGTCTACCCTGCCCAGTTTGGTTTGCCCAATTAATATGAAAATTGAAGTCCCCCATGATTACAGCAGTTCCCTTTTTACATGCGTCAACTATTTGCAGATTTATGTTCTGACTAACAGCGTCACAGCTATTTGGAGGTCTATAAATTACACCCACTAGTGTTTTTTTCCCCTTGTTATTCTCTATCTGTACCCAAGCTGTTTCACTATCCTGATCCTTCAACGCAATATCCTTCCTCTCTATTGCCGTTATTCCCTCCCTTATTAAAAGGGCCACCCCTCCTCCCTTTCTTTCCTGTCTATCTTTTCTAATTGTCGAGTACCCCTCTATATTTAACTCCCAATCCTGATCCCCTTGCAGCCATGTCTCCGTAATGGCCACGATATCATAACTATATGTACTTAATTGCACCGTTAATTCATTTATCTTATTTCGAATACTCCGTGCATTTAGATACAGCACTTTCAGATGATTTTTACTACCCTTCCTTTCTGTTTTTGCCCCTTTTACATCTAGAGCTTTATCTTCACACATTCTGGATCCTCCTGTCACATTTTGATTTTCCGTTTCCCCACTGATACCCTGCTCTATTTCCTCTACCCCTGCCGTTATTACCCCCCTTGATACCTCCCCCCCGCTACTTAGTTTAAAGACCTCTCTACTGCCCTAGTTATATGATTTGCCAGGACCCCAGTCCCAGCACCGTTCAGGTGAAGTCCGTCCTTACAGAACAGATCCCCCCTGTCCCAGTACTGGTGCCAGTGGCCCAAGAAACCAAACCCATTTTTCCCACACCAGTCTTTGAGCCACGCATTCAGCTTTTTAATTTTTCGTACCCTCGCCGATTTGGCCCGTGGCTCAGGTAGCAATCCGGAGATCAGTATTCTGCACTCTGTATCTTGCACTTTGCTCTATTTATTGTACTTAGGTTTTGATTGATTGTATTTATTTATAGTAGTATCTGATCTGATTGGATAGCAAGGATAGCTATTCACCATAGTGTTAAAGAAGGAACTGCAGATGCTGGAAAATCGAAGGTACACAAAAATGCTGGAGAAACTCAGCGGGTGCAGCAGCATCTATTGAGCGAAGGAAATAGGCAACGTTTCGGGCCGAAACCCTTCTTCAGACTGCTGTGGTCGTAGAGTTGGAGGGCAGGGGGGATCACAGAGATGGGGCAGTTAGAGAGTTGGTTGTGGAACAGTCTCCGGAGAGAGGAGGAGAACTTCTTCAAAGTAGGCATACCTTGACGAGATTTCGCAGTGGAGTAGACAAAGTGTTAAAGAAGGAACTGCAGATGCTGGAAAATCGAAGGTACACAAAAATGCTGGAGAAACTCAGCGGGTGCAGCAGCATCTATGGAGCAAAGGAAATAGGCAACGTTTCGGGCCGAAACCCTTCTTCCAGTCTGAAGAAGGGTTTCGGCCCGAAACGTTGCCTATTTCCTTCGCTCCATAGATGCTGCTGCACCCGCTGAGTTTCTCCAGCATTTTTGTGTACCTTTAGCTATTCACCATATCTTGATACACGGGATCATAATAAACCAAAACCTAAAGTTGGACCTTCAGTAATGACGAACACAAGATTCTTCTGCCTTCTGGGTGCAAATAAATCAAACCTCCCCAGGTCTTGTGGCGCTAATCATGAACTTTGAATCATTATTGAGCCTACTAAAATTATTTTTGTGCCTACTATAAAGACAAGCATTCTCCATTATGATAACTCAAGAAAATGGGCATGCATTCACATAACAATTGCCATGATCTCAGGATATCTCCAAGTGTTTTTTAGAACCAATGAAGTCCTGTTGATATCACCAAAGTAAAGAACCGTGACTAGACACAAAATGCTGGAGTAACTCAGCGGGACAGGCAGCATCTCCGGAGAGAAGGAATGGGTGACGTTTCGGGTCGAGACCCTTCTTGAACCGTGACCATCCCTTCAATATATACCTCCATTATTTTGTATTTATGGACGTTAGCCAATTTTCACTCAAGTATGAAAAGGCAAATGAAAATAAAAGAAAGATTGCAGATGCTGGAAATGGAAAAAATAACTGGAAAGTACAAGAAAAATTCAGCAGATCAGGAAACAAGAAATAGTTAACATTTTAGGTCAAAGATCCTTCATCAGTTTTTATGTCAGCATGAAATAGTGGTTAAGCCATTTATCCTTCAGCTTTGTTCTAATAACTGGAGAATTTGATAGGAGCAAATCAAGTCCAATGACCCAGTACTTCAAAGAGATGGTGGATATCAAGCCTAATCCTGTTTAATGACATAAGATGTTGAATGTAAGGAGCTAAAAGACATGGAGCTTGTGTTTATTTGCTTTGTATCTTAATTTCCAAGAAACTTGAGTAAGCTGTTTGGTGCACCATCTGAAATGATCACAGCAAAGCCATGACAGAAGGACGAAAGAGAAAGTATGTTAGAGATTTAAAGATTGCATGCTACTGATTTAAAGATTGAACGAGTTATCACAGTCATGAGTCGTACAATGTGGAAACAGACCCTTTGGCCCAAATTGCCCACGCTGACCAACAATACTATTTGCGTGCTAGCCACAGAAAGCAGATCAACAAACACACATTACAATCGCTCCACACTCTTAAATCTCTATTCCAACAGCCAAACACTGTAAACGACTCGATTGTAATCATGTTTCATCTTTCTGCTGACTGGTTAGCACGCAACAAAAGTTTTTCACTGTACCTCGATACACGTGACAATAAACTAAACTGAACTGAACTCTACATTAGTCCCACCCGCTTGTGTTTGGCCCATATCCCTCTAAACATATCCTGTCCATGTACCTGTCCAAATGTATTTTAAACATTTGATAAACATTTTAAACATGTGATAATACCTGCTTAAACATTGTGATTGTAGCTGCTAATTTAATGAGGACCGAGGAACTTGGCATGAAATTGTCTTTCTCTTACCTTTTGTGATCTTAACAAGTGTAATAAGCAGCTCATCCGTCTGCCCCCACATTTATGACAGAGGAATGTGATGAGCTATTAAAATCTATTCACTACCCAAGCTGTCGAACATCCACTAAGTCACAATCACAGAGTGGCACTAGCTAATCATAAAGGCTGACTTCATCAAACATTTCAGAATAATAAGGCTATTCATATACCAGGACTCTTTCTCCATCCAATTAAGGCATAATTCATCAACATTCAATCTCCCTTGGTGCCCCTATATAATGACAATCTATTGATTCCATCCAAACCCTTTTGGAGGTTCCAGATTCCCACTACTACTTAGTAGAAAAAGTGTGTTTTAATTGGGCTCTGGTGTCCGCAGATCAGGAAACTAGAAATACTATTAACATTTTAGGTCAAAGATCCTTCATCAGTTTTCATGTCAGTGTGAAATATGCAGTATAGAAAGCTTCTATCTTTCAGGGAATGCAGCAATATTCGAGGAATGGAAGGGTGTGGATCACGTGCAGACAGAGGAGATTAGTTTAACTTGGCATCATGTTCGATGCAGGCACCATGGGCTGAAGCTCCTGTGCTGCACTTTTCCATGCTTTATGCTTACTGCACTGGCAGCAACAAGGTATCTGGTCAATATCCAATTTGCGTTTGGCCTCACTTTGACAGAGGAGGACTCCCAGGTCAGTATGGGAATGGGAGGGGTAGTTAAAGCGTTTACCAACCAGGAGTGTGAGGCCCAATGCAAATTGGAGGAACAGCACCTCATATTTTGCTTGGGCAACTTACAACCCAGCGGTTTGAATATTGACTTCTCTAACTTCAAGTAACCCTTGCTTTCCCTCTCTCTACGTCCCTCCCCCCACCCTAGTTCTCCAACTAGTTTCACTGCCATCCTGATTAATTTTACCCTTTGTATGCCATGTTGTCACCTTCCCATCAGCCAACAACGAACCATTCTACATTTCCTTGTCATCATCTGTCATTTTCACACCTACATATAGATTGGGTGAATCAAATTGGCAGGGGTGCTGAGGAAGAGGATTTCTTGGAATGTATGCGGGATAGTTTTCTAAACCAACATGTAGAGGAACCAACGAGAGAGCAGGCTATTCTAGACTGGGTATTGAGTAATGAGGAAGGGTTAGTTAGCAGTCTTGTTGTGCGTGGCCCCTTGGGCAAGAGTGACCATAATATGGTTGAGTTCTTCATTAGGATGGAGAGTGACATTGTTAATTCAGAAACAAGGGTTCTGAACTTAAAGAAAGGTAACTTTGAGGGTATGAGACGTGAATTGGCCAAGATAGACTGGCAATTGATTCTTAAAGGGTTGACGGTGGATATGCAATAGAAGGCATTTAAAGACTGCATGGATGAACTACAACAATTGTTCATCCCAGTTTGGCAAAAGAATAAATCAGGGACGGTAGTGCATCCTTGGATAACATGGGAAATCAGGGATAGTATTAAAGCAAAAGATGAAGCATACAAATTAGCCAGAAAAAGCAGCCTACCAGAGGACTGGGAGAAATTCAGTCCAGCAGAGGTGGACAAAGGGAAAGGGAAAATAGATTATGAAAGAAAACTGGCAGGGAACATAAAAACTGACTGCAAAAGTTTTTATAGATATGTGAAGAGAAAAAGATTAGTTAAAACAAATGTAGGTCCCTTGCAGTCAGAAACAGGTGAATTGATCATGGGGAACAAGGACATGGCAGGCCAATTGAATAACTACTTTGGTTCTGTCTTCACTAAGGAAGACATAAATAATCTGCCGGAAATAGCAGGGGACCGGGGGTCAAATGAGATGGAGGAACTGAGTGAAATCCAGGTTAGCCGGGAAGTGGTGTTAGGTAAATGGAATGGATTAAAGGCCGATAAACCCCCAGGGCCAGATAGGCTGCATCCCAGAGTACTTAAGGAAGTAGCCCCAGAAATAGTGGATGCATTAGTGACAATTTTTCAAAACTTTAGATTCTGGAGTAGTTCCTGAGGTTTGGAGGGTAGCCAATGTAACCTCACTTTTTAAAAAGGGAGGGAGAGAGAAAATGGGGAATTACAGACCAGTTAGTCTAACATCGGTAGTGGGGAAACTGCTAGAGTCAGTTATCAAAGATGGGATAGCAGCACATTTGGAAAGTGGTGAAATCATTGGACAAAGTCAACATGGATTTACGAAAGGTAAATCATGTCTGACGAATCTTATAGAATTTTTCGAGGATGTAACTAGTAGAGTGGATAAGGGAGAACCAGTGGATGTGTTATATCTGGACTTTCAGAAGGCTTTCGGCAAGGTCCCACATAAGAGATTAGTATACAAACTTAAAGCACACGGTATTGGGGTTTCAGTATTGATGTGGATAGAGAGCTGGCTGGCAAAGAGTAGGAGTAAACGGGTCCATTTCAGAATGGCAGGCAGTGACTAGTGGGGTACCGCAAGGCTCAGTGCTGGGACCCCAGCTATTTACAATATATATTAATGATTTGGACGAGGGAATTGAATGCAACATCTCCAAGTTTGCGGATGACACGAAGCTGGGGGGCAGTGTTGCTGTGAGGAGGATGCTAGGAGGCTGCAAGGTGACTTGGATAGACTGGGTGAGTGGGCAAATGCATGGCAGATGCAGTATAATGTGGATAAATGTGAGGTTATCCACTTTGGTGGCAAAAACAGGAAAGTAGACTATTATCTGAATGGTGGCCGATTAGGAAAAGGGGAGATGCAACGAGACCTGGGTGTCATGGTACACCAGTCATTGAAAGTAGGCATGCAGGTGCAGCAGGCAGTGAAGAAAGCGAATGGTATGTTAGCATTCATAGCAAAAGGATTTGAGTATAGGAGCAGGGAGGTTCTACTGCAGTTGTACAGGGCCTCGGTGAGACCACACCTGGAGTATTGTATACAGTTTTGGTCACCAAATCTGAGGAAAGACATTCTTACCATAGAGGGAGTACAGAGAAGGTTCACCAGACTGATTCCTGGGATGGCAGGACTTTCATATGAAGAAAGACTGGATAGACTCGGCTTGTACTCGCTAGAATTTAGAAGATTGAGGAGGGATCTTATAGAAACTTACAAAATTCTTAAGGGGTTGGACAGGCTAGATGCAGGAAGATTGTTCCCGATGTTGGGGAAGTCCAGAACAAGGGGTCACAGTTTAGGAATAAGGGGGAAATCTTTTAGGACCGAGATGAGAAAAACATTTTTCACACAGAGAGTGGTGAATTTGTGGAATTCTCTGCCACAGAAGGTAGTTGAGGTCAGTTCATTGGCTATATTTAAGAGGGAGTTAGATGTGGCCCTTGTGGCTCAAGGGATCAGGGGGTATGGAGAGAAGGCAGGTACAGGATACTGAGTTGGATGATCAGCCATGATCATATTGAATGGTGGTGCAGGCTCGAAGGACTGTGTAACCGGACATGGTGCGAACTCCATCATCAAGTTCGCCGACGACACCACTGTTGTGGGACGAATCACAGATGGTGATGAGTCAGAATATAGAAGTGAGATCGACCGATTGACCAAATGGTGCCAGCACAACAACCTGGCTCTCAACACCAGTAAAACCAAGGAACTGATTGTGGACTTTGGAAGGGGTAAGAGAGGGACCCACAATCCCGTTGATATCAACGGGACGATGGTGGAAAGGGTCAAAAACTTCAAATTCCTGGACGCGCATATTTCCAAAGATCTTTCCTGGTCCCAGCACACTGATGCAATTATAATGAAGACACATCAGCGCCTCTACTTCCTGAGAAGATTACGGAGAGTCAGTATGTCAAAAAGGACTCTCTCTCTCGAGATTCTACAGGTGCACAGTAGAGAGCATACTGACTGGCTGCATCGTGGCCTGGTTCCTCAACTTGAACGACCAGGAGCGGAAATGCCTGCTGAAAGTTGAGACCACTGCCCAGTCCATCACCGGCTCTGACCTCCCCACCATCGAAGGGATCTATCGCAGTCGCTGCCTCAAAAAGTCTGCCAACATCATCAAAGACCCACACCATCCTGGTCACACACTCATCTCATCGTTGCCATCGGGTAGAAGGTACAGGAGCCTGAAATCTGTAACATTTAGGGACAGCTTCTTCCCCACAGCCATCAGGCTTAAACACGACATCAAATAAGCTCTGAACAATAACAGTCTATTATTATTAGTGCACTATATCTGTTTATTTATTGTGTATATATGGTCTATGATCTATAGACACATTGAACTTTTATCTTCCGTTTTGTATTATGTTTACATATTCTGTTGTGCTGCAGCAAGTAAGAATTTCATTGTCCTATCTGAGATGTTCCTTGTCGCATTGTTTCCTGCATGGCTGCATGGGAGGGTGCGCTGCAGGAAATGGATGGAAGTAGAGACTTACTGTTCCTGCTACAGGCCAACAAGGCATGTCTCCAGACATGCACTTAAAAGACAACGAATGGTGACAGCTGCAGTGGTAAGGCCAAGAGTCAGTACCCAAAGTTCTAGATTCCTGTTAAATAGGGTTGTACAGAATGGATAGGGGCCTTTTGGCCCACCACATTTATATCATCCATCATGCCTGCCCATACTAATCCCATTTGGATTAATTCTGTATCACTCTACGCCTTACTAATTCTAGTATCTGCCATGATGCCTCGTAAATGTTGTTAATATCCCTTTGCCTTTGCCATCTCCTCAGGCAGCTCATTGCAGAAACCACCCACCCTTTGTGTGAAAGCAAAGTGGGTTTCTCTCTTTTCACAAAGTGCAACAAGTCATGGCTTCCATTGATTGTCGCCGGAAGCTTGCATCCTTTTCAGGACAGACGAGTGACAGTGAGGTCAACATTAGAAAAAATAGACAATAGGTGCAGGAGCAGGCCATTTGGCCCTTCGAGCCAGCACCGCCATTCAATGTGATCATGGTTGATCATCCCCAATCAGTACCCCGTTCCTGCCTTCTCCCCATATCCCCTGGCTATTTTTAAGAGCCCTATCTAGCTCTCTCTTGAAAGCATCCAGAGAACCTGCCTCCACCGCCCTCTGAGGCAGAGAATTCCACAGACTCACCACTCTCTGTGAGAAAAAAAAATTCCTCGTCTCCGTTCTAAATGGCTTACTCCTTATTCTTAAACTGTGGCCCCTGGTTCTGGACTCCCCCAACCGGGAACATGTTTCCTGCCTCTAGTGTGTCCAAGCCCTTAACAATTTTATATGTTTCAATGAGATGCCCTCTCATCCTTCTAAACATCCAGAGTGTAGCCCAGCCTCTCCGTCCTCTCAGCATATGACAGTCCCGCCATCCCGGGAATTAACCTTGTAAACCTACGCTGCACTCCCTCAATAGCAATAATGTCCTTCCTCAAATTAGGGGACCAAAACTGCACACAATACTCCAGATGTGGTCTCACTAGGGCTCTGTACAACTGCAGAAGGACCTCTTTGCTCCTATATTCGATTCCTCTTGTTATAAAGGCCAACATGCCATTCGCTTTCTTCACTGCCTGCTGTACCTGCATGCTTACTTTCATAGACTGATGTACAAGGACCCCCAGATCCCGTTGTACTTATCCTTTTCCCAACTTGACGCCATTTGGATAGTAATCTGCCTGTTTTTGCTACAAAAGTGGATAACCTCACATTTATCCGCATTAAACTTCATCTGCCATGCATGTGCCCACTCCCGCAACCTGTCCAAGTCACCCTGCATTCTCATAGCATCCTCCTCACAGTTCACACTGCCACCCAGCTTTGTGTCATCTGCAAATTTGCTAATGTTACTTTGAATCCCTTCATCCAAATCATTGATGTATATTGTAAATAGCTGCGGCCCCAGCACCGAGCCTTGCGGTACCCCACTAGTCACTACCTGCCATTCTGAAAGGGACCCGTTAATCCCTACTCTTTGTTTCCTGTCTGCCAACCACTTCTCTATCCATGTCAGCACTCTACCCCCAATACCATGTGCCCTAATTTTGCCCACTAATCTCCTATGTGGGACCTTATCAAATGCTTTCTGAAAGTCCAGGTACACTACATCCACTGGCTCTCCCTTGTCCATTTTCTGAGTTACATCTTCAAAAAATTCCAGAAGATTAGTCAAGCATGATTTCCCCTTTGTAAATCCATGCTGATTCGGACCAATCCTGTTACTTCTATCCAAATGTGCGGCTATCTCATCTTTTATAATTGACTCCAGCATCTTTCCCACCACCGATGTCAGGCTAACTGGTCTATAATTCCCCGTTTTCTCTCTCCCGCCTTTCTTAAAAAGTGGGATAACATTAGCTACCCTCCAATCCACAGGAACTGCTCCTGAGTCTATAGAACATTGGAAAATTATCACCAATTATCACCACGATTTCTAGAGCCACTTCCTTAAGCACCCTGGGATGCAGAACATCAGGCCTTGGGGATTTATCAGCCTTCAGTCCCATCAGTCTATCCAACACCATTTCCTGCCTAATGTGGATTTCCTTCAGTTCCTCTGTCACCCCGGATCCTCTGGTCACTACTATATCAGGAAGATTGTTTGTGTCCTCCTTAGTGAAGACAGATCCAAAGTACCTGTTCAATTCATCTGCCATTTCCTTGTTCCCCATAATAAATTCACCTTTTTCGGTCTTCAAGGGTCCAACTTTGGTCTTAACTATTTTTTTCCTCTTCACATACCTAAAGAAGCTTTTACTATCCTGCTTTATATTCTTGGCTATCTTACCTTCGTACCTCATCTTTTCTCCCCGTATTGTCTTTTTGGTTATCTTCTGTTGTGGAAGATGGACATGAAGGAAGAAGAAGACAAAGAGTGTGTCTTCTCACATTAATCCCAGGCACCACTGTCATGGGAAACCTGGTACACTGAGTATCTACCCTATTTATACCTTTCATATTTTTACATACCTATCATTTCACATTTCAGTTTCCTTTGCTCAGGGAAAGCAGTCCCAGACTATTCAATCCCACTTTATAATCTGAGCCCTCCAATGCAGGAAGCATCCTTTTGAATGTTTTAGTTTAGTTTACTTCAGAGATACAGCGCGTAAACAAGCCCTTCGGCCCACCGTGTCTGCACCGACCAGTGATCCCGCACATTAACACTACCCTACACACACTAGGGACAATTTACACTTATACCAAACACACCTACAAACCTGTACAACTTTGGAGTGTGGGAGGAAACCAAAGATCTCAGAAAAAACCCATGTGGAGAACGTACAAACTCTGTACAGAGCACCATTAATCAGGATTGACCCCGGGTCTCCGGGGCTGCAAGCTCTGTAAGGCAGCAACTCTACCGCTGCGCCACTGCGCCCCCCCCATGGTGGCACCTTTTCCACCTTCACCTGGTTAATCACACCTTCCTTATAGAGTGGCCACCAGAATTGCACTCAATACTCTAAGGACGGACTAATATTTTGTGCAATTTGCAACATGGCATCCCTACTCTTGTACTCAGTGCCTCCGTCAATAAAGGCAGGCATGCCATATTCCTTGTTCATCACCCTGTTACCTGTGTTGCCACTTTCAAGAAACCTTGTACTTGAAGTCAAATATCTCTGTTCAAAGAGCCGTCGGAAAATGCATCCACAGTTCCTTCACTGCTCACCTCAGTAAGAGCTCATTATACCACACACCCATCGCTCTCTACCAATATTTTTTGTCAATCAGGATATACATTCATATGCTGAATTGCATCCTCAAACACTTCTCAATACTGCAAGACGAATCTCATAGTTTAGCTATTTTGCTGTGATGACTACATAATTCAATCAGGCTGCACAACATTCACTGACACGCTCCTGGCACTTTTACGGCAAACTGGCACAATATCGGAGGTAGCTGCAGTCTCAAGCCCAGATGTTTCATCTCAACCTCACACAGATGGTGCTGGGCAACTCTGGAACAACCATAACTCTGTGCACAACAGCTGCTGGGGAGATGGGGATGGGTGCAGTGTTTAAGAATGTACAGTATCACATTCCACTTCCTCCCACAATCTGATTTAAACAATGCAGTACATATAAATGTATACCTGTTCCTCCCCACACTCCCCAATGGCCCCCGCTGCCTCTTTCTTTTCAGATATCTACAGTGTATAGCAATGGTAGGTGAGTGAGAAAGGTTTTGAGATAAAGACATGAATCACTTGCTTGAATGCATTCACTCACCAGGTCAGATGCTAACACTGTATTTGTTTATGATTGTCACGTGTAAATATACCAAAGCCAAGATGGCGGCCGCACACGGCAGCCCCGCCAGCAGCTCGTGTGTTTTTATTCCACTTTTTGTTATTTTTGTGTCCTAATGTATGTATTAGTGTCTCTCGGTGTGTCTTATGCCGGGGGTGCTGGCGGGGGAACGGGGGAAATCGTTTCCAGTCACCTACCTTGGCAGAGATGCGACTTTTCTCCATGTCGCACTTTCGCCCCCCTCACGGCCTATCAACTGGATTGGTGCGACCTTTCCGACCGGAGACCGGCCCAGAGCCTAGAGCTTCAGCAGCAGGCGCAGTGTGGACTTCCACATCGCGGGGCTGCGGTCCTCTGCCGAGGATCGCCAGTGTGGAGCTCCGACCGCAGGGGCCTGCTCTAACATCATGGAGCTCGGTCTGTGGAGCTTCTAGCTGCGGGCGCTGCATCGACATTACCATCGTGGAGCTGCCTGCGACATTCGCCTGGAGAGGTGCCCTGACCGCTGGGCCTGTGGACTTGGCATCGTGAAGCCGTGGTCCCGTAGGAAGCAGCCGATTCGGGAATTCCGAGCCGCGGGGTGGTCCGATCCGTCCCGACATCGGAGTTTCCATCATCCCGACGAGAGGGCCTGTGCATCGGGCCGTCCGTAGCGGCGACTGCGGAGGGTTCAGGGCCCCGACCATGGGTCCACAGAGCGAGGAAGACTGAGTGAACTTTTGTGCCTTTCATCACAGCGGGAAATGTTGGTCCCACTGTGGTGTATGTTTTACGTTTATTTTCTGTTGTGTATTGTGTTCTTTCTTTCTTGCTGGGAATGGACTGGGATGGCGGGACTGTGGGATTCCCGGGATGGCGGGACTGTCATAGGCTGAGAGAATGGAGCAGCTGGGCTTGTACACTCTGGAGTTTAGAAGGATGAGAGGGAATCTCATTGAAACATATAAGATTGTTAAGGGTTTGGACATGCTAGAGGCAGGAAACATGTTCCCGATGTTGGGGGAGTCCAGAACCAGAGGCCACAGTTTAAGAATAAGGAGTAAGCTATTTAGAACGGAGACGAGGAAACACTTTTTCTCACAGAGATTGGTGAGTCTGTGGAATTCTCTGCCTCAGAGGGCGGTGGAGGCAGGTTCTCTGGATGCTTTCAAGAGAGAGCTAGATAGGGCTCTTAAAAATAGCGGAGTCATGGGATATGGGGAGAAGGCAGGAACGGGGTACTGATTGGGGATGATCAGCCATGATCACATTGAATGGCGGTGCTGGCTCGAAGGGCCGAATGGCCTACTCCTGCACCTATTTTCTATTGTCTATTGACTGCTCATCCGCCCAGCTTACCCTTGAGCAACATTGCAAAATGCAGATGGCACCACTCAACCTTGGTTGGAGTGAAAGCCACTTAATGTAATGTAACGTAATGTACTTAGATACAGTGAAAGGCTTTGCATGCTATCCAGTCAAATCATAATATACACGAGTACAATCAAACCATGAACAAGTTGCAATGCAAAGATAAAATTACCAGAATACGGAAGATAGTGTTGTAGCATTTTGATCACAGCCATGATCATATTGAATTGCGGTGTTGGCTCGAAAGGCCGAATGGCCTACTCCTGCACCTATTGTCTATTGTCTATTGTCTATAGTGTTACAGTTGCAAAATAAGTGCAGATAAACAAACTATGCAAGATCTGCAATAAGGTAGGTTGGGAGATCGGAACTACACCCTTAGCTAACGGGAGGTTCGTTGAGGAGAGCTGAAAGGCAGAGTCTGTACTAGGGTAAGGTATGAGGAATTAACAGAGAGATAGGAATAAGGGTAGAACAGGAACCGGCTGGCTCCAGAGTGCGCACCAAGTGAGTTCTGTTGCAGAGGACATAATTGAGCAATCTGTCAGGCAGGCCACAAGCAGAGGCAAAGTGAAATGCTTAGTTCAGTCCATTGCTCCAGAAAGCCCATATAGTGTCAAGCATGCAGTAGGAGCTTGGAATCGACTTCACACATTGTATTTTATGGAACGGAGTCAGTCCTGGATGTCCTGGATGTGGTGGGCAGATCTGTCATCCAACAGGTGAAGCCAGCCATATGCAGTTTCTGGTGGCTATCGTGCAGCTTTGGGAATGACACAAGTTGAAGCAACCTGGATGCTACAGTGGACGTTGAGGTGCAAGGATAATTTAATCAAGAAGGAGCTCAGACTATCCCTCATATGACTGTTCACGGGAGCTTGCAAGGTGCTGCAGAGGTCCAGCAATCTCTCCTTGTGTGGGTTAATAGGATTGACAAGACTCCTCCCTCGGGAAGTAACCATGACCCCACGAGTCAGCGGCCACGTTAAGATAACTGCATGTCCTCTCCAACTGTTGTGTGTCAGCCAGCCAAGACTGTCCTTGTTCACTCCAAAACCAGGCCTTTAGACTCCGAGCTGTTCAAGGTTGATTCTAAGAGCAGTCTCCCTTCTCTATAGTCAGCAGCCTTACCCAGTTGTACCTCCATTGCATGAGAAGCGCTCAAGGTCAGTTATCATTTCTACAAAGATGCTGAGGTTTTATTTATGAATTGGGAGTTTATTATTTAGTGCTGGCTTTTTTTTTGGTGGACAGTAGAAGAGGAAGGTACAGTGGTGGTGAAAGAATCACTTCCAGTGAGACATTCTAAATAATTTCAGTCTTCTGAGAGTTGTGTATTTTATTTTTTCCTTTGATCTACATATTTAGTAATTTAGTTAATTGTTCAGGTTTATTACAACTTCACCAGCTCCCATTTCTTGCAGCAGTGAAAGATCAGGCAGGTGTTAATGGACCAATGTCTCACAGCTTTATCTGCTCATATGTTGCAGCTTTGTAAATATGTTTGTTTCCCACCAGTTATAGACTATCTCTGCTTATATAACATTAACTTGTTGGAAGTTTCATGCTGTGAATGTAAAACTATCTGAAATTGAACTGAACCCCCCTCAATTTATTCAATTGTTAACAATTGTTGACTCATTCTTTCCTCACAACCAGGATCTTAATGGGCCTGTCCCACTTAGGTGACTTTTTAGGCAACTGCAGGAGACCGTGCAGTCACCACATGTTTGCGGGTGTTTGCCGGGGAGTAGCCTTCATGGTCGTGAGGAGATCCCGCATTCTGGGAACTGGTCGCGGCCTCATTATGGTCGCCGTGAATTTTTCAACTTGTTGAAAAATTAGCGGCGACTAGAATGTAGCCGCCATGGAGAGCAGTGAGAATTCTCGAGCCGTGGGTAGGTCGGCAGGAGGTCCTAGTGGGTTGCCAGGAAGTCGAAGGTTCTCGGAGGTTGGAGCCGGTGCTGACCGGTGAATTTCATTGGCTCATTGGGAAATAAAAAGTTAAGCAGTAGTTTTCAGAACCAAGGATAGCCAACCGGTAATATTAAATGTCTGCTGAGCTTCACAGCCATGTATGTCTGGCTTCTTAAAAGTTGTCTCCATTCCTTCTCCCCCCCTTCTCCACCCTCCCCCCCCTCTTTTAAGGGACTTACCGTACACTGTGCTTTAGCCGTCTTTTTACAGCGCCAACCTTCCTGTTCATCGCGGTGTGTGTCTGTTTCACCTTGGCTTTGCACCGTGTGAATTTTTTAGACAGCGCTCCCCCCGCTAGCCCTGTCCCCCGCCTGCATAACGGGCTGGTGAAGGAAGCGATGTGTTTGTGTGTTCCACTCTGACAGTCGCCGTTCCAGTTGACGTTTTTTCATGCGACAGCCGGGAAGTTGACAGTTGCCGGCAGTCCGCTGAAAAATCGATTAAGTGGGACAGGCCATTACACAGTTGTACCTCCATTGCTTGAGAAGCGCTCAAGGTCAGTTATCATTTCTACAAAAAATGCTATGGTTTTATTTATGAATTGGGAGTTTATTATTTAGGGGGGGCCGTCCTGTGTGGGTATGGCTGCCCAGCCTGCAGCTGTCCGTTTTTTCACCTCTTTTTTTATTTTTAGTGAGTTAAAGTGTTTTGTGTTGGAGGTTTTAGTCTTTTTTATGTGGGGGGGTGGGAGGGGGAAGGGGGAAACTGCATTTCTCAGTCCCAACCTGGTCGGGGGGTGGCTTTCCTCCGAGCAGCAACTTCGACCCGTCCTCGCGGCCTTCCATCGGGGTCTGGAGCGGCGATTCGTGACGGGACCGGCCAGAACCACGGCTTCGGCGTCGGCACAGCGCTGGAGCGCTATCGCGAAGCGGGCAATGCCTTGCCCGCTGAACATCGCGGAGCTGCGGGACTGTGGACCGGCCAGCTGCGGGCGGCGGCGCTGACCTTAAACATCGCGGAGCCTGGGATCTCTCCCCGAGATCGCCAGTGGTGGAGCTCCGTCCAACGCGGCCTGACGGCTTCGGAAGCTCCGGTAAAGATGCGGCCTCCAGTAAGGATGTGGCCGTTCCAGGCATCCCAAGCCGCTGAGAGGGTTCTCCCGACGCCGGAGCACCATCACCCGGAGAGATGGGCCTGGAACATCGGCCCCCGTAGCGGCAACTGCGGAGGCCTCAATAGGCTCGACTATGGGTGGATATGGGGATGGGGACTGGACTTTGTGCCTTCCCTCACAGTGGGAACCATTGTGGGGGGATGTTTTTATGTTTAAATTTCTTTATTATTGTTATGTTTGTATTCTTTTTAATGTGCTGCAATGGCAACTTGAATTTCACTACACCAATTGGTGTACGTGACAATAAATGAAGGTTTGAACCTTTGAACCTTAGTGCTGGCGTTTACTTTTGGTGAACAGTAGAAGAGGAAGGTACAGTGGTGGTGAAAGGAATCACTTCCAGTGAGACATTCTAAATCCTTTCAGTCTTCTGAGAGTTGTGTATCTTAATTTTTTCCTTTGATCTACATCTTTAGTAATTTAGTTAATTGTTCAAGTTTATTACAACTTCACCAGCTCCCATTTCTTGCAGCAGTGAAAGATCAGGCAGGTGTTAATGGACCAATGTCTCACAGCTTTATCTGCTCATATGTCGCAGCTTTGTAAATATGTTTGTTTCCCACCAATTATAGACTATCTCTGCTGAAGTTTGCTTATATAACATTAACTTATTGGAAGTTTCATGCTGTGAATGTACAACTACCTGAAATTGAACTGAACCCCCCTCAATTTATTCCATTATGTGGGTCTTCAGAATCATGAAGTGATAAAACATGGGAACAGAGGGTTCAATCTGCACAGACCATCAAGCACCCATTTACACTGACCTACATGAATCTCATTTCATTGTCTCTACATTCTCATTAACTCTCCCCCAGAGTCTACCCCTCATATATACACTGGGAGTAATTTACAGTGGCCATTTAAAATACCAACCCATATATTTTTGAGATGTGGGAAGAAACTGCTGCACCACATAGTCACAGAGAACGTGCAAACTCCACACAGGTAGCATTGAAGATCAGGAGTTAATTGTTGCTGGAGCTATGAGGTTCTGTGAGGCTGTGCTTGTGGTCAATGGAGAGCAACCTTTGATCTCAGAGGATAGAAACAAGAAACTGCAGCTGCTGGTTCACCAAGGAAAGACACAACATGCTGGGGTGACTCAGCGAGCCAGGCAGTGTCCCTGGAGAACATGGAGAGGTGACATTTTGGGTCAGGTCCATTTTTCAGTCTGAAGAAGGGTCCCAACCCGTCACCTATCTATGTTCTCCAGGGATGCTGCCTGACCCACTGAGTTACTCCAACATTTTGTGTCCAACCATTGATGTCACACAGCTGAGACGCCAGTAAACCCAGTGTAGGATGGGAATCATCCATTTAGTGCTGCTCCTCACAATATTCTTGGATCCCTGAAGTAATGAAGTATAGACCACTGTATACATGTGGAAGAATGTGACAGTGATGTTGCGCTCCTTGGTCAGGCAAAGCACCACATTATCACATTGCTTTTACATTTTCTGTTTAACTTTTGCTAACATAAACACCATGGGGAAATAACAATTGTTGACTCATTCTTTCCTCACAACCAGGATCTTAAGTCTTGTAAGGATTTTGTAATCCAATTTTCTTTAATTTATTTTGGTCACAAGCTCATAAATTTAAGGTAAGCTTTACATCAGTGCTGGGTAAGTTATTGGAGGAGGTTCTGAGGGATAGGATCTACCAGGGTTTAGAAAGGCAAAGACACATTGGTCTTCGACAAGGTTCTGCATGGTAGGCTGCTCTGGAAGGGTAGACCGCATAGGAGAGATAGCTGAATAGATAGAAAATTGGCTTCCTGGAAGGAAGCAGAGGGTGATGGTGGAAGGTTGCTTCTTGGACTGGAAGCCGGTGACTAGTGATGTGCCTCAGGGTTTGGTGCTGGGCCCGTTACTGTTTGTTATGTTTATCAATGATTTGGATGAGAACGTACATGCTAAGATTAGCAAGTTTGCAGATGATACAAAAATGGGTGATATTGCAGATAGTGAAGATGGTTGTGAAAAATTGCAGCAGGTTCTTGATAGGTTTGGGGCTCCCACGGTTGGAGCCCCAAATACGACCCCCGACAGGGACCGTGGGCTCCGTGATGGTAAGTCCGCGTCTCGCATCTCCGTCGAGGTAAGAGATTAGACAAAATTTCCCACAACACCCCTCCCCCCCCCCCCCCAACTCCACCCCTCACATAAAACAAGCTAAAGAACACTAAAAAACATACATTTAAAACATACAAAACAGACACAAAGAAGGAAAGGACAGACAGACTGTTGGCGAGGCAGCCATTGCTGGCGCCACCCAAGTCTTCATTGTTGGTCTTAAGTGCTAATGAAGGCCAAGTAGAACTAGGCTATTGGCCATGCATATTGACATCAAATGGCACACAACTCACCGTTGATCTTTCTGGCAAATACCTGAGAGTCAAATGGTGCTTTGGACTCCAGAGGGGTTCCATCTTTTATGTTTCCACCATCAGTGCCTGTCCCCTTCACAGCTGTTCCTCAAGTCATACAGTGAAGTATGTTAAACTGGAGGTCTCATACAAAATGACCTCCTGTGCTGTACAGTATGCTGTACACCATTCAAAAGCTTGATAACAGAGGGGAATGAGCCGTTCCTGAGTCTGGTGGTGCACACTTACAAGCTTCTGTACCTTCTGCTGTAAACTATGTTTTAAAGTGCTTTAGAATTTCTGGCCTTGTATATGTGGTGCTTCATAATAACATGTAAATTTGTACAGTGGTGCCGTTAATTTTTGTTGGAAGTAACAGCCAATCTCATTTATTTCTGTTCAATGTAGATATAGGTCTGCATGCTGTGAATTCAGCATAAAATATCTTGTGTTTACATGCAGCAGTTTTTGAGTTTACAAATAGAGTGATAGTTGTGCTTTATTACTTCATTGCCACCTTTTCATTTCTCTTATTGTAGTCTCAATGGTGATGGGCATACCTACAGTAAAGAGGGAGTCACACACTTACCTTCTGGACACGTTGAACTCCCTTATCTATGAGCTCTCTCCTGATGAAAAGAGAGATTGTGTCATAGTTATTCTCATTGCAGAGGTTAGTTCAGTTTTCAATGTTATTGTAACTTCAACGATGTTCATCTAAATTTGATTTTCAGAGGTCAGAAACATTATTATCTATCCATGAGAACTACCAAATATTTTATATTGTTCTTGGAATTCAAGGTTATTCTTTTACCATCTGCCACTAGTCTCATTGTGTGTGAATAATGAGACTATTGAAGTAACTTAAAAATGGGAGTGAAGGCACTGCCAGTTGGTTATAGTTCATTACTCCATCGATTAGGTATTCAACACAAAGCAGGCATCTCCAATAAGCAAACATTAATTGATCAATATTTGCTCTTGCACGTTACCATAAAACTTGCTGTGCATTTACAATACTTTCTTTTTGTTTTGGCTAAACTAATTTTCTAAATGGTCTCTGAGCTTGCAGTAATTCTTCAATTATTTGATGGCCTTCATTATTTTGAAAACACAGACCTCACAAAAACAGAGGCTCCCATTGTGCAGCTCCTATTGTGGAGCTTATTCTAATTCCCACACTGGGGAACTCTACATTGTCTGGCAGATTCAAAGTAGACAAAAAATGCTGGAGAAAATCAGCGGATGAGGCAGCATCTATGGAGAGAAGGAATAGGCAACGTTTCAGGTCGAGACCCTTGGTCTGAAATTATGCTCATTACTGTCCTCAAGAAGTGCAGCTTACAGATATTCAGCAATCTCAGTGGCATTATTTGTCCATTTCCCCAAGTCGCTAGTTGTCAGGCGTTAGTGATGGGCGATCTCTGGTGTTCACCAATAGTGATACCATCAAACAACCTGGGCTCCCATTGAAACAGTCCCAGCAAACCTCTCTCAAGGAAGGAAAAAGCTTTAAATTTTATCCAACCGTAAGGATTTTGAAGACTGCAAAATTAAGAAATGGGATATACAGATAATAATGTAATTATTAAGTGAAATAATTAATCTCCATGCATATAAAATTAGTATTATTCAAAGCCAAAGAAATGTGAACAGTACGAACTCTGAGTTACGAAATACTGAAGAAACAAAACACTATAATTGCTGGAAATTTGAAATGAAAAATAAAAATTGCTGGAAATATTCAGCAGGTCAGGCAGCATTTGTGAAACGAGAAAAATTGAGATAATGTCACATTAACTTATCATCACAATTGACCAGTTCTGATACAATCTGGGTAGGTCATTTATATGAAATTGGTACATTCATTGTCCTGTTCGTACCTAGTAGGAATTAGAGATATTCCTTGAATTTCATTAGGCTTTGTAGGAATAAGGGCATAGAGACCAGTGGGAGTATAATGGACAACGTGATCTTTTCACCAATCTGAATTTCTTGAGGAATTAACATTGATAGCATTGACAATAAAATGAAGTGGGGTAATGTTCTGGTTTCCTCCATCACTTCATATATGGATTGATTGTCTTGAACCCACCAGAATGGAGAATTAGAGTGATTCCTGAATCACCTGGAAATAGGAACTGATCCCTGGCACTGAAGTAGAGATGGTCAATAGCTTAAAGTTCTTAGGAGTGATTATCACCAGCAAATTGTCCTGGACATCGAGGCAATGGCTAAGAAAGCACACCAATTCCTTTCTTCCTTAGAAGGCTTATGAAGTTCAGCATGTCCCCATCATTCCTCACCAACGTCTACAGATGTGCCGTAGAAAATATTTTATCAGGATGTATCGCAGCTTGGTTTGGGAATAGCTCCACCCAAGACTGCAAGAAATTGCAGAGAGTTGTGGACATAACCCAGACCATCACACAAACCAACATCTACACTTAGATCTACACTTCACGCTGCCTTGGCAAGGCCATCAGCATAAGCAAGGACCAGTCTCATTCCCGTCAATACCTCTTCTCCCCTCTTCCATCAGACAAGAGGTACAGAAGTTTGAAAACACTTTCCTCTAGATTCAGGGACAGTATCTTCCCAGTTGTTATCAGTAAACTGAACTGTCCTCACACCGGCTAGAGTGCAGTACTGACCTACCATCATTCTCATTGGAGAGCTATGAACTATCTTTATTCAGACTTTATCTTGCACTAAATAATATATCCTTCATCCTGTATCCATACACTATGGATGGCTTAGTTGTAATCATGTAGTCTTCTCGTTGACTGGATAGCACACAACAAAAAAGCTTTTCACTGTACCTTGGTACATGTGACAATAATAAACTAAACTAAAGATATAGTTAAGAATTTTCTGTTTTGTTTCCCTACCAAATTCTTGCACTTGGGACCTCCTAGCCACAGCAGTGGGACTTCCATAATCTACAAATTGAAATATAGTTTCACCTGTTATTCGAAGTATAATCTGATAACAAGGGCAACAGCTGAATGGCCACCAGTGATTGCCGTTACCAATTGTGTATCTGTTTAACTCATGAGGTAAAGCAGCAGAGAAAGAAACAGGAATAATTGGCAAGGAACAAGAGTAAATTAAAGTGAAATTAGATACAGAAACAAAAAATAAAGAGAGAGAACGAAAAATGGACAGTTTGGGCTCTGATCAGAGTTTCAGTTAATCTCATGTTGAAACTTAAATGGGGCAGTAGTTTGAAAAACTCCTGAGGAATTTTCCAGCAGTAATGATTTGTCATTCATACTATATTCAAACAATTTCCATCTAAAAAGTGAAAGCATTCAGTTAAAATTCATGATTGAACATATTAGATACCACTATTGGAGTGATGATGAGTCAGTGTGGTGTTGCCAAGGTATGATTAAAAACATAGAAAGATAGGTGCAGGAGTAGGCCATTCGGCCCTTCGAGCCAGCACCGCCATTCAATATGATCATGGCTGATCATCTAAAATCAGTACCCCGTTCCTGCTTTTTCCTCATACTCCTTGATTCCTTAAGCCCTAAGAACTAAATCTAACTCTATCATGAAAACATCCAGTGAATTGGCTTCCACTGCCTTCTGTGGCAGATAATTCCACAGATTCACAACTCTCTGGGTGAAGACATTTTCTCTCATCTCAGTCCTAAATGGCCTACCCCTTATTCTTAAAGGTTAAGGTTGTGCTGGTTGGTTGAAGAATGTTATAGGTGCAGGATAGAAGCTCTTTCTGAACCTGATGGTGTGGGGCTTCAGGCTTCTGTACCGCCTGTCTGATGGTAGCAGGGAGACCACTGACCTGCACAACCCTAATCGCACCTTGGCAAAAGAAAACCGCGTTTGGCAGACAATTATGTTAATAAACAGACGATAGACACAAAATGCTGGAGTAACTCAGTGGGACAGGCAACATCTCTGGAGAGAAGGAATGGGTGACGTTTTGGGTCGAGACCCTTCTTCAGTCTAGACTGGGGAAAGGGAAACGAGAGATTTAGACAATGATGTAGAGAGATATAGAACAAATGAATGAAAGATATGCAAACAAGTAATGATGATAAAGGAAAGCCTATTGTTAGCTGATTGCTAGGTGAGAACGGGACCATTATTAAACAGTTTTAACATCCAAGTGAAAAGTGATAGCAGCAGGTTCCCAGCTATAGTGAGAGGCTTGCAAATCAATTAGATTTACTCCAATGACAGCATACATTTAATATTTAAAAAAACACATGGCGTGAGGAAATGTAAGGTCTCAGAAAATAAACATGTAGCAACCATGATTCAAGTGCCGCGCACGCCAATTTCAACAAAATGTTGTGGACTTCATGAGAGTCCAGGATCAAGAGTATTTAATTTTCATATGCATCCGGAACAGAACAATGACATTCTTACTTCCTGCAGCTTTACAGGAAACAACACAACGAATAAATATATAATAAACAATAAAGCAATAAATTATCATTTAAACTAGTTAAGAATAATACTGAAAGCTGTAGCACGTGGTGCAACCTTATGCAATGTACAAAGTCGTTCAGCCCTGAGAGGGTTATGATTAGGATATTGCAGGATGGATCAAGGACTGGTAGTTGAAGGGAAGAAGCTATTCTTGAACCTGGATGTAATGGTTTACAGATTTCTCCATCTTTCTGGAGCACCAGGTGAGAGCAGGATAATGTGGGTCTTCGATATAAGCTGCCTTCATGAGGCAATCCTTCCTGGAGATCCCTTTAAAGGTGGGGAGGTCAATGCACTTGATGGACTGAGCACATGTCATGCAGCCTCCTTCATTCTTGGTTACTTGTTAGTGTGATGCAACCAGTTAGTATACTTTACACTGTACAGCTATACAAGTTCTACTGCTATACAGCTATACTGTGTGTTCAATTGTGTATTCTGCCCAGAGGGCATAACATCGGATTAAAAGGCCGCACCTTTAGAAAGGAGATGTGGAGGAATTTCTTTAGTCAGTGGGTGGTGAATCTGTGGAATTCATTGTCACAAACGGCCTTGGAGGCCAAGTCAATGGATATTTTTAAGCCAGAGATAGACAGATTCTTGATTAGTAAGGGTGTCAAGAGTTATGGGGAGAAGTCAGGAGAATGGGGTTGAGAGTGAAAGATAGATCAGCCATGATTGAATGGTGGACTCGACGGGCCAAATGGCCTACGTCTGCTCCTATGACATGAATTTATGAACTATCTCTGGAAATGTTTGAGGCATTAAAGGTATTCATGAGCTTTCCGTGTGATTGCATCAATGTGCTGGGGACATCAGACCTGTACACACCCAGGAACTTGATTTTGCTCATTCCTACAAAGCTCTAGCCGAGAAGGATCTTGAAAGGACCAAGTGAAAACATGAGTTGCAAGTGTGTAGCTGTTATTTTCTAAATTTAAATATTTATTACTACACTGAGTTGCAGGAGAGGGGAGAGAGTATGACTTACATTAATCAATAGTCAACGAGAGAGAAAAACAGATCTAATGTCTTTGGTGTGGCATTGGACAGAAACTCCTTAAATTCACCATGCTCGTCTTTATTCACATTCCAGACTAATAACAAGGCACAGACAAATATCTATAACAGCTTCCGAGAAAAAAAAGATCATAATAGTATTGGTTTATTTAAAAGTTGATCAAAGTCAACAAGTTCATGGAAGTAGTTCTTACTTGGTATTCCATATTTACTTAACCCTACCTTTAATACAACCAGAAATCTCTTTACTATCTCTGAAAATCTGTCCCATACCCAGCACATTGATGCAATCATAAAGAAAGCTGTCAATGCCTCTACTTCCTTGGAAGATTGAGGAGATTCTGTGTGCCAACAAATATTTTCTTGAACTTCTAAAGGTGTAGAGAGCATATTGACTGATTGTATCATAACCATATAACCATATAACCATTACAGCACGGTTATGGGGGGGTTTTCCCCCCTTTTTTTTCCTTCCCTTCTTTCTTCTTCCCCCTAGTCCCATCTACCTGCACTCAGACCATATCCCTCCATTCCTTTCCCGTCCATATACCCATCTAATCTTTTTAAAGGATAAAATCGAACCTGCCTCCACCACTTCCACTGGAAGCTCATTCCACACAGCTACACTCTCTTGAGTAAAGAAGTTCCCCCTAATGTTACCCCTAAACTTCTGTCCCTTAATTCTCAAGTCATGTCCCCTTGTTTGAATCTTCCCTACTCTCAATGGGAAAAGCTTATCCACGTCAACTCTGTCTAACCCGCTCATCATTTTAAAGACCTCTATCAAGTCCCCCCTTAACCTTCCGCGCTCCAAAGAATAAAGACCTAACTTGTTCAACCTTTCTCTGTAACTTAGTTGCTGAAACCCAGGCAACATTCTAGTAAATCTCCTCTGTACTCTCTCTATTTTGTTGACATCCTTCCTATAATTAGGCGACCAAAATTGTACTCCATACTCCAGAATTGGCCTCACCAATGCCTTGTACAATTTTAACATTACATCCCAACTTCTATATTCAATGATCTGATTTATAAAGGCCAGCACACCAAAAGCTTTCTTTACCACCCTATATACATGAGATTCCACCTTCAGGGAACTATGCACAGTTATTCCTAGATCCCTCTGTTCAACTGCATTCCTCAATTCGCTACCATTTACCATGTACGTCCTATTTTGATTTGTCCTGCCGAGATGTAGCACCTCACATTTATCAGCATTAAACTCCATCTGCCATCTTTCAGCCCACTCTTCCAAATGGCCTAAATCTCTCTGTAGACTTTGAAAATCTACTTCATTATCCACAACACCACCTATCTTAGTATCATCTGCATACTTACTAATCCAATTTTCCACACCATCATCCAGATCATTGATGTACATGACAAACAACAGTGGACCCAACACAGATCCCTGAGGCACCCCACTAGTCACCGGCCTCCAACCTGACAAACAGCCATCCACCATTACTCTCTGGCATCTCCCAATCAGCCACTGTTGAATCCATCTTGCTACTCCACCATTAATACCCAACAATTGAATCTTCTTAACCAACCTTCCATGAGGAACCTTGTCAAAGGCCTTACTGAAGTCCATATAGACAACATCCACTGCTTTACCCTCATCAATTTCCCTAGTAACCTCTTCGAAAAATTCAAGAAGATTAGTCAAACATGACCTTCCAGACACAAATCCATGTTGACTGTTCCTAATCAGACCCTGCTTATCCAGATGCTTATATATATTATCTCTAAGTATCCTTTCCATTAATTTGGGCAACTCAATTGTTGGGCAATTGTTGGGCAACTCAAATGCCCAGGAACAAATGAGATTACAAAAAAATGGTGAATGTTGCCCAGTCCATCACACGTATTGACCTCCCCACCATCAAAGCGATCTTCAGAAGGCGCTGTCTCAAAAAGGTGGCCATCACCATCGACAATCCACACTATCCTGGTCATGTTCTCATTTCATTCCTGCCAATGGGAAGAAGGTATAGGAGTTTGATAATTCTAACATCCATGTTCAGGAACAGCTTCTTCCCAATAACCAACAGGCCACTGACTGCTGTTGTGCTGCAAGTAAGACACATTCAGAGTTTTACCAGAATGGTATTAGGGTTGAAGAAAATTGAGAAAAACGAGAAAGTTAAGGGGAGATTTAACAGAACTGTTCCAATTATGAGAGCTTTTAATAAGCAAAGATAAATAGCCTCCTGATAATTGGAGGGGATGGGTGGTAGATCAATCAATCAGATTTATTCATCACAGTGCAGTGAAATGAACTTGCCAGCAGCAGTACAATTTAAAAAAAAACGCACAATACCCAATAAAAATGTAACACAAACATCCACCACAGCATTCTTCACTGTGGTGGAAGGCACAAAGTACAGTCAGTCCTCCTCTATTGGTCCCCCGTGGTCATGGCCATAAACCTCCGCAGTCGGTGAGGGCGCTGCGAGACGGCTGCCCTGCCAGCAGCGTGTGGAGGTGAAGGAGCATCGGTCAATAACAAGAGGGGACTAATTTAAGGAGATTAACAAAATAAATAGAAGAAAGGGTTAGAAATTATTTTACCTGGCTTTTTTATGACTTGGAATGCATTAAGGACCTGTCCCACGAGCATGCGACTGCATGCGGCTAGCGCGACCTAACGTGGTCGCGCTAGCCGTGCGGCCGGTCCCACTTTCGATCGCCGGAGCCGCATGGAGTTGTGCGGAGCTGATCCCGACATCGCGCGGGGCTCCGAAAAACTGACAGTGTTCAAAAATTCCGCGCGGCAAAGGCCTGCCGGCCCGCTGCCGCATGGAAGCCGCATGCACCGCCTCGACGCCGCACGCACCGCCTCAACGCCGTACGCAGCGTCTTCACGCCGAATGCAGCATCTTGATGGCGTACGCGCCGTCTTGACGGCGTACGCCTAGCGCGTGGCGTTGCGCGATGACGTCACCGCCCGGCGTGCCGTTGCGTGATGACGTAACCGCCCAACACCCTGGAACGTCCAAATTCAGTCGGCCCGCCTCCTGCCCAGCTGATTGGTGAGTATGATGTTGGGACCAGCTCCGCACAACTCCACACAGCTCCGCGGTTGGAAGTGGGACCGGCCCCGCGAGGCCGTACGCCTCAAGCCTCCACATTTGGTCGCGCTAGACGCATGCAATCGCATGCTGGTGGGACAGGCCCTTAACTTGCAAAGATGGTAGCAGCAGATTCAGTTGTAATTTTCTGAAGAAAGTTGGATAAATACTTTGGACAAAGGGTGAGGATGAAGAAAGAGCAGGGAATGTGATTAATTGAAAAGCTGTCAATAAATGATACAGACATGATGCGCTAAGCAATCTAATTATCTGATGCACAATTTCAGGCTCCTAAATGAGAATACGGTGACAATTTAAAAAATGTATAATACATGATGAAATTTCAACTATCTTGCACATCATAACTTTTTGCACTGCATCAGCAATGTTTACTACACCTGGATAGATTTTATTGGTCTTCACTGCTTTGTGGTAATCTGACAAAGCTGTATTGCTGCTATTATTAAATTCGTTTCAGTTTCATTCTCCCAAAACAAGAAACGAAAATCAGATTAATTCTATATTGTGTAAGGCCTTTATATCATGAGGCAAGGAACAAAATCTACTCTTATAATTATTCCTCCTTATGTAACTATGATAGTGCTTAGGATTATCTTTCGTAAGTGAAGTGCCCAGTTAATCATCTATTACTGAACGTGGTATGTTTGCAGCAAACAGGATTCTTGGATCATATTTTAGGCTTTCAGCATGTGACTTGTCATAATAACTAAAATCTCCCCAGTACTTTGAGCTTTTAATGTGTGTCTAACCAGAACCAGGTCATGCTGACCTATCGGAATTGTCAATTTACTTATTCGGTGAGATGAGATACAAGACTGGTAGGCTTGGCTCCTGTCCTTTTAGCCTTGAAGCCTGGCAATCTATTAGCATCTAGATTGATGGCTCTACCACTCCTGTTTAAAGTCAGCTCGACAAGTTCTCACTGTGCCAAAGTGCACGGACAGGTGAACAATGGTGCAGAGGAGAGCACTATTTTAAAGTCAGGAATTGGATTAAATTGATTGGGAGTGGAAAGAAAACTTTACTCGGCAGGTTTAATTCGGCAGTGAATTATGCCACTTACCTGAAACATAGATCATAAAAGCTGCATGACATTGGGAGCTCTGTATAATGAGATATAGTCTTACATTTACTGCTCTGTACTTGACCCAGTGGGTGACTGTACTAATACTGCACGTCCAAAGTACAAAATGCCTTCCTGTAGTCATCAAAATTAAAATTAATAAACATGTTGCGAAACACCTCGTGTTCAATATACATTCTCTGTTTTATTGCACAGGTGGAAGAAACTTATGTTAATGAACTGGCAGAAAAGTTAAAAGACACGTAAGTATTATGTAAGGTATGGTTGATAACACCAATTTATATCATTTCACAAGAGCTCTAATGAGCTCTAATTTCACTAAGGTAGATGAGGAGGTGCTGACCAAAGGTCAGGAGGAAAGGAAGATTCCATTCACCTCCTAACAACCACTCGACAGTAATCTTAGTGGAGACCTTGAAAGCATATAATCTTCCTTATTAGAGCAAAATGTGTGCCTCTGGGAGGCCAGGAAAGTAGGAAAACGGTTTTAATGATGAGACAAATTACATCAGGGTGCTGTTGGTAAGAAGTTATCGGCATGTGCTTTTGGTAAATGGAAATCAAGGATGGGACATATGGATCATCTCTGGTAATGCTGTTTTGTGAGAAAATCAGAAATTCTGCTCATATTGACAATTATCATTTAAAAAATTGTTACACAACAATCAGGAGCCTTGCGTGCCACAACTTTATTTTGGAAATAAACTTAATGCAGACATTTCAGATTCCTTTCTCAGTTGCATTATGGAGTTAACCACACACTAAATGGTGGTGCTATAAACATACACTGAATAATGGAATTTAATTTAAATTGCATTCTATTTTTCAGTGTATGTTTTAAGTGTTTGCACTTTTAAATTTTGCATCCTAATTAATATAACCTATCTGTTATTATTCCATGTATTCATAGTTTATTTCCTTAGTCTGGTTTTCATGGATTATGCTAAATATTTTGTTAGTGACCATAATATTTTGGTTTAAAATAATTTACTCTATTAAAATATTGTAAGGTACAGCAAACTTGTAAGATACAAAATATTGTAAGATACAAATTAATTGAAATTGCTCCATGGGATGCTGTAAACCTGTTAGTGCGACTGTTGAAGCAATTCTTGCTGCAGTGATAAAGTTAACCTTTTTAACTAAACTAATTATTGATAGTGTCAAATTGGTTGCAAGGTAATGTGCTGATCATTATCATAACTGCAATTTCAGCTTTTAAGAACTTACAACAACAAAAATCAGTGGGGCAGATTTTCCACATAGATTTGCAATTCTCCACAAAAGTCCCAAGTTCCAGCGCTGACATGGGCTTATAGAAACATAGAAAACATAGAAAATAGGTGCAGGAGTAGGCCATTCGGCCCTTCGAGCCTGCACCGCCATTCAATATGATCATGGCTGATCATCCAACTCAGTATCCTGTACCTGCCTTCTCTCCATACCCCCTGATCCCTTTAGCCACAATGTCAGCCATGGTATCCCATGCTATGTTGCTCATGTGATTTGATCCCTAGAACTCCACAAGTGGACTCCCAATAGAAGCCAACAGCACATCACAAACTTGCACGGACTCTTTAGGTCTGGAAATGTGCAAACTGAGTCCTCACTGGGTTAGGTGCGGCAGTCTCACTGAAATCAAAGAGGAATCAGAACTGTCAGGAAAATGGAAGCCTGTTTTATTCAGTTATTTTAATTGTAGGTCATTCTTTTACATGTGTGTTCAATTTTCAATCAGTGTATTTTAAATACATATATATTTTTTAATAATTTAAGGCTCAAAGACATTTGTTAACGTTCAATTTCAGTGATAACTGTAGCAATTACTGAATCTGGTGCCAGGGTCTCAGTGGCCGTCAAAGCCATTGCATCAATGCAGCTCTTGAGCGGGAAGGGGCCCTGGGTCCGGAGTGATCCTGGGCCCAGAGTGATCCTGGGTCTGGAGTGGCGCTGGGCCCGGAGTGTTGCTGGGACTGGTGGAGCTGGGCCCGGTGCTGGGAGAGACCCCAGGCTGGAGGTACACCGGGCTGCGAGCAGACTGGGCTGGGAGTGGCTTGCTGGTGCGGGAGAGGTCCTGGGCTGGGGGAGGTCTGGAGATGGGTGTGGCTCTTGGCTGGGAGAGACTCCAGGCTGGGAGTAGCCCAGGGCTAGGGCCAGAAGTGGCGCTGGGACAGGAGTAGTGCTGGACCAGGTGTGACCCTGGACTGCACTATGCTGTGCTGGGCCTTGGGAAGTGCACTTGGGACCATGCTGGAAGAACAGCATGATCCTGACCAATTATCTCAAGGTCAACAGAAGATTTTTATAAGTTGCCTGCATGGTAGAATAAATGTCTACTTGTGTTCGGCATGTGTGTTCTGAAAATTGGTAATTCTGGTTTCATTGATATGTTGCAAAAAGGTACCCCAAATACATACAATCAGGACTTTTGGAGATCATCTCACCTTCAGCAAATTTTTATCCAGACCTCTCGAAACTGAAGGAAACCTTTGGAGATTCACAAACCAGAGTAAAGTAAGTAATTCATGAATATAAAGATGGCCTTCCAAATTATTTTTCTATTAAAAAGTAATTCTGTAGCTAACTGAGCTCAGTGTTAGTAAGAATTCCATAGCATCAGTAAGCATCTCTGACTTTCCACACTTTATTAATAGAGTTTGTGACAGAGTTTTGTTCAAGACGGAGTTTATACAGAGTGGCCTTTATAAAATGGAGTTCCATAGCATATAAATGGATAAACTAGGAACATTAGATGGTGGAATATGGAGTAGCTCTAGAGTAGCTCAGCAGGTCAGGCAGCATCCATGGAAGGAATGGACAGATGACGTTTTAAGCCTGATTGTGAAACGTTGTGTCCTCTGGATTTGACACTAATGTCACATTACAGCAAAGGAGCAGCAGAATGTTGGCATGAATGTTACAGATGTTGGCATGAATGATGGTGCACTGTGTCATAGGAGGTGAATTTGAAAAAATACATATTCAATGGCATGGGCTCTTGAACATCAACTCTTCCTAATAGTAGAAAAGCAGGATACAAACCAAAGAGACTTCTTCCTAACCCAAAAAATATCTCACGAAAACCTTATGGTTATATCTTGAAAGGCAGTGCAATTACAATGACTGCTACCCTTCAAACTGCGGATGAAACCATTACTGAATTTAATTGGAGTAGTGTGTCCAGTAGATGTATACTGGAAGAGTTCAATGTTACCCCAAGCACTGTTGCATATGATCCCTCCTTAAAAAGTTCATGGATAGGAATGAGTTAGAACAGAATTGGGCTTACGATGTCGACTACCTGGGAGAGATTGCTGACAGCTTCCAGTACATGTGGAACTCTGGATCAACATCAGCCATTAGAATGTCTTCAGGTGAGGAAACAGAACATGATTCCACTCACAAAACAATGACTTAATGGTTCTTTATTGCCACATGTACTGAGGTACAGTGAAATCATTTTTTTTTGCAATCAATTCAATAAAGTATTACTATACCCAAGCACAAACCCCCAATTAATTAGAAAGTGTATAGAAATAGTCCGCTGACACAGGATTTACATCAGCAGGTTTTGGCACCATTTTCAGTCGAGTTGGGTCCGGTTCACGCGCTCGGCCTACGGCTACAAAACAAATGCTTTATCGCGGTGACTTATCAGACGCTTCTGTTCATTTTGATCAACTGGGACGAGTTTGTGAGATGAGATCTGATCGGGCATGAACTGAGTCATGTGTCGTGGCATGTCTACAGACAAAAGTGAAACCTTTAGGGACAGCTACTTTATTTTCAGAGAGGAAGATGTCTGTTGTTAATGACTGGAAACATCTGTGGCACAGTTAATTAAATCACTGGTACTAATTCGATATAAATCAACCCAAGGCAAAGCAGCTGTTAGAAAGCTGTGGTTTAGTTAGTTCCCTAACTGATTATAAACAGTTTACAACTAAAATAAATAAAATAATATTTAGACACCTGAAGCAACAAGGAGTCATCCCTCACAAAAAGCATATGATATCTCACTTATCAATTCACAACAGATTTCAGGAAATTGGAAGGCATTTTTGCTGCAGTCATTGTAATGCATGGTTATGTGTGTGTGCCTTGTACTCTGAAACTCTGTTTTGCCTAATCATTACATATGCGATTGAAATTAAATACTGAGTGAATGAACTCCATGCTCGGCTGCATTTAAAGAAAACGTACTCATCATCCAATGAAAATTGGTATTTTTAAATATAAAATGCGTATTAATGCGATGTAAACATACAGCACTTGAGATCATAGAGTCATAGTCATAGTCATGCAACACGAAAACAGGTCCTTCGGCACAACCTGTCCATGCCGACCAAGGTCCCACCTGCCTGCGTTTGGCCCAAAACCATGTAAACCTTTTCTATCTATGTAGCTGCCCAAATGTATTTTACTGTAAATGTTATTATAGTACCTGCCTCATCTACCTCCTCTGGCAGCTCATTCCATATACCCACTATCCTCTGAAAAGGTTAGCCCTCAGATTCCTATTAAATATTTCCCCTCTCATTCCCCTATTAAATATTTCCCCTCTCATTCCCCTATTAAATATTTCCCCTCTCACCTCTGGGTAAAAGATTCTATGTCTATATAGTGCATCTACCTTATCTATTCCCCTCATTTTAAACACCTCAATAAGACCACCTCTCATCCTCCTGCGCTCCAAGGAATACAGTCCTGGCCTGCCCAAGCTCTCCATATAACTCAGGCCCTTAAGTCCTAGCATCATCCTCATAAAATTACCATGAATATCCTTAAAAGAATGTACAAACATATTTTCACTTTTATTTGCTGGGATTTGGTCATTGTCTGTATCTAATTACTCTTGAGAGAGAGAGAGAGAGAGAGACACACACACACACACACGCACACGCACACGCACACGCACACGCACACGCACGCGCACACACACACACACACACACACACACGGGGTGTGTGGGGAGGGGGGGTGAGTGTGGGGTAGGGGGTGGTGTGTGGGAGGGGGGGGTGTGGTTGTGTGTGTGGGGGAGAGGGGGTGTGTGTGGGAGAGGGGGTGTGTGTGGGGGAGTGGGTGTGGGGTTGTGGGGGCTCACCGGTTCCCGGCCCCAGCTTCGACCGCACTCTTGGCTCCGGACTCACTCGGCTGCTCCCGTCCCCAGGGCCTGTCGTGCTCACAGCCCCCACCCACGGGCACAGGCCACACTCAGCTGCTTCAGCATTATTCTCGGCGGCTTGTGGACGGGCGACTTGTGGACGTGCTCACGGACTCAGCCCCGCCTCCGGGGTTTTTTATTCTCCAGCGGGTGCCGTAAGAGGCGTTACCTTCATGGTGACTGACAGGCGAGATGACCAATCTGCTGATCTCACAATTTTTAAAACCTTCATAGCTTTTGTAATCTTCCACCGATCGGAACAAAACTTGGTGCGCTTGGAGCAGAGGAGAACGGTGAGGAAGGTGGGGAGTAATCCTAGTGATATAGGGTACATTTTTTGCGCAAATTTAAAAACAACGCAGAACAGAAGTGGTCAAGATGAGAGTTTTAGTAATAGTGTATATATATATATATATCTATATGATTAAAAGTCTCATCTTGACCACTTCCTGTCTGTGCTGTATATTGATTTTAGAAAAAACGCTACCCTGTATCGCTGTGATTTTTGGCCATCTTACTCACAGTCCTCCTCCGCTGAGCCAGCCCTGAGGATTTTTCTCATCGATGAAAAATAAAAAGTTATGAGTGTTTAAAAAACCTTGAGATCAGCTGATTGGTTCTCTCACCTGTCAATCACCGCGATGAAGGTACTGCCCCTTCTGGGGGGGCAGGATTATAAAACCCCGGATGCCTGGACGTGAGTCAGTCACTCTGCAAGATCGCGAGGGAGAGGCCACGACTGTCATTCTAAGCTGTGAACCAACTGAACTGTGAGTCTGCAATGTACTTGCAATAAATGATTTGTTAGCCCTTAATGACAATGCCATGAGTTGTTTGGCCTTCTGTCCAGCCTGTGCTTGAAAGTGCAATGCTTAATTGGAAAGGAAATGAAATGAAATGACAATGCCATGAGTTGTTTGGCCTGCTGCCCTGTCTGTGCTTGAAACTGCAATGCTTTATTAGGTCCAACTGTGTTTGGAAGGAATAAATGCTTTATTAGGTCCGATTGTGTTTGGAAGGAATAAATGCTTTATTAGGTCCGATTGTGTTTGGAAGGAATAAATGCTTTATTAGGTCTGACTGTGTTTAGTCCAAAAGTTCCGCTCATTTCGTGACTTCCGCTTAATGGACAGGTCGCGCTGATTGCATAATTTCCAGTGAGTGCAGAGGTCGCGCTGATTGCGTAATTTCCGGTAAGTGCAGAGGTCACGCTGATTGCGGAAGTTCCGCTGACTGCGGAAGCCCCACAGTGGAGAGGCCGTGCTCAGCCGTGTGAGTAGATTCAAGAAAGTTTACTGTCATATATATGGTGTGTGATTGTGAGTCTGTGTATGTGTGAGTGTGTGTGTATGTGTGTGTGTGCGAGTGTATGTGTGAGTATGTGTGTGAGTGTGTGTGTGTGAGTGAGTTTGGGTGTATGTGTGTGAGTGTGTGTGAGTCACAATCACAATCACAATCAGTTTTATTCGTCACTTGCACATAAAGTGCAAGTGAAATGAATTTGCCAGCAGCGGTACAATGAAAAAGAACACACAAAAACACAATAAAAATGTAATATAAACATCCACCACAGCATTCATCACTGTGGTGGAAGGCACAAAAATTTGGCCAGTCCTCCTCCATTTTCCCCCGTGGTCGGGACCTCAACCCTCCACAGCCGCCGCTGCGGGCGTCCAGATGAGTAGACAAGGTAAAAGTCCAGGTAAGTCCTGAATCGGTGCCTCCTCACCGGAGACCGCGGCTTCAGGTTGGTGTAGGCCGCAGGCCGGCGGTCGAAGATTTAAAGTTCCCGCCATCTCGCAGCCGGAAGCACCGCAGGGCCGGCAGTCGGAGCTCCCCTCCAGGGATCCCCGGCGAGGGACCCCGCTCCTGATGGCAAGTCCACACCGCGCCCGCGGTAGAAGTTGGCCGCGGGCCGGCGGTCGGAGCTGTTCTCCTCCCGGGTCCCCAACGAGGGATCCCAGGCCCAGGACGCCACGCCGGCAGGAGCTCTGCAGTGTGTATGTGTGTGTGTGTGTGAGTGTATATTGGAATTGGTGGAGAGGTGGAATATTGCGTTGGAGGACCAGCCCTCCCGTGTGAAGCTGGGACCCAACGGGTCCCACTTAGTTTAGTTTATATATATACTGTATATATATATATATATATATATATATATATATATATATATATATATATATACATACATACATACATACATACATACATACATACATATATATATATATATATATATATACACATATATATATATACACACACACACACATATATATATATATATACACACACACATACCCATATATATATATATATATAGTATCCTCCATAATGTTTGGGACAAAGACCTCGAACTGTAGTTGGTTGAGGTTCCTGTAGAGGTAGGAGTTGATATGCACCATAACCAACCTTCAAAGCACTTCATCACCATGGACGTTAATGCCACTGGTCGAGGCACATCACCTTACTCTTCTTGGGCACCGGTATTATTGATGCCCTCACAAAGCAGGTGGGAATCTCAGACATCAATAATGAGAAGTTTAAAAATGTCCGCAAAAACTCCAGCCAGTTGGTCTGCACAGGTTTTGAGAACTCGACCGGGTATACCATCAGGTCCAGATGCTTTTCGTGGGTTCACCCCCCTTGAAGGATCTTATGACATTGGCCTCTATGATTGAGACTGTAATAACATCAGGATGAATGGGGACTCGGGTAGGCACATCAGTGAGCTCGTCAGGGAGTGATGCTTCGCTGTCGCTTGAGAAGCCTCCTGATTTTTCCTTGTAGGAGATGATGGCATTCAAGCCCCGCCGCAGCTGCCCAAAATCCGCCTCATCCTCCAGCTTAGAGCAGTAGTCCCTTTTGGCCTTTTTGCTGGCCTTGTCAAGGTCGTATCTGGACTTCTTATAGACCTCTGCATCACCAGACCTATCTTTCCCACTCAACTCCATTCTCCTACCTACTCCGTCATTCAATCATGGCTGATCTATCTTTCCCTCTCCACTCCATGCTCCTGCCTTCTCCCCATAACCCCTGACACCCTTACTAATCAAGAATCATAAAAATATCCATTGACTTGGCCTCCACAGCCATCTGTGGCAATGAATTCCACAAAATCACTACCACCTGATTAAAGAAATTCCTCCTCATCTCCTTTTTAAAGGTACATCCATTTATTGTGAGGCCATAGTCTCTGGTCCTAGACTCTCCCACTAGTGGAAACACCCTCTCCACATCCACTCTGTTCATGCCTCGTAACAAAATGGATAACTTTGCATTTCCCCACCCAGTACAGTTGCCAAATCTTTGCCCACTCATTTAACCTATCTATATCCCTTTTTTATTTATCTGTGTCCACCTTACAACTTGTTTTCCCTTCTGTTTCTGTATCTCCAATGAATATCCCAACAAATAGTTTCATCATCTCTGTCAGTAATGTAAATAGTAAACAGTAGAGGCCCCAGCACTGATCCCTCTGGTACCCAACCAATTACAGCTTGCGTCCATTTATTCTGACGTTTGTTTTCTGTTTGTTGCTGGTGGGCCGAAGGGCCTGTTTCCACTCTGTATCTCTAAACTAAACTAAACTTAATCCTCCACCCATGCTGAGAACCATAATGCCATGAGGTCTAGTGCAGTAGGCGTTTGCACGGACTCTTTCCAAATAACCCTGATGTGCGACTCTTCCTTTCAGCATTGAAAAAATATTGATTTACAAATTGTGAACATAAATAATTCCCAAAATGATCCCCATCGATTAAAAACAAATATTTAATAATTAAAATTGAGCAAATGCATATTGCAGTTATCTCTGCATACAGGCCAGTAGATTATAAATCTGTAACCTTGGCAAAAGGCATCTATACATTACATGTTAATGAAAGCTTCTAATTTGAGCTCTGCTGCTTTAATAGTGACGAGTCATTGTTGCCTTTGAATATCTTACTACATTATATAACTTCCTCAGAGTTGAAGAGTCCAACAGCAGCAGAACTGTTATTATGTTAAATGTTCAAAAATTAAGAGTTAAAAAAAAATTTGGAATATTTTTGCACCATGATATACACCCATTTAAAAATAGTCTGTGAGGCTGCTCCAGAGTTATTAGCATGCAACTGATGGAAATATGTCTTATGTTAAGCTGCTGAGGTATGCAATGTATTTTACAATGGGCACATATGAGAATGTGGCTTGAATTTCTAGTCCGAAATCTGGGAACTGCTAACATGCGTTATGAAGAACAGCCTACTACCTACTTTTCTTTTTCCATATCCTAAACTTTTTGTTGTTTTAGTGAGTAAATTGAAAAGAATATTTGGCATCTTGGCAAAGATTGGCAAAAGTGCGCCACTGTAGCGCAGCAGTAGAGTTGCTGCCTTGCAGTGCGAGGTTCGATCCTGACCATGGGTGCTGTCGGTACAGAGTTTATATGTTCTCCCTGTGACCACGTGGGTTTTCTCCGGGTGCTCCACATTCCAGAGACATGCAGGTTTGTAGGTTAATTTGGTTCCTTAAATTGTCCCTTGTGTATAGGATAGAACCAGTGTAAGGGCGATTGTGTTCAGAATGGACTTGGTGAGTCAAAGGGCCTGTTCCCACGCTATATCTCTAAACTAAACATCTTCACTAACTTGTGGAAAACTATTCCCCAATGGATTTTTTTGCTCTCATTACTCATTACCCATGTTGTATAAAATGTTTCTGTCAAATTTGAATTTACTTCCAGCTGATTCTCATTCTGAAGAATTTACTTCTGTCCATATCTTTTTTCCCACTCTCCCTGCCTCCACCACATTCTTACTGTGGGAGACTTCCCAATGTTTTACCTGGCAATGGAAAGCCTAATCGGTTTATTGACTTATTTGAAGAGAAACCAAGCATTTCAAACACCTACCAAGAAATATCCCTGCGCCCTTGATACTGATGAGCCAGAGCTGAACACACTTCTCGGCATCTGAATACAATGGTGTCTGTCTTGTAGCTTCTTGTGCATGGTGGTGGAAAGATTGGTGGAAACAGGGCCGCGACGTGAAAGCTCTTTCTTTAACCCTGATGGCTGATTGCTGAAATATTTAAGGAAGGCCCCATTCCTAGTGATGGGATGGTAGGAAGAAGATGTGAGGCCTGCAGGCTTGGAGCAGCTATTTGCAATTTCAAGTGGCTTCCTGTTGTACCAGGTGCCAAAGAAGAGACACAATAAAGCCCACAATGGGCTTCTTTATTTTAGTTTGTTTCTGCATTTTACCCTCAAGTGGCCTAAATATACCAAAACATATGTATAAAAAGGAACTGCAGATGCTGGTTTAAACTGAAGATGGACACAAAAAGCTGGAGTAACTCAGCGGGACAGGCAGCATCTCTGGAGAGAAGGAATGGGTGACGTTTCGGGTCGAGTCCCTTCTTCAGACATATGTATAATTCTCCTTCTGCCACAATGTGCTGGCGTATCATAGCCCATCAGCTAATCAGCTAACAAATAGATTGGCATTTAATGCCATATCACCATAGGTGGACATCTATTATTTGTGCAGTGGCTGAGTGTATTTATGGAGCAGCATTCTCTTTGCTATTCTTTATCATTTTCTCTTATTACTCAATAACCACACTGTTCAAGATGTTTCTGTCAAATTTTGAATTGCAAAGGTTTTACAGCTGCTCTACAAATGGAAAGTCATGATACAGCTTTATAGGACATTGCTTCGGCCACATTTGGAGTATTGCATGCAGTTCCGATCGCCCTGTTACTGGAAGGATGTGGAGGCTTTGGAAAAGTCAGAGCAGGTTTCCCAGGATGATGCTTGGATTCGGGGGTATTAGCTTGGATAGACTTGGATTGTTTTAACTGGAATGCCGGAGATTGTGGGAAGACCTGATCGAAGTACATAAAATTATGTGAGACATAAATAGGGTAGACACCAATGTTCCCTCTAATTTTGAGTAGTTCGTGTGTGAAGAAATCTGCGAGGAAATGTAATGTCCTGCAGATCCTTGCTGTAAGTAGATTTAATAAACACGTATGTTGATATGTGTTCAACTCAACTCATTACAAGGCCCTCGGGTCCTGGCAACATCTTCATAAATCTTCACTGCATCCTTTCCAGCTCGGCCTTGAATGTGGTCAATTGAACCGCAAATAAAATAATGCTATAAGCGGATAAAACAAACTATTAAAAGCACTCAGTTTGTGAAGCAGCATCTGTGGAGGCAGAGGGATGTTTAGTGCCACCACAGATGGGGTTTCACGCACTAAGTTCCTCCGGTAGTTTGTGTTTTGTTCCAGATTCCAGTATCTGCAATCTCTTGCGTCTCAATGATATTTCTAGTTGCCTGTAATAGATATCAAGTTCACAACATAAAATCTCCTGCAAATGTGATGCTTTAACATTTTCATTGTACTTGATCATTTCTGCTTTCAGATGGAGAACAAAACAGAACTTAGACTACAGCTTTTTGATGATGTATGCTCAGGCCAAAGGAAATTTTTATTTACAGGTATAGTAACAGCAACTTTATGGTGCCTGTTGTATAAAACCTTTAAGAAATCAATTTCATCCCAGCATCTGGCACTCTTAGTACTACTAAAAAGGTCATCTCATAAGAGATAGATTCAAGGATTTAATAGTCCAGTGAAATAAAAGCAGCTACTGGAGGTTATGACAACTGCACTGAGATTCATCCGAATCGGTAGTGTGATTTGTGTCTTAATGTAAGCATTTTGACAAATCCTTAGAGATAAGTGCAGAGATCAGAAATTAAATTTTCATACCTCTGTATATGACAAAATTTAAGAGAAGGAATAACATCCTTCTATCACAACCTTCTGTCTTCTATTAGTAAGCCAGTTCTGAATCCATACGACCGTCACTGCGAATCTCATGCATTTTAATTTTCTGGATCAGCTTACCAGGGGGGACTTATCAATGCCTTACTAAAATCCATTTAGACAACATCTACCGCTCTACCTTATCATTGTATTTCCTTTTCTTAAATGATGTAATAAATAGAGGTATGCAACTTTTATTTTGCTTTCTAACTTGATTTCTGTTCCCTGCACTTACCTCTTTGGATTTGTCACTTTATATTTATATTGAGCACTTCCAAAGTAGATGAGGTTGGACAGGCAGCATGTCTGGAGAAAAGGAACGGGTGACGTTTCAGGTTGAGACCCTTCCCCAGTCTGGGAAACCTGATGCTTTAACATTTCTGGGGAAGGGTCTCGACACGAAACGTCATCCATTCCTTCCCTACAGAGATGCTGCTTGTCCCGCTGAGTTGCTCCAGCATTTTGTGTCTACCTTCGATTTAAACCAGCATCTGCAGTTCTTTCCGACACATAGAAGAGGTTGGAAGCAGATCCAAGATGAATAACGCTTCGGAGGTGAAAACAGGTTAATCTAGGGAGGGCATGGATATGTCGCTTTTACTTCACCCCTGGAGTATTTATGTTATCAAGGCTGGGAAGAGTCTTTATATTTTCAGAAAGTGCCAGGGAGAGTCTTGCTGTCATTTATAAAGCTGTGATCCACACACAGTGAACGCTGTACCATGAGGTCATGTTTCACATGGACCAAACAGCCATTATTTCAATTATGTCCTTGCAGTGCTCTTTGTTGCCCATTGTAGATGCTGTCCATAGAGACTGCAATACCCTCATATTGGCTTCCAGTGCTCATTGTCCAAAAGCATCAAATAGCTCAAAACCAGCAACTTCTGTACACTGCACATGCCAGGAAATTTTACAATAACTTAATGACATGCAGACGTCATGAATCCCTCTACTCGGCCACGAAGCATCATGGTGAGGCTGACACTAAACCAGACATAATGGGCCAAACTGGTGGGACTAGTTGGTTTAAGGGCTTGTTTCCATGTTGGTGACTCTATGACTCCACTTCACTATATTCACTGCTTGCTTAGAGAGGGAATGCAACAGCGATTGTCAAGAGCTGCTGCTTTCTCTGCTTTGGGCCTGTCCCACTTAGGCTATTTTTTAGGCGACTAGACTGTCGCCACATGGTCGCCGGAGTGTCGCCTGTATGGTCGTGAGTAGTCTCCTCAGTCGCCCAAAGAGTCGTAGAGTCTTTCTGGTCGCCGCTGGATTTCCAACATGTTGAAACATTTTCATAGACTGTCGGCGACAGTGGGTTTGATGCCAATGAGCGTAGCTTGACTTCTCCTGATGTAGGTGCTGTCGTAGTTGTCACCAGGTTCACGTAGGTTGTTGCCAGGTTAATGTAGGTTGTCGCCAGGTGACGTAGATTGTCGCCGGTACTGACTTTGGTTTTTTTTTGTTGATAAAGTTGTGATTCTATTTCAAATTTTATGTCGAAGTGGGGTACAGTCGCCGTTTTTTCGGCGACCTGCTACGACAATGACAGTCGCCGGCAGTCGCCTAAAAATAGCCTAAGTGGGTTAGGCCCATTACTCTCTTTCCCCTTAGTCCTGTCCATCATGCATGCATACAGGCTGCAAGTTCACTGTTCCCTCCACACATACTCCAGGATCAGTTTCTGCACCACATGGACTCCAGGAAACGTGATGCAACTTTCCTTGAACTTGCTTAATGTTCTCAGCTGGTGAGAGATTGCAAGGGGCTGGCCTTTCATTCCCCTGGACTAGGCTGCTGAGGTCTTCATTTACAGCTACTTTAAGTCATGTTGTACAACCAAACTGGAGGTTTTAGAACCGCTGTATGATTTTGTCAGGGTGAGCAGGTTGGAGGTAAGACTGAGTAATTCCATGAAGACGTGATCAGGTGATGCTAAGTTTAAGAATTATTGTGTGTATTTGGGTAGAGTAACTCCAAGCTACTGCTCTCCCTAAAACCCACCACTCTCTGTAAAAAAAAGTGAGCATACTTAATTGTGTTTAAAATTTTATTTTTGTCAGTTTGTCTTATTTACAGTTTACTGCAGATCCTGTTCTTAAAAATAATTGAATTATTTTATTAGTGCAAAACTGTTTGCTGTGATTGCATGAAGCAGCTCTAGTGGAAATGCACTCTTGCAGTCTGTAGTGGTAAGATGAAGATGATCATTAGTGATGGCACAGCATTTAACTGACTGGGGAAATGTAAAATGGGTGGTTGATGGTCAGCAAAGACATGGTGGGCTGAATGGCCTGTTTCCATGCTGTATTTCTCTATGATTATCTCACATGAAAGAGATAATTTCACAGAATTGCCTCTCCCACTGATTCTCTGGTAAGTTAAAGTAGGACAGTTAATCCACACAGTTTGTAATCCTGAATAGTATAATCATCTTCTGGAGAAATAAAGGTAGAATGAATACTGCGAAGAAGACTTACAGCTGATTGTCACAAAATGCTGGAGTAACTCAGCGGGTCAGGCATCATCTCTGAAGAAAAGGAATAGGTGACATTTTAGGTAGAGGCTCTTCTGCAGACTGAGAGTCAGGGGAGAGGGAAACGAGAGATATGAAAAGGTACAAAACAAATCAGAGCATGCACCGACGGCCAAAGAGCCCGCAATAGTCCATTGTTGGCTGTGAAGGAGGTGATAATAAGGGGATACGAACAGTAAAATTAGCAGGACGACTAGGCTGGGGGAGGGACAGAGAGAGAGGGAATGCAAGATTTGCTTGAAATTAGAGAAATCAATTTTCTTACTGCTGGTTTGTAAGCTACCCAAGCAAAACATGAGGTGCTGTTCCTCCAATTTGCGCTGGGCCTCACTCTGACAGTGACTTTCTCAGGACAGAAAGGTCAGGTTTAATCCTCTATTTTCTCGACCTATTCAGCAATCTCATTTATGTGTCTTCTTCACTAATATATGTTTATTGAATAAACACTGAACGAGTGAAAACTATCAAGAAACCTTTTCTAAAACAAAATGTCCAAAATAGCTGGCATGTTTTACGTTGTTGAGAACTGCAATTGACTCATATGGTACTGACAAATGCCACATATATTTCACCAAATCATGGACGGATGAGTTTCAAGTGTTTAATCAGGCTTGAAAAGTACAAAATGATTCAGCAAATAATGTGAATATCACACAGTGGCCTAACCACCTCTTCTTGACCTCTAAAACATGACTTTCACCAAATAGCACGCAACAAAAAAATCTTTTCACTGTCCCTCGGTACACGAGACAATAAATTAAACTAAGTATCTTATTCTCAACATTGTGGAAATGTTACAGACCACTTATCTAACGCAACTAGCCACATTCATACTGTAGCTACATTAGCTGATTGGAGGAGGAGTGTAGGAAGGAACTGCAGATGCTGGTTTAAACCGAAGATAGACACAAAATGCTGTAGTAACTCAGCGGGACAGGCAGCATCTCTGGAGGGAAGGAATAGGTGATGTTTCGGGTCGAGTCTGAAGAAGGGTCTCGACCTGAAACGTCACCCATTCCTTCCCTCCAGAGATGCTGCCTGTCCCGCTGAGTTACTCCAGCATTTTGTGTTTATCTTCTGAGCTGATTGGAGGCTGGATATTCTGTGGGGTGCTACACAAGCATTTTTACCATCCATCAGGTATAAGCAGGAATGGTAGAATATTCTTGACTTCCCTACATTAGTGTAGCTCCAATGACATTCAGGAAGCTTGATAGCAATCAGGATAAAGAAACCAAAAGTTTTAAGGCAAACAGAAACACCTCAAGGTGAGCGAGTAATTTTATAATGTGGCTGTTGTTATTATTGGAATGTAAAGAAATATCTAAAATAAGGGAATTCAGATAATTGCTTAATGCGCAATACATTTATGGCTGTGGTGTGGCAGCGAATGTAAAACTTCACATGCTTTTCTTGATAATGAATTCATCAAGGATTGTGGTAGGATCTGTATTTTCTGAATAAATGAACATTCAAAATTTGAATGTCCTCTAATTTGAGGTGTTTTTCTTTACAATAATGACAGGAGAGGTAAAGCTAAACAGGAATAGGCTCATGAATTGTTTCATCCTGCATTAAAACTACCTTTGAATTACTCTAATTATGTAGTACTGGTGTAAGCAGGTTAAACAGTTTGTGGTAGTACTTTGCAAGTTGCTAAACTCCTTCCCATTATGGCAGAGAACGTTACTGAGTATTAGTGATGGTCTTACATTGACAGACTGGAGATGTGGCTATGTGCTCTTTGCATGATTTTGCTGACATTGCAAGAATGAAACTGAGTTGGGAATGATTGAATGCCAAGTTAAACAATGATGACCGACTGGATGAGCTTGGAGGCCAAAGAAAAGTGATAGATGCTACCAGGACTGAGGTGAAGAGAGTCTTCTGATGCTACATTGGCTGACATTAACATGATTGGGTGTCATGACCTCCACATTCCCTACTGAATGCTTCACTGTTGGGTCACTTGTTTGTAGTGTTGGCTCTAATGATGGCTGTGTTATCAGGAGTGGAGTGATCTGCTTGCCAGATGGGACAGGCTGCAAGAGTGTATTTTCACCAGAGCTGCTCTATGCAATCATAGTAAACAATTTTGCACAAATTAATAATTCAATTATTTTTAAGTGGAGGATCTGCAGTGAACTGTAAATAAGACAATGTGATAAAAAATAAAATGTAAAAACCCAAGTAGAGCATAAAGATATGCTTAGTTTTGTTTAGAGATACAGGGTGGGAAACAGGCCCTTCGGCCCACCGATTCCACGTTGACCAATAATCACCTGCATACTATTGACAATATACAGAAGCCAATTACAAACGTGCACGTCTTTGGGAGGAAACCGGATAAAACCCACGTGGTCACAGGGAGAATGTACAAACTCTGTACAGACAGTACCTATAGTCAGGATTGAACCAGGGTCTCTGGCGCTGTAAGGCAGCAACTCTACCACTGCGCCACCATGCCACTGCACAATGCATCCAGAAAATCTTCACAGTCTCTTTTCATTTAGTCTGTTTGGTCCATAATTGTGCCCACACGCCCATATCCTTTGTCCTTTCCTCCTATTCTGTAATGTCTTTGTCTATAAATCAAAATCAAAAACAGCTGAAAGCAATTAATATCTGTGTAACTCTGATCCAAATGTTACAGATTTATACAGTGTTTCATAAATCTATTGAGATGACCGTAAGAGTCTCACAGGAGCTTGCCAAGAGACTAATACAGTCGGCATAATGCGATAATAACAGCAGGCCACATGATCCTTCTGCGAAGAAATGAGATGCTATTATTCCCTGCGCCCATTAAAGCACTTTCAGTATTTCTGATAATCGTGCAATTCTAAAGCTCAGTGTTTCAGGTGATTCGGTTACAAACTGTTGGGCAAGGATTTTGTGTGATTGAGAGACAGAAAACTAGAAGCGTCAAGGAGTACGGCTTCTTCCAGCATCTTCATTCTTAATTCATGTAACAAACACAAAGTTAGTTATGAAGTGTAATGCTTCTATTTGCCTCTATTTGCACAGCTTATGGGCTGACAAATGTTTGCTCTTTCTCAATGGCATTTGAACATTGTCCAGTAATTACTTTAGCCATTCACAACTGTACACTGGCTGCTTTCATAGGAACAAATAGGAAAGAGGCCACTGTCTCGCCAAGAGATAACTGCGATAATACCTAATTGAGGTAAAATAAAGATGTTCCTGAAAGAAATACATGCCACTAATACTGATTTATTTTTAAACATGGCTTAGCTTAGAAAGCATAGATTAAAGGTTTTCTGTACTTAACACACAAACTTTAATTGTGCTACAGCTATCATGCACCTGTGCTAGAAGTTTGATTTTTTTAAAAATAAGTAATTAGTTTAGTTTCGGGATGTACCATGGAAATAAGCCCTTTGGCCTACCGCGTCCACGCCGACCATCGATCACCCGTTCACACCAGTTATATGTTATCCCACTTTCGCATCCACTCCCTACACATTAGAAGCAATTTTACAGAGGCCAATTAACTTACAAACCTGTACATCTTAGGGATGTGGGAGGAAACAGAGCACCCAGCGGAAACAATAGACAATAGGGGCAGGAGTAGGCCATTCGGCCCATCGAGCCAGCACCGCCATTCAATGTGATCATGGCTGATCATCCCCAATCAGTACCCCGTTCCTGCCTTCTCCCCATATCCCCTGACTCCACTATCTTCAAGAGCCCTATCTAGCTCTCTCTTGAAAGTATCCAGAGAACCGGCCTCCACCGCCCTCTGAGGCAGAGAATTCCACAGATTCACAACTCTGTGTGAAAAAGTGTTTCCTCATCTCGGTTCTAAATGGCTTACCCATTATTCTTAAACTGTGGCCCCTGGTTCTGGACTCCCCCAACATCGGGAACATGTTTCCTGCCTTTAGCATGTCCAAACCAAAGATACCATGTTTCAATAAAATCCGTGTAATAGCGCCACCTTTGGTTGGAGGATTGGAAATGATTGAATAAACCACAGTGCAGCTGTGCAGTGAAGTTCCAGTCAGCAGTGAGTTAACTTGTTATTCTGTGTCTGAGCTCAAGATATCACAAATTGACGACGAGGATGGGATCGTGGATTCCTCAGCTTTAATTGATTGTGCAGATAAGAAATTCTACAGAGGCACGGAGAAGGTTGTATAACATTTGGTGTCACGGAAAGCTGAAAATCTGGTCACCAAGTTTGAATGCTGTGAGACTGTTTAAAAAAAAATCTAAAATGATGAGGCCCAGTCGGAAGATTGGAAGATTGGGTGGGTTCCAGCAAAGCCGGGAAACATTCAGGGAATACATCGCACGTTTAGAGATGTTTTTTGCTCCATATAACATTACTGAAGTAGAAGCTTCTGATGCAGAATCAAGACGTTTTAATGAAGCAACTCAAGCAAGGAAAAAAGCAATTTTTCTCACTGAAATGGGTCCCGATGTTTATGATACAGTAAAGAATTTGTTAGCTCCAGCCAAACCAGAGGACACGCCCTTGAAGGATATTCTTAAGAAGTTAATAGAACATTATGATTCTGAGTCCTGAGAAATAGCTGAAAGCTATCGATTTGGAACGAGATGCCAACTTCCAGAGGAGGACATTAGTAATTTTAATGTGGCACTCAAGAGATTATCAATTCATTGTAATTTTGGAAATTTCCAAGACCGGGCATTAAGAGACTGTTTTGTGTGTGGACTGAGAAGTGAGCGTATCCGAAGTAAGCTGATGACGGTGTATGACCTGACCTTTGAAACAGCTTGTAAAACTGCTTTGTCAATGGATATTGTGATGTATATGTAATATAAATGTCAGCGCCCCTTGAGGCCAAAAGCAGAAGCTGGCAAATGTGCCTGTGCCTCGTGACTGAGGTCAGGTGACCTTCTAGAAGTTTCGGTTGGTTGTTCAGATTAAATCTTTCTTACAAGATGGCGGATGTGTATTAATTGTGCTAGTCACAACAGGGCCTTACAGCAGTCATTACATGGTGTCAGAAGTGGGATTCGACACGTAATCAGCGGCGAGGGGAGACCTTCTCCAGCTACCTGACTGCAGTGAAGTCTTTAGCTGATGATTGCGAGTTTGGCATTATCCATGACTCGTTGCTGCGAGACAGAATCGTCTGCGGCATCACCAGCCAGCCGCTCCAGGAGAAACTACTACAATGCAATGATTTAACACTGGAAAAATGCAGTGACATGTGTATGATCGCCAAAGCATCAGCCGAGCACGTGAAGTAGATTGCCCCAACCGCCATCGACACCGAAGACACTGTTGATTACGTGAAACGGGACAGCACCAGTTGGCCATGGGGCCGAGGCAGGGATTCGCAACCCAGTCAACCACAGACAGAAATCCGTGATTCTGGTAAGGATACCGTCTGCCGGTCATGCACCCGCGGGTATAAAGGTAACTACTGCCTCGCTCAGTACATGAGATGTCACACCTGCGGAGAGATTGGACATCTTTCCAGATTCCCCAACTGCCCTGTAAATAGAGCGCCCAACAGCCGCCCACATTCCCGACAACATGACCGGCTAATCAGACAAAAGGCCGGGGACTGGAGCAGTGACGTCCGCGACATCGATTTCCAGATGAACGCCTCACTGCTGCCTGAGCCAGTTGACTACGACGTTGATGTATTCTACATTGACTCCGTGATTGACGCCGTAATTGAGTCGACGCGTGATTGGGGACAGATGTGCAGCATCAACAATGTGGACATTTAGTTCAAACTTGACTCTGCCGCTCAAGTCGACATCCTGCCAGAGCACTTGTTCAGAAAGACTGGTCTTGCCTTACTGAACACGAACATGACACTGAGGTCATACTCTGGACATACAATGAGGCCTGTGGGACAGGCAAAGGGGAACGTCAAAGTAGGTAAGAAAGATTTAATCTGAACAATCAACCGAAACTTCTAAAAGGTCACCTGACCTCAGTCACGAGGCACAGGCACATTTGCCAGCTTCTGCTTTTGGCCTCAAGGGCGCTGGCATTTATATTACATATACATCACATCTCCCCCTTCACTTTAATTACATCACAGACATGGCAGAGAGGGGCTCTAGAGAAGTTAGGACAACTTCTAGACAACCAGCGGAAGAGTTGAACAAGCTGCAGTCCAGGAAACCAAAGACGGATAAGTAGAAAAAGACGTCAGAGAATCGTTATCCATGGAAGGCAAGACTACTGCAAAGTCATGCTATCGCTGCCTGGGCTCACATCTTGCACAGTCTTGTCCATTCTTCAAGGCAGAGTGTTACTCGTGTCACAAGATGGGACACCTAGCGAAGGCTTGTTGCAAGGCTAAGCAGAAAAAAGGTTCAACAACAAGTAAGCATCTTCATTCTGTGGAGGTAGTGGAAGAGCTTCTCGACATATACACCATCTGCAGCAATGAGCTAGTAAACCGGAAGAAAAAGAATGTGTCTGTTCAAGTCCAGTTGAATGGAGCTCATGTTAGCATGGAAGTCGACACGGGAGCATTTGTGAACGTGATTCCGGAATCTGTGTATCGGGAGAAGCTGAGTCAAATTCCTTTGGAAGCGAAGCGAATCAAGCTACGTGGTTACTCTGGAGAGAGGATTCCTGTGTTAGGATGCGTACATGTACCAGTTAGGTGTAAGGAGCAACAGGCGGAGTTGCCTCTCGTAGTTGTAAAGGGAGATAAGCCTGCGTTGCTAGGTCGGAATTGTTTGCAGATCTTGAAGCTAAACTGGAACGAGATATTCCTTGTTTGCGAAGAAATCAAGTGTCCGGAGGACGTAATCAAGCAACATCCGAAGGTGTTCAGCGACCAGGGAGAGCCATTCAAGGGGTACAAGGCGAAAGTACGCGTGAAGCAGGATGCGACACCAGTGCATTGCAAACCATGGGCTGTACCGTATGCACTTAAGGACAAGATTGAGAAAGAACTGAAAAGACTTGAAACTGAGCAACACCCATTGTAGTTGTAGCTAAACCTGATGGTAGTGTTAGACTTTGTGGGGATTATAAGGTAACTGTAAACCAGGTACTTGAAGGTAACATACCAGATACCCTACCAACAGCAGAGGGTTTGTTTAGCACCCTCACAGGCGGCCAAGTCTTCACAAAAATGGACTTGACAAATGCCTACTTGCAGTTAGGTGTAGATGACGAATCTAAATCCAAACTGACTATCAACACGCATTTGGGATTGTTTCAGTTCAATCGGCTCCCATTTGGTATATCATCAGCCCCAGGGATTTTTCAAGGGGTGATGACACAAATTCTAGAGGGAATTGAAGGTGTGGTGTGTTACTTGGATTACATCCTCATCTCAGCCCCTGACAGGCAGACACAGGTTGGAAGTGGTAGTCAAACGACTTGAAACACACAGTGTAAGAGTGAAGGCAAAGAAGTGTGAGTTCTTTCAGAACTCGATAGAGTACTTGGGTCATAAGATAGACAAGGATGGTCTACACCCCACCAAGGGTAAAGTTGATGCGATCAAGAACGCGCTCACTCCCAGAAACATATCTGAGATCCGATCCTTTTTAGGATTAGTGCATTATTATGGGAAGTTTGTGCCATATCTGTCCACCTGTTTACATCCCTTGAACGAGCTTTTGAGAAAAGATGTCCCATGGAAGTTGACACGTGATGTGACCAAGCTTTCAAGTCATGTAAAGCTCAGTTGGCAGAGAGTATAATGCTTGTTCATTACGATGTCAATAAGCCAATGAAGTTAGCATGTGATGCTTCAACATACGGTGTGGGTGCTGTGATCTCTCATGTGCTAGAAAATGGAGAGGAGAGGCCAATAGCATTTGCGTCTAGAACACTCAATGAGAGAAATTATGCGCAAATAGAGCGAGAGGCTCTTGCATTGATTTTTGGTCTTAGGAGGTTTCACAAATACTTATATGGTAGAAAGTTTCTAATTGAGACAGATCACCAGCCGTTGACTGTGATCCTAAATTCAAAAGCACACATACCAACTCTGGCAGCAGCCAGAATGCAAAGATGGGCATTGATATTGTCTGCATACCAGTATGATATTCAGTATCGTAAGGCAGCAGAGCACAGCAATGCTGATGCCATGCCTAGATTACCTTTGGAATCGGAGGTTACCCCAAACAGAGAGGACTTGTTTTATTTCTCTCATGTAGATGAGTTACCTATCACTTCAGGAGACATTTGGATGGTTACTCGCACTGACAGACTTTTGTCAAGAGTGCAGGAATATGTTACAAATGGATCGCCAAACAAATTGCCGGATTCAGATGCAGAACTGAAACCATTCTTTATACATAGGAATTAACTCAGTAGACCAAGGTTGTGTCATGTGGGGAGCGAGAGTTGTAATCCCTGAAAAATATGGAGTAAAATTGCTAGGAGATCTTCATGATCAACATTTGAGAATGTGTCTAACAAAGAGTCTAGCTAGAAGCTATCTATGGTGGCCTGGTCTAGATAAGGACATACAATAAATTGTGGAAGAGTGTAGCACATGTCAAGTAGTTGGAAAGAATCCACCAACAGTACTGCTACAGCCATGGAAATGGTTGGCTAGTGTGTGGCAAAGATTACACGTTGACTTTGCAGAATTAGATGGACAACAGTTGTTTATTGTGATTGATAGTCACTCCGAGTGGGTTGAGGTGTTTTCGACGAACAAAACGACATCCAGCAAAACGATAGACATTTTGCGAGGATTGTTTGCGTCCTATGGATTTCCAGTGGAAATTGTGTCTGATAACGGACCACAATTCCGTTCACAAGAGTTTGCACAATTCATGAAAGGGAATGGTGTAAAACACACTAAAGTAGCTCCATACCATCCCGCTTCAAATGAAGCAGCAGAACGCACAGTGCAAATTGTGAAGCATACATTAGTTAAACAACTGCTGGATCCAAATCCAAAGAAAAGACAATTGTCTCTTTCACAAACTGGCTAACTTTCTGATTACATATCGAAACACACCTCATACCACTACTGGTCAAACACCAGCTGAACTGTTCTTGAAAAGAAAACCCAGAACAAGGTTTTCACTGTTGAAACCAAACTTGGCTCAAACAGTAGAAGAGAAACAGGAGAAACAAAAAGCATATCACGACAGAAATAGAGTAAAGAAAAGGAGTGTTTAGTTGAATCAGAAGGTAAAGGTGAAAAACCATCATCACAAGTGGGTAACGTGGTTAACTGGCAGAGTAGTGAGAAAGTGTGGACCACGGACATACTAGGTCAAGATGTTTGGAAGTGGAAAGGTGAGAAAAGTACACATTGGCCATGTCATGCCTATGCAAGCACAGACAGGTTTACAACCAGATCAATTAGACGAGTCAGATAATTTGGTTACCACTCATGTACAGGTACCAACGGATGAACCAGAAATGGTACAAGAAGGTACACAAGATAGTGAGAGTTTGAACCAGCCTGAAAATGGAGGTTCAAGTGGGGTTGACAGTCAAACAAAATTGACTGATGGACTAGAATCTATGAATGTATGTCAAAAGGAATACTTGACTCGATAAAAAATGAGTCCAAGTGGTTCAAAACAGTCAGAAACTTTTCATCAGGGAAGATATCCAGAAATAAGGAGAAACCCAGTGTTTAGGTTTAATTTGTGATGTTTATTGCCTGAAATGCACATCTCATTGTATATGCAACATATATGCTGGATGCCCTAATTTTATTGTTATATAAAAGTAAACTATTAGACAAGATTGTAATAAATTCATACCATTTGTATTATATTAAAAAATGTCAACAATGTTATATTTAAAAATGTCAACAAGGCGATAACTTTTTCATTAAGGTGGGAGGAGTTTTTTTTTTTTTTTTTTTTTTTTTTTTTTTTTTTTTTTTGGGGTAAAAAAAAAAAAAAAAAAAAAAAAAAAAAAAAAAAAAAAAAAAAAAAAAAAAAAAGGTGGGAGGAGTTGTAATAGCGCCACCTTTGGTTGGAGGATTGGAAATGATTGAATAAACCACAGTGCAGCTGTGCAGTGAAGTTCCAGTCAGCAGTGAGTTAACTTGTTATTCTGTGTCTGAGCTCAAGATATCACAATTCCCTCTCATCCTTCTAAATTCCAGAATATACAAGCCCAGCCGCTCCATTCTCTCAGCATATCACAGTTCCGCCATCCCGGGAATTAACCTTGTGAACCTACGCTGCACTCCCTCAATAACAAGAATGTCCTTCCTCAAATTAGGGAACCAAAACTGCACACAATACTCCGGGTGTGGTCTCACTAGGGCTCTGTACAACTGTAGAAGGACCTCTTTGCTCCTATACTTAACTCCTCTTGTTATGAAGGCCAACATGCCATTCGCTTTCTTCACTGCCTGCTGTACCTGCATGCTTACTTTCATTGATGATCAATGACCCCCAGATCCCATTGTACTTCCCCTTTTCCCAACTTGACACCATTTAGATAATAATCTGCCTTCCTGTTTTTGCTACCAAAGTGGATAACCTCACATTTATCCACATTAAACTGCATCTGCCATGCATCTGCCCACTCACCCAACATGTCCAAGTCACCTTGCATACTCATAGCATCCTCCTCACAGTTCACACTGCCACCCAGCTTTGTGTCATCTGCAAATTTGCTAATGTTACTTTGAATCCCTTCATCTAAATCATTGATATATATTGTAAATAGCTGCGGTCCCAGCACCGAACCTTGCGGTACCCCACTAGTCACTGCCTGCCATTCTCAAAGGGACCCGTTAATTACCTACTCTTTGTTTCCTGTCTGCCAACCAATTTTCTATCCATGTCAGCACTCTACCCCCAATACCATGTGCCCTAATTTTGCCCACTAATCTATGTGGGACCTTATCAAATGCTTTCTGAAAGTCCAGGTACACTACATCCACTGGCTCTCCCTTGTCCATTTTCCTAGTTCCAGGTTTCCTAGAAACCTGCACAGTCACAGAGAGAATGTGAAAACCCCACACAGACCGCACCCGAGGTCGGGATCGAACGTGAATCTCTGGTGCTGTGAAGCAGTGGCTCCACCAGCTGATCACTGTAAAATGAAAGCATTTTCATAAAGGTTAATTCGGTATTAAAACAGCAGAGAATAAAATCCTTAATTAATACGTAAATATGATTAAAAATATATAAAAAGCTGCAAATACTGGAAACACTCAACAGGTTGAGTAGCTTCAATGGAGAGAGAAACAAACTTGAGAAGTTAATTCTGTTTCTCTTTCCACAGATGCTCCTGATCTGCTGAGTTTTTTTCCAGCATCGTCTATTGTCTTTACATAAATATAATTGTTAATAAGGATATTTGCAGGGGCTGGGTTGGAAATGGAATAAAACTGACTCATTTGTCATATGAGGAGGAATTAAGCAGATTGAGCCTGTACACTTTGGAGCAAAAAAACACAGGTGCTGGAATTCTAAATAAGCATTTTAGTCTTGCACATATACCTCAAGTTTAGAAGAACGAGAGTTCATTTCTTTGAATTGGATATAATTCATGTGGGGTTTGATAGGTTCGATGCAAGAATGATGTTTCCCCTCACTGGCCTGTCCAGTGCCTGGTATCACTGTTTCAGATAGCCAGTCAGAACAAAAATTAAAAGAACCCGTGGGAAGGAAACGTGGAATTTCTGAAACAAGAGGGCTATCAAGTTTTTGTCACTGAGAAGGGAAATTATTTTTTTTTTGCATCTAAATCAAGGGCTTTTAGGTTAATTCAGGGATGGAGCTGGAGTAAATGATCAGCCATGGCTTAATAGCTTGTGGAACAGGTATGAGGAGCTGAATGTTTTTTCCAGCTTTTCTTGATTCTCATGTTCTGTTTTTGTGTACCTGTCATGACAAGACTTAATGATGCATATGTGTAATCAGTTTTGATATGGTTCAATGGTAACAAAATGTATATTATGTATATTTTGTTACATTGGCTTTCATTTGACACCAGCAGGAGCTAATGTGCATGGGAGGAGCGGAGTGGGTAAACAAATGGTGTATTTAGATATTTATTTATCTAACCTCCAAACCAATACAAACATTTAGCTATACACAGCCTCCATGGTTTCTAACAAGCCAGTTATTGTATATAGATGACATTAATGTAAAACAATTTCACCTTTGAATTGATGTAAAATGTAGAATACAATCGTACAATGTGCAATTTGCTAGATTGGACAAAGGTACCAATTTGCCCTTGTGCCAAGAGGTCCAACTACTTTGCATTATTTTTTTCCGCTTCACATTAGCAGAAAAGTGTTTGTCCTGTTTGTTCTTCCTTAAATGTATGATTGAATTAATTAAATCCAAAGGCAGTGGTGCACATTAATGAAAGGATGCACATTCAAAGCTTTGTTTGTTTGAACAGGGAAAAATGCAGTCAGTAGTATCACTCCCACCCAATTTTCGTCAGGTCTCATATTGATGACTGTAATTCCAATACACACTCATATTTTACTTTTACTCCATGTTTGGACTATTGATGTCAGCCCTGTATTTTATTTTATTAATCCAGTTTGCCTAAACTGCAGAAAATTGTGACTTGTTTTAAAAAGATGTTTGTCTTCACTCAAATATGGAATAAAATTAAACAGGGCAAACTGTCAAATTCTTTGTAATTTATCATCTCATATTTTCATGCCATTTTTCAACAGAGGAGACGGTACTGATGAAGGTTAATATGATTACTTTAATGACAACAGAGGGTTGCAGCAGAGAATAATTGAATCTTGTGCTGTAGATAACAAACAAATAGCTTGAGCTTTCCTTCCAAGTCTCACCAAGTCGCCTTTCAGTTGGCTTGCTGCTTTGGCATTCACATGGCAACAAAATTCTGAAAGAATCGCGTCAGTGAAATGAAGCCTTAAGAAGATTTGCAATATATTGCAACTGAAAGGAGAGAGAGAGAGATCAGCATTGGTTGTGCTTGGCCATGGTGCTGGAGGTGAGCTTCAGCCATGAACAGCAAACTCTTCCTCAGCAGTTATAGCTCCACTCACCAGATGCCCTCCTGCCTTACCTCTAGACTTAGACAATAGGTGCAGGAGTAGGCCATTCGGCCCTTTGAGCCAGCACCACCATTCTGATCATGGCTGATCATCCACAATCAGTATCCCGTTCCTGCCTTCTCCCCATATCCCTTGACTCTGCTATCTTTAAGAGCTCTATCTAACTCTCTCTTGAAAACATCCAGAGAATTGGCCTCCACCATTAACTTTCTTCACTGCCTGCTGTATGTGCATGCTTACTTTCAGTGACTGATGTACAAGGACACCCAGATCTCGTTGTACTTCCCCTTTTCCCAACCTGACACCATTCAGATAATAATCTGCCTTCCTGTTCTTGCCACCAAAGTGGTTAACCTCACATTTATTCACATTAAACTGCATCTGCCCACTCACCCAACCTGTCCAAGTCACCCAGCATCCTAATAGCATCCACTTCACAGTTCATGCTGCCACCCAGCTTTGTGTCATCTGCAAATTTGCTAATGTTACTTTTAATCCCTTTATCTAAATCATTAATATATATTGTAAATAGCTGTGGTACCCGAACCGAGCCTTGCGATACCCTAGTTCTTCTGGCCACTAGTACATCTGGGAGATTGTTTGTGTCCTCCTTAGTAAAGACAGATCCAAAGTACTTGTTCAACTCATCTGCATAATAAATTCACCTGTTTCTGTCTTCAAGGGACACCAAATTTGTCTTAACTATTTTTTTCCTCTTCTATCCTTCTTTATATTCTTGGCTAGCTTACCTTCATACTTCATCTTTTCTCCCCATATTGCCTTTTTAGTTATCTTCTGTTGCTCTTTAAAAGTTTCCCAATCGTCTGGCTTCCCGCTCATCTTTGCTATGTTATACTTCTCTTTTATTTTTATACTGTCCCTGACTTCCCTTGTCAGCCACGGTCACCCCTTACTTCCCTGAGAATCTTTCTTCCTCTTTGAACAACAGATCCTGTATTATTCCCAGAAATACCTGCCATTGCTGTTCCATCGTCATCCCTGCTGGGGTATCTTTCCAGTCAACTTTGGCCAGCTCCTCCCTCATGGTTCCATAGTCCCTATTGTTCAACTGTAATACTGACACTTCCGATTTTCCCTTCTCCCTCTCAAATTGTAGATTAAAACTTATCATATTATGGTCACTATCTCCTAATGGCTCCTTTACCTCAAGTTCCCTTATCAAATCCGGTTCAATAGACAACACTAAATCCAGAATTGCCTTCTCCCTGGTAGAATCCAGTACAAGCTGCTCTAAGAATCCATCTCGGAAGCACTCCACAAACTCCCGTTCTTGGGGTCCAGTACCAACCTGATTTTTCCAGTCTACCTGCATGTTGAAATCTCCCATGACAACCGTAGCATTACCTTTCCGACATGCTGATTTTAACTCTTGATTCAACGCACCCTATATCCAGGCTACTGTTTGGGGGCCTGTAGATAACTCCCATTAGGGTCTTTTTACCCTTACAATCCCTCAGTTCTATCCATACTGACTCTACATCTCCTGATTCTATGTCACCCCTCGCAAGGGACTGAATTTCATTCCTTACCAACAGAGCTACCCTACCCCCTCAGCCCACCAGTCTGTCTTTTCAAAAGGAGGTATACCCTTGAATATTCAGTTCCCAGCCCTGGTCCTCTTGCAGCCATGTCTCTGTAATTCCCACAACATCAAAGTTGCCAATCTCTAACTGAGCTTCAAGCTCATCCACTTAAAGGAAGTTAAAGGAAAAGTTACAAAAGACTCCTGAATTAATGGGAAGGAAAGTTCGAGAAGGGATAAGAGAGTAAGGTCAGGGGCAATAGTGACCGGTGTGAGAGGGGAGGTAAATACCGAAGTTAAAGTGTTGTATATGAATGCGTGAAGTATAAGAAATAACTTTGCCCCTGATCTTACTCTCTTATCCCTTCTCGAGCTTTCCTTCCCATTAATTCAGGAGTCTTTTGTAACTTTTCCTTTAACTCCATCTTTATACTTCCAATTTGTCAACCGCTCCCCCCCGCTATTTAGTTTAAACCCACCCGTGTTGAAACTAGAAAACCTGCGTGCCAAAATGTTGGTCCCCCTCCAGTTAAGGTGTAACCCGTCCCTTTTGTACAGGTCACCCCTACCCCAGATGAGATCGCAGTGGTCTAACAATCTAAATCCCTGCTCCCTGTACCAGCCCCCCAGCCACACATTCCGATCCCTATCTCCCTGTTCCTGCCCTCACCAGCACGGTACAGGAAGCAATCCAGAGATAACCAACCAAGTCCTGCTTTTCAGTCTTCTTCCTAACTTTCTAAACTCACGTTGCAGAACCTCCTTCCTCTTCTTTCCGATGTCATTTGTGCCTAAGTGCTCATCTTCCCCCTCGAGGATGTTCTGAAGACGATCTGAGACGTCTTGGACCCTGGCACCAGGGAGGCAACACACCTTCCTACGTAGTGCCACAGAATCTCCTGTCCGCACCTCGGACAATGGAGTCACCCACCACTATGTATTTGCCCGACGTCAGTCTTGCCGGTCGAGTATCATCCCTCGCTTTGGAGCCACCGACCTGTCTGTCGCTTGGACTGGAAGCGTCTTCTGCCCCGACTGCTCCCAAGAGGGTGTATCTGTTTGCAAGAGGAACTTCCACCGAGGTCTCCTAAACTTGCTTCATCCTCTTTCTTGCACCTCCTGCACTCTTGGAGTGACGACCTGACTGTAGGTCCTGTCCAGGAAGCTTTCGTCTTCTCGGATGGACCACAGGTCATCAAGCTGCTGCTCCAGTTCCCTAATTCATTCATTTAGGAACCGCACCTGGACGCAGTTCCCACAGGTGTCGTGGTCAGTGACATCAGCAGTGCCCCTGGCTTCCCACTTCCTGCAACATACACACTGCATGAGCTTCCCTGCCTTATTTCGCCTGTGTTTAAAAAACACACAACAGAGAACAAGTGTAGCCTCCTTGCCTCAGCCTCCTCGCTGAAGACTCTTGATCCAAAGACTTGCACTTTTCTCTCCAAGGCACTTCACCTCAACAAGGCCACTCTGCTACAGCTGCACTTGTTTATATCTGTTATCTAATCAACTGCTTTAAGGCTAATTCGTAAATTACCTGAATTTTAAACTCTTTTTAAAGGTCTTTCCCTGTGACTCACCTTCTTTCCCACTGACTTTCAGCCAATACTCTCTTCTCTCTGCTTCTGCTTCAGCCTGGTCTCTCTGGCATCCATCCTTGGTGACGCACCTGCCTTAACATGGCTTCTCCAGGCAGTAATATTGTGTTTCAAATTGTGTTTCTTATTTTCTTTTGGTGCTCTTGAAATTGAATTCTGTCCTTGATTTGTGTACTGTGGTGTTTTTATATTTAATTTATTCCGATTATGTGTTTTGTAATTTTTTTGTGATTCTATGCATTGTAAGGTGTCCTTGGGTTTTAGAAAGGCGCCAGTAAATAAAATGATTATTATTATTATTATTATAGTAATAGTCTGCAGAGTTCAGATTAGTTTAGTTTAGAGATACAGCACGGAAACAGGCTCTTAGGCCCACCGGGTCCGCGCCGACCAGCGATCCCCGAGCATTAACACTATCCTACACCCACTAGGTAATTTTTACATTTACCATGCCAATTAACCTACAAACCTGTACGTCTTTGGAGTGTGGGAGGAAACCGAAGTTCTCAGAGAAAACCCACGCAGATCACGGGGAGAATGTACAAACTCCGTACAGACAGCACCCGTACTCAGGATCGAACCCGGGTCTCCGGCGCTGCATTCGCTTTAAGGCAGCAACTCTACCACTGCGCCACCGTGTTCCTAGTTCTCTAGTTATCATTAGAAATACTGGATTTCTTGAAAGCTTGTTTGGATTTATGACTGTGTTGAAGCTTTGGCCTTCCTCTTATGATGAACACAGAGCAAAGCCTTCAATGGATGACCTTGAAGCTTGCGCTCCATGTGCTCTCCCAGCAGTAAGCCAGCAAGCATCCAGTTAAATCAGCATGGGTTATAGCCAGTACACTAAAGGATGTAATTGATGGCAATGGAACTGCAGATGCTGCAATCTTGAGTAAAACACAAGTGCTTGAGTAACTCAGCAGGTTGAGCTGTTCTAGCAAGTTGTGTTTTGCTCCTCATTGGCAAAGCTTTGCTTTCATGTGATTAAGTCAAAAGCTGTTTAATCTTCACTGTTGTGGAGCACATAACCAGCTTTCACAGGTCAGCACAGTGGTGCAGCTGGTAGATTTGCTGCCTCCCAGCGCCAGAGACCTCAGGGATGTTGCCTGGGTGGAGTTTTCACGTTCTCCCTGTAACTGCGTGGGCTTCCTCCAAGTGTTCCAGTTTCCTCCCACATCCTAAAGACATGCGGGTTTGGAGTTATAATTGGCCTCAGTAGACTCCCTCAAGTGTGTAAGGAGTAAATGAGAAAGTGGGATTACATAGAACTAGTGTGAATGGGTGATCAATGTTCAGCATGGGCTCAATGGGACAAAGGGCCTGTTTCCATGTTGTATCACTATACAAAACTACACAGCCTTAAAGAAGACTACTGAATACATTTGGACTACTGAATACATTTGGACTGTTTGGAGTCTGTAGACTGGGCAATGTTCAAGGACTCGGCAACGGACCTGAACGAATACGCCACAGTTGTTACAGACTTCATTAAGAAGTGTGTGGAGGACTGCATCCCCAGCAAAACCTTCCGAACGTTTCCCAATCAGAAACCTTGGATGAACTTTGAGATCCGCACTCTTCTGAAGTCCAGACACCGGGCATTCATGTCTGATGATACAGTGGCCTACAAGAAGTCCAGATACGACCTTGGTAAGGCCATCAAAAAGGCCAAAAGGGACTTCTACTCCAAACTGGAGGAAGAGACAGATGTTCGGCAGCTGTGGCAGGGCCTGAATGCAATCACCTCTTACAAGGCGAAATCAGGAGGCAGCTCGAATGTCGGCGAAACATCACTCCCTGATGAGCTCAATGCGTTTTACGCACGCTTTGATAGGGGGAACACCGATGTGCCTTGCCGAGCCCCCATTCGCTGTGATGGTATTTCAGTCTCAGTCACAGAGGCCGACGTCAGGAAATCCTTCAGAGGGGTGAACCGTCGAAAAGCGCCTGGACCTGATGGTATACCTGGTCGTGTTCTAAAAACCTGTGCGGACCAACTGGCTGGAGTTTTTACGGACATTTTCAACCTCTCACTTCTGAGGTCTGAGGTTCCCACCTGCTTCAAAAGGGCATCAATTATACCAGTGCCCAAGAAGAGTAAGGTGACGTGCCTCAATGACTAACGACCTGTGGCACTAACGCCTGTGGTGATGAAGTGCTTTGAGAGGTTGATCATGACGCAGATCAACTCCTACCTCGACAAAAACCTGGACCCACTGCAGTTCGCTCACCGCCATAACAGATCAACGGTGGATGCGATCTCGCTGGCCCTCCGCTCTGGACCACTTGGACAACAAAAACTCATATGTCAGGCTGTTATTCATCGATTACAGCTCGGCATTTAACACAATCATTCCCTCCAAGCTGGTTACCAAACTCGCAGAACTGGGTCTCTGCGCATCCCTCTGCAATTGGATCCTCGACTTCCTCACTCTCAGACCACAGTCTGTTCGTATTGGTGGAAATGTGTCAGACTCGATAACAATTAGCACGGGAGCACCTCAAGGCTGCGTGCTCAGCCCCCTGCTGTACTCACTCTATACTCATGACTGCGTAGCCGGACATAGTGCGAACTCCATCATCAAGTTCGCTGACGACACCACTGTTGTGGGACGTATCACTGATGGGGATGAGTCAGAGTATAGAAGAGAGATCGAGCAACTGTCCATATGGTACCAGCACAATAACCTGGCCCTCAACACCAGCAAAACCAAGGAACTGATTGTGGACTTTGGAAGGAGTAGGATGGGGACCCACAGTCCCGTTTATATCAACGGGTCGATGGTTGAAAGGGTCAAGAGCTTCAAATTCCTGGGCGTGCACATCTCTGAAGATCTTTCCTGATCCGAGAACACTGATGCCATTATTAAGAAAGCACATCAGCGCCTCTACTTCCTGAGAAGATTACGGAGAGTCGGTTTGTCAAGGAGGACTCTCTCTAACTTCTACAGGTGCACAGTAGAGAGCATGCTGACCGGTTGCATCGTGGCTTGGTTCGGCAACTTGAGCGCCCTGGAGAGGAAAAGACTACAAAAAGTAGTAAACACTGCCCAGTCCATCATCGGCTCTGACCTCCCTTCCATCGAGGGGATCTATCACAGTCGCTGCCTCAAAAAGGCTGGCAGTATCATCAAGGACCCACACCATCCTGGCCACACACTCATCTCCCTACTACCTTCAGGTAGAAGGTACAGGAGCCTGAAGACTGCAACGACCAGGTTCAGGAACAGCTACTTCCCCACAGCCAACAGGCTATTAAACCTGGCTCGGACATAACACCGAACTTTATTAGCCAATACTGTTATTTGCACTTTATCAGTATATTGATTCATGTGTGTATATATTTATAGAATGCCTTGTAGTCAATGCCTACTATGTTCTGTTGTGCTGAAGCAAAGCAAGAAATTCATTGTCCTATCAGGGACACATGACAATAAACTCACTTGACTTGACTTGACTTGATAAACCCACTGGATGAACAACTTTATGTTCAGGGGCAGAACCATTTTGTTCCAGACAAATGAAGTAGGTTAGCCATAGGTAACAGTCTTTGCTGACCATTCTTCACCAAGGCCAAGTGAGCTGCTTAGAGGTGAGTTAAAACTTCAGAAGTGATTACATTGGTCAGAGCTTCAGTGGTGACAGAGATTTTGCATGTGATATTTAAAATCTGCAACATAGACCTGGTATACGCATCCGAGAAATTGTTCTTTATGATCTGTAATTTACCGGGTCAGTTGGGGAAATGCAGTGTCACCTCCGAAGAGCAAATCATGAATGGTGAAATGGTTGATACATCTTATGTTCTGAAGCCAACTGATGAACCAGCTTCCAACCATCCAAGGTTCCAACAATGCCAAAGTGGTAGGTGTTAAGATGCATCCTTGATTCAAGCCAGTATTGATGTTGATCTCAAATGGTTTTTCATTTTCATACTTAATGGTTTCCTTTATTCCCCCCATGTCATTCCATGAGAAAAGAGAGTACTTTTACAGGTGGCCACAGCCAGAGGTTAATAGGATCTTGTAAATGCCTTTCCTGATTACCATGTCAACAGTCGTTTATAGGTTAACTGCTGCTACTTGGAGAGATGCCCGTTGGTCATATACTTTATTGCCAACAAGTGTGCAATGAATGGCATGTCAGCCATAGAAATCTTACTTCAAATCGATACTGGATAGACCCTTTCAGTAAAGAGTTGAAATATTTTCAACATGATCCATGACAGACATTATCAACCACACTAAGTAGAGATTTCTTCAGGGTAGGTTGCAGCCTCCTTTGCCCCTTCTGTGGTTGGAGGGTCCTGGCATCTTTCATTTCCTGGGTATTTGGTTTTCTGCCCTCAGGTTCTAAAAAGAGCGGCAAGGTGGCGCAGCAGTAGAGTTGCTGCCTTACAGTGCTTGCAGCGCCGGAGACCCGGGTTCGATCCCGATTATGGGTGGTGTCTGTACGTTCACCCCGTGACCGCATGGATTTTTTACGAGATCTTCGGTTTTCACCCGCACTCCAATGACGTACAGGTTTGTAGGTTAATTGGCTTGGTGTATGTGTAAATTGTCCCTAGTGTGTGCAGGATGGTGTTAATATGTGGGGATCGCTGGTCGGTGTGGACTCGGTGGGCCGAAGGGCCTGTTTCCACGCTTTATCTCTAAACTAAACTCAATTTTGTTTAGTATCATACACAAACATGCCCCCCCCCCCCCCCCATCTTTAGAAATTCCAGAGATACCAGATAATTTGTATATGTTTTACAATTATTAAGAGTTGTATCCACACATAATACAAAGGTAAAATATTACAGGCACCATAAATCTGAGCAGGTAGTGCAGGAAATAATCAAATAAGAAGCTCTCAAATATATTAACTCTTCTCCCCATAAATGCAGTTTAGTTATAACACTTTCTGTTTGTATTCCCCTGTATAATATTTGTTTTTCAAAGCAAACCAGTTATTTTCCCAGTTATTTTCCTCAGATGCCAATTATGTATATATGAATGAACAATGTCAACCAAACTAAAGAATCCAACCAAACTAAATTGCACTATAGCTTGCTGATAACTATGAAATGGCAAGTCTAAAATTGAAGTCTGAAAATTACCCTTTTAAAAACATGCAATTTAGCAAAAGATTTTTCATTGAAATATACAATGTTGACATTTACAATAAAGCAGTTATATGTATTTTTTCTGACGGGCCTGTCTCTATGCTATGACTCTATATAAATGTTTCCAGCTGGTAATACAGCCTCTCACTGGCAGAACTGCAACTCGAATGGTGGGAGCCTGTGGTTATAATGTGACATAAAGGCAGTTTTTATTCCTTCATTTCAAGATGGAGTTATATAATAGAAAGTTGACAGGAACACATGAACAAGCGTGTAAACAAAACAGTTGGTTATTTTAATGATTTGGTGTTTTCCAGCTGTAGGAATTGTATCTTGTGGTAGAGTATCACTTTAATAACCAATAATGATTGTCAAAACCCATTTATTATTTTCTATTATTGATGTTAAGTGACCTTCATATCTTAATGTGTTTCTTTATGTATGTGTCTATGTCTTGCTTGTTGCTTTTCATGCCCGTCTAAAGGATGATATGCTGGACTGATGTGGCTAATTAAAGATGTGAAAGTTGATCCAGAGGTATCAATTGAAGATTGATATCTGACAAACTGTGGCACTGACAAGGGAGTGGGTTCAATAACTCTGATTATTTAGGTGCTATTGCAGGAGAATGTTTCTTGGACTTGGCAGAACTGAGCTTGAAGTTGAAAGCATGGTGGCACCTCTGTGGTTTAGCAATCGGAGAGTCTTTTGAATTGGCATTACAGCAAAAATAAAAATCTGTATTTGAGACAACTATGAAAGGTGAGGTTTTCTGAAACCAGGGATTTAATAATATATTTTCTCAGAGCATTCCCATTCTCATTTTTTTTTAAACACGTTTGAAAATTCTTCTCTTTCTTTCAATTGAAAGTGAGTCCAAATTAAATGTACATTGTGTGTATGAGACAAACTAACTCCTTACAAATGGCAAACCCAACCACTCTTGATGTACAGACTCAGCGGGTGAGGCAGCATCTATGGAGCAAAGGAAATAGGCAACGTTTCGGGTCAAAACCCTTCTTCGACCTGAAACGTTGCCTATTTCCTTCGCTCCATAGATGCTGCCTCACCTGCTGAGTTTCTCCAGTATTTTTGTCTACCTTCGATTTTCCAGCATCTGCAGTTCCTTAACACTCTTGATGTACAATTGAGATTAAATAAGATGGGTTGGAGTTGGATAGGTAATTTGCTCCTTTCATCATTACAAATGGAGCTATGTACTTCAGATGTTGACACATGGAATTGCAGTTGCTGGTTTACAAAAAAAAAGACAAAGTGCTTCAGACTCTGTAGAAGGTTCCTCACCCAAAAGATCACCTACCCATGTTCTCCAGAGATGCTGCCTGACCTGCTGAGTTATTCTAGTACTTTATGGCTCAGATGTTAGCAGCTTTGTGGATTTGCCAGCTGCACACCAGGAAGCTCCGTAGCTAATAGCTGAAGAAAACTTCTGCATCCAGCAAGTAGCTATTTCGTCAGCACTATGGTCAGGATAGGAGATCCTTCAGTGGTATGCATGGATTAATCTGGCAGCACCAGTGACGGAAGTGAATGATCTTGGATAAATATGCAGACAGCAGGCGGATGATATCTGACCAAATTTCCTCCAGTGATGTGAAGAAACAAGGAACTGCATATGCTGGTTTACAAAAAAGACATGAAGTGCTAGAGTAACTCAGCGGGTCAGGCAGTATATCTGGCGAACATGGAAAGGTGACATTTTAGGTCAGTTTGGAAATTCCAGTTTTATAACCACCTCCCTACAGGCAGTCTGAAATGTCACCTATCCATGTTCTCCAGAGATGCTGCCTGACCCACTGGGTTAATCCAGCACTTTAGCATAGCACATAAGGAATGCCTTATCAAAGCAAATTAAGACGACTGGAAACATATTAATAACTTGAAGACATGTAGTAATGACATGTTTTGTATTATTAACAGTTAGAGGATGATATTATAGCAACACCCAACTATTTACAAACAATCCTGAACTTTGCTCAACACCAGTCTTCTGATGAATGGATGATCCTGGAGTTTTCTCAGCTTGGATTTATTGGTAAGCATGTTTATAATTATCTCTTGTAATCACAAAATAGTTTTTCAATAACTAATGCATTTTCATGATGCAGTTGGCTTTCAAATAACCATATGCTACAAATGTATTAATGTTTTTTATTACAAAAGTCATTTATGGATCCTTGTGGAACTGCACTTAAATGCAATGCTGATAAATACTGCCAAATGATTAGGGGCAAATTTGGGCACATTTTTTGAAATTCTCTGAGGCTTGGTCTGCCACAAATTCCAATGAGTGATGATGACTTATATCTCTAATTCAGTCTCTACGCATCCGATCCTTAATGCCTTGGTTAGATACCCTACCTTATGTAAGAATGCTCACATGATTTACAGTGAAGTGTGGGCAGTTACTTACTGTGACACCTTGTTTCTTCTTTCAAATAAAAGGCTGAGACAGAAGAGTGTTGTTGAAATTTGTGTAAATGCACAATGGAGTTGATACCTGAGCATGGCAATCAACTTCTGAAATTGAGTATCACAGATGACAACTGAAGTGAATTTCAGGAGCCATGCAATATGTACAAACATCAGTCTGAAGACAATTTTGGAAACATGAAATTATAAATACCAGTAACCATTTCTTAATGGTTATCAATGGTGTAATCAAGTGCTGCTGGGAAACTGGCTTTGGGTCATCCCTCAAGAAGATGGTAGAGTAATAAGGGTTAAGTGAATTAAATGGAAAGTGCTGGAGACAGCATCCGTGTTGAAAGAAGAAGTCAATCAGGTCAAGGTTTCAAGGTCAGTTTATTGCCACATGTACCAATTAAGGTGCAGTGAAATGTGAGTTATCATACAGCCATACTAAGTGAAAAGCAACAAGACACAGAGCCACATAAAATAAAGTTAACATCACAGCAGCTCCCCACATTCCTCACTGTGATGGGAGGTAATAAAGTCCAATCTTCTCCCTCTATTCTCATGCGGTCGGGGCTGTCGAACCATCAGCAGTCGCAGCCATCAAAGCTCCCGCAGCCGGCAATCCGAAGCCCTCGTGTCGAGGTGATCGAAACTCCCTTGTCAGAACGGTTGAAACTCCCCGCGACTTGGTGCTCCCAAATCGGTTCATTACTGTGTAGCAAGTCACAGCTCCAAAGCCATCTTTAAATTTGTTGATGATCCATCATTGTTGGATGAATAAAGGGTATTGATGAGTCAGAGTACAGGGGGAGGTTTATAATCTGATTGAATGGTGCCAGAACAACAATTTTGCTCTCAATGTTAGCAAGATCAAAGAGCTGATTGTTGACTTCAAGAAGGGAAAACCGAGGATCAATGAACCTGTGTTTGCGGCGGTGGAGCGAGGCAATAATGTTCGTCGGCGTGAAGATCTGTCCTGGCTCCAGCACATCGATGCTATTACAAAGAAAGTTCATCAAAGCCTCTAATTTTGGAGGTTTGAGCATGTAGAAAGACATTTTCCTGTACTTGGTAAGTGTTGACCTCTCCACCATCAAAGAGATCTACAGTAAGCACTTGCTCGAGAAGTCAGTTTCTTCTTATCGAGTTCACGCACAAGATTAGAAGTTGTTCAGCCAGAGCTGAACACACATCTCGGCAACTGCATACGATAGTGTCTGTCTTGCGCTTCTTGTGCGTGGTGGTGGAAAGATTGGTGAAAACAGGGCCATGACGTGAACGCTCTTTCCTTGACCCCAAGAAGTCAGCTGATATCATCAGACCCACACCACTTTGGCCACTCCCTCAACTTACTGCTACCATTGGCAAAAAGCTCCAGGATTCTGAGAATCAATACCTCCAGTTTTAAGAACAGTTTCTTCCTATCAACCATTAGACTCCTGAATACACATACCCTTACCTCAGCAGCGAACCACTGTGGACTTTTATGGGTTGCACTATGTACTTGGAATGTTTTAATCTGGGTATCCAGTATAACTGATAATCTATACATAACTAAAACTCTGATCTTGTGCTCTTCCGGTTTGAGGGTTTTTCTATACGCAAAAACGGTAGGCGATAGCGCTACGCCTTTTTGCCAGGTTACTCACCGTTCTCCTGTGCTGTGAGTGCAACAAGTTTCGTTCCGATCTGTGGTATATTGTAAAAGTTATTGAGGTTTAAAAATCTTTAAAAACACGCGGGCGCAGATTCCTTCAGTCAGCGCCACGCAGATGGGTCTCTTCTGTCAGTCAATGCCACGGCTGGGTTGGTGACGCTCCTTCCTGCCCCACCGGAGGCGGCCTGTCACGCCTCACTCACAAACTCCTCATTCCCCTCCTCACAGTAACTTGTCTATTGTCTCCCCCACCACCAGAGGCCCAGTAAAGGCCCTGGTCCCGTCTCTCTCTCCCTCATCACTCACCCCTCTCCCCCGTCCGCCCTCTGCGGCAATGGTGGTCCCGTCTACCCGTCCCCCCCGGGTCCGTCTCCTCCGCCGCCGCCGATGCGGTAACTCACCCTCACGGCCTTCTCGGAGATCTTCTCCACCAGCTCATCAAAACTCGTTGTGCCCGCCGTGACGAACATCGACTCCATTCCCCCCCTCCCCCCGCGGCCTGGCGGCGGCAGCGAGCAGGCGGGTGGGCATGGCGGGGATGGGCCGAGCGGCAGCAGTAGGCGGTCGGACAGGGCGGGGACGGGTCGAGCGGCAGCAGCGGGTGGGTGGGCATGGGGCGGACGGGACGGGCAGCAGCAGCGGATGGTCGGGCAGGGCGGGGACGGGCCGAGCGGCGGCTGAGCCGGAGTGGGCAGAGGGAGGGAGGGAGAGTCGGGTTGCAGGGTGGCCGAGCAGTTTGCGCGGAGTTTCAGTAACTCACACACACACACACGATGCAAACTGGTCCAATCGTCAAGGTGAGGGAGGATTGGGGGAGGGAAGGAGGAGAGGGGAAAGATCCTGGGGAGGTGAGGAGGGAGAGTGGGGGATTGAGGGAGAGGAAGGGTTAGGGATGGAGAGGGGGAAAGTGGGGGTGGTGAGGAGTGTGGGGGAGGAAGGGGAATAGAGGGAGAGGAGTGGGGGAGGTAGGGAGTGGGGAATGGAGGGAGAGGAGGTCAGTGGGGGAGGTCAGGAGGGATAGTGGGGGGATAGGGGAGGATAAGAGTGGTGGAGCAGGGGGATAGAGAGACAGGAGGGGGGTAGGGAGGGAAGAGGAATTATGGAGGGAGGGAGGGAGTGAATGAGCGTAGGGGAAAGGAGAGGGAGAGAGAAGTGACGGAGGGATTGGAGAGGGGAGGGGGAGAGGGGAAATTCAATTCAATTCAATTCAAAGCACTTTATTCGTCCCCGAGGGGCAATTTAAAAGCGCGCATTACAGTAGCTTTAAAAAAAAAGGGACACAATCAACAAACATAAGCAGCACGCATACTGCACAATCAACCAACACACGCATTTCACAGACACACTGCACAATCACACAACACACACCGCACATCAACATTCAACACATAGTAAGTTTTCAACACATAGTAATAGTTTTTAAAGTGCTTCCTTAGTGCTTCAATTAAAAAGTGCATATAGAAGTTTATTTCATTTCATATGTTCATGAGTCAGTGATCAGCATTAAGAAGCTGGACAGCCCTGGGGATGAAGGTTGCCTTCCTCCTCTGTGTCCGGCAACCCGGACAGCGAAGTCTGCGTCCTGAGGGGAGCCAATCAAACTCAGGAAACAGGATGTGAGAGGGGTCCTGAAGAATCCTGCGTGTTAACTTTACAGACTGTTGGTCGCATAGGGCAGTGAGAGTTCGGACGGGCTGCTCAATGATTTTTGAGCAGACCTTGACCACATTGAACAGGCGGTTTCTGTTTTGCAGGGTGATGGAGTGGAACCAGCTAGTGAAAGAGAAAGTTATTACATTTTCAATGAATGCGTAGTAGAATGTGGTGAGAATGTCTTTGTTAATCCCAAATGACTTCAGCTTCCTGAGTAGGTACTGTCTCTGATGGCACTTTTTAAGGATTTCCTCTGTGTTAGAGGAAAACCTTAGCAGGTTGTCGAAGGCTGTTCCCAGGTATTTGTATACCTCCACTATCTCCACTGGCTCCTGCTGGATGATAGTGGTGGCTGCCTCAGCCATCTGTCTCTGTTGGGGGGAAAAGGTCACAATCATGTCCTTGGTTTTGCTTATATTTAGTTCAAGACAAGACTTTTCACACCACACTATAAAGTCCTGCAGGGCTGAGCTGTGATGTTGTGTATGGCTGGGAAGCAGAGACAGGAGGACTGTGTCATCAGCAAATTTTACAAAGTGGCAGTTTGGCTGGGTGGATCTGCAGTCATCAGTGTAGAGAATGAAGAGAAGTGGGGAGAGGACACATATGTTAGGAAAGAAGAGGGTGGATGAAGAGGAGGGGGGGGGGGAGTGCTGGGGGGATGAGGGGAAATGAGCCGTGCCTGTGCAGTTGGGGGCTATGCGTGAGTGATGCAATATTGCATGGGGGGGACAGGTTGCATTGGGGGAACGGGTGAGTGGTGGAATATTGCGTTGGGGAAACGGTTGCGGATCCCAACGGATCCCACTTAGTCTAGTGTATTATATTGTTTATATAGAGCTCTGAATAACTGTATACATCTCCAGCCTCTCTGCCTGAGGAAAGATATGCCCGTGATAGCGGAATTGCTGATCGATTCCTGAGATGAACTAAATCTATCCTCTCTTGAATTGAGAAGAATGAAATGTGATTTCACTGTAACACACAAAATTCTTAAGGGGGTTGGCAAGTTCTGAAAATAAAGGATTGGCTATTCAGAACAGAGATGAGATGAAATTTCTTCTCCAGAAACTGGTAAATCTATGGAGTTCGCTATCTAAATGGGCTGTAGAAACCCAGTCCCTGTGCAATGAAGATAAAGATTTTACATATTAATGAATTGGTGCAGGAAAGTAGCTTTGAGGTAAAAGATCAACCTTGATCTTCTCAAGTAAAGGAGTCGGCATAAGGCCTGGTTCTGCTTTTTTTTCATGGTTCAATTGAATGATAGTGAATTTAGGACTTTAGGTCCTGTTTCCATGCTGTATGATTCTGATATAGAAGGCAGAGGAGATAGACAATGGACAATAGACAATAGATGCAGGCCATTCGGTCCTTCGAGCCAGCACTGCCACTCAATGTGATCAAGGCTGATCATCCACAATCAGTACCCCGTTCCTGCCTTCTCCCCATATCCCCTGACTCCGCTAACTTTAAGAGCACTATCAAGCTCTCTCTTGAAAGTATCCAGAGAACCAGCCTCCACCACCCTCTGAGGCAGAGAATTCCACAGACTCACAACACTCTGTGTGAAAATGCGTTTCCTCATCTCCGTTCAAAATGCCTTACCCCTTATTCTTAAACTGTGGCCCCTGGTTCTGGACTCCCCCAACATCGGGAACATGTTTCCTGCCTCTATGGGAATGAGAGTTAATGCCAAAGGTGACTAGTTCAGGGTCATGTTTGTAGACTAACGGGAAGTGTTTCATAACGTTGATGCTCAGTCTGATGTTGAGGAGAGTACATTATGAGCAATGAAACTCATTTAACAGCTAATTGTAAAGAGCAAGTAAGTTGATGACTCACCCGAAAGTGGGAAGAAGCTGGAGTAAGGAGAGAGCATGTTGGTGAAATGAACCATAAGGAACAATCCTTTTCCCATTGGTTCTGAGAGAACAACCCTTTCAGATTCTTGATAACAGGGCGGAGGGTGGACAAAATCACCTTACTTGCAATGTATATTTATAATATATTAATGATTTAGATGAAGGAATTAATCATAATCAGAATAATACTTTATTCGCCAAGTATGTTTTGCAACATACGAGGAATTTCATTGGCCAGGTCAGTCATACAGTTAAAAGCAACAGACTCAAAAACACATTTTAACATGAACATCCACCACAGTGACTCCTACACATTCCTCACTGTGATGGAAGGTGAAATAAAGTTCAAGTCCTTCCCTTAGTTCTTCCTCGGTCGTGGGCATCGAGCCCCTGTTGACGGGATGATCTTGACTCCCGCAGCCGCCGGCATTCAGGCCCTCCGCGTCGAGGCGATCAGCTCCCGCATCGGGGCGGTGTCAGCTCCCATGCGCCAGGCGATCGATCTTCGCGTCGGGGCTGGTCGAACCTTCCGCGACATTGGAGCTCCCGACTCGGCCTCACCCGAGACTGCGAGCCCTTGATGTGAGTCCGCGTTGGTCGCGGTGGGAGCGATCTCAGGTAAGGGATCAGATCCGATGTTAAGTCCACAGCCCGTGGTGGGGCTCTAAGTCAGTCCGAGGAAGCTTCCAGCTCCAGCGATGGTAGGCCGCAGAGCCCGGACAATGTGATCCGAAAATTGATCACATCTCCGGGAAGGTAAGAACTTGAAAAAAAAATTCTCCCGATCTCCCCCCCCCATAAAACAAACCGAAGAACATTAAAACAAACTTTTAACGCACTAAAAAATAACAAAAAGGATGAAAAAGCGAACAGACTGCCGGCGGAGCAGCCATTTCCCCGGCGTCCCTGGTGGTTTAGTATTAAAAGTAACATTAGCAAATTTGCAGATGACACAATGCTGGGAGACAGTGTGAACTGTGAAGAGGATGCCATGAGGATGCAGGGTGACTTGGACAGGTTGGGTGAGTGGGCAGATACATGGCAGATGCAGTTTAATGTGGATAAATGTGAGGTTATCCACTTTGGTGGCAAGAACAGGAAGGCAGAGTATTATCTGAATGGTGTCAGGTTAGGAAAAGGGGAAGTACAACCAGACCTGGGTGTCCTTGTGCATCAGTTACTGAAAGTAAGCATGGCAGTGATTGAAAGCACAGCAGGTAGTGAAGAAAGCTAATGACATGTTGGCCTTCATAACAAGAGGAGTTGAGTACAGGAGCAGAGGTCCTTCTGCAGTTGTACAGGCCCCTAGTGAGACCACACCTGGAGTATTGTGTGCAGTTTTGGTCTCCTAATTTGAGGAAGGACACTCTTGCTATTGAGGGGGTGCAGAGTAGGTTCACGAGGTTAATTCCCGGGATGGCGGGACTGTCATATGATGAAAGAATGGAGCGGCTGGGCTTGCATTCCGTGTGCGGACGGGACGTCGAAGGACGAGAAGCTGAAGCCAAGAAGTGGAAGCCAGGATACCGAACGGACACAACACCGAAAGGATACAAACCCGAAAGGCCATTACGCCGAAAGGACATGAACGCGAACGGACACGCCTCAAAGACAAGACGCAGAACGGACATGACGTCGAAAAGCCGCCAAACGGACATGGCGTCACCAGGGACGGGATTCGTCCTTGACCTTGTCAACGATTGGTCCAGACGCCCGCGTCCATCACATCACTGGCCGGGAGGGTGGGAGCTTGAGCTTGCGTTTGTAAAATGGTGGCAGTGACTCCAAGCTGCTGCGATTGCCACAGAGGCAGTGATGTGATGGACTCTGCGGGGGTCTGGATCAATCGTTGACCTTTGTCGATGACTGACAAGGTGTCGGACCAATCCCGTCCCCAGAGACGTACAAGGTACAACAATTTAACTATTTCAAAATGTAACAAGATACAACAATTCTTGCAGCAAATATAGATTTTTTAAAGTGTTTCATACCTATTTAACATTTCAGCTTCATGTCGGTTCAACGTCAGAGTGTTTTTCGGCTTAAAATCTGACGGGGATGTTGAAATGCCTCTGTGGCAATCGCAGCAGCTTGGAGTCACTGCCACCATTTTACAAATGCAAGCTCAAGCTCCCCCCAACCTCCCGTCTCCCCCAGGCCAGTGATGTGATGGATGTGTGGGTCTGGACCAATCGTTAACCTTTGTCGATGACTGACATGGATGTCGGAGCTATCCCGTCTCCGGAGACGTCATGTCTGTTCAGCGGCTTTTCAACGTCATGTCCGTTCTGCGTCTTGCCTCTGCGGCGTGGTGTCCATTCAAGTTCGTATCCTTTCAGCGTGATGTACTTTCGGTATCTTGGCTTTTCGGCGTGATGTACTTTCGGTATCCTGGGTTCCACTTCTTGGCTTCAGCTTCTTGTCCTTCGACGTTCTGTCCAGGTACCTTGTATTCACTGGAATTTAGAAGGATGAAAGGGGATCTTATAGAAACATATAGAATTATTAAGGGATTGGACATGCTAGATGCAGGAAACATGTTCCTGATGTTGGGGGAGTCCAGAACCAGGGGTCACAGTTTAAGAATAAGGAGTAGGCCATTTAGAACGGATGAGGAAAAAGATTTTCACACAGAGAGTTGTGAATCTGTGGAATTCTCTGCCTCATAAGGCAGTGGAGGCCGATTCACTGGGATGCATTCAAAAAGAGAGTTAGATAGAGCTCTTAGGGCTAGCGGAATCAAGGGATATGGGGAGAAGGCAGGAACGGGGTACTGATTGTGGATGATCAGCCATGATCACATGAATCTGGCTCGAAGGGCCGAATGGCCTACTCCTGCACCTGTTGTCTATGTACCCATGTATCTGTAATAAAAGGGTTGAAGTGCTGAGAATGGAATTCCTGGGTGAATGCCGATGATTTTCCAAATATGCATTCCCAGAAGGGGAAATTCCTGAACCACGCATTCAGTAACAGTCCTACATCACATAATATAAATGAATGCTCAATATTTACTCAGGTAGTCATGTTAATACAATAATACTCACTGCTCAATATCTGCTCCTTAAGCAGACCCTTGGGATTGAGGATGACTTGTTTCCAAACTAGCCTGTGTGTGATTTATTTTAAAGTGGCATAACTGTTGCACACAAGCTACCCGAAGTGACAGGACAGAGTGAACTTACGATGAATAACAAGGGGATCCAGATAATTGGAGACAGAATTCTACGAAGGTGCAGGATTCTGAAAAAGTTAATCTGCAAGTCGAATCGGTTGTAAAGAAAGCAAACGCAATGCTAGCATTTATTTCAAGAGGGCTCAAAAACAGGGAAGTAATGGTCAGGCTGCATTTGGAATATTGTGAGCAATTTTGGGCACGATATCTGAGGAAGGATGTGCTGGCTCTGGAAAGGGTCTAGAGGAGATTTACAAGAATAATCTCAGGAATGTGTGGGTTATCATACGATGAGCGTTTGACAGCTATGGGTCTGTACTCGCTGGAGTTTAGAAGAAGGAAGGAGACCTTGTTGAAATGTACCGAATAGTGAAAGGCTTGGATAGAGTGGATGTGGAGAGGATATTTCCACTAGTGGGAGAGTCTAGAAGTCATAGTCTCAGAATTAAAGGATGTTCCTCTTGGAAATAGATGAGGAGGAATTTCTGTAGTCAGAGGGTGGTGAATCTGTGGAATTCTTTGCCACAGAAGGATGGGGAGGCCAGGTCAATGGATGTTTTTAAGACAGAGATAGATATATACTTGATTAGAATGGATGTCAGGGGTTGTGGAGAGAAGGCAGGAGAATGGGGTTAGGAGGGAGAGATCAGCCATGATTCAATGGCGGAGTAGACTTGATGGGCCGAATGGCCTAATTGTGCTCCTATCACATGACCTTATGAGTAAGCATGCACACAAATGCAGACACACATACAAGACATATTCTCACCACATGCAAATGAAGTCTGACCACACAAAGGACAAAGGACAAAGGACATTTATTATCACATACACCAATTGGTGTAGTGAAATTTGACTTGCCATGCAGTACACAAATAAAGATAAGACACAACATCCAAGAATTAACAGTAAACATAAAAACATCCCACCACAATGGTTCCCATTGTGGGGGAAGGCAGCAAAGTCCAGTCCCATCCCCAGTTCACCCATAGTCGGGGCTTATTGAGGCCTCTGCAGTCGCCGCTACGGCAGCCCGATGCTTCAGGCCCTCTCGCCGGATGATGAAGCTCTGGCGTCGGGTGAACACTCTCAGGCCCGGAGTGTCTGGAGCAGCCGCTTCCTCCCAGGAGACCGCGGCTCCCGAAATCCCGAAATGCTGGTCGATGCTCCGACTCTGGCGACCTCGTCGTGAGATCCCAGGCTCCGCGGTGTTTAAGGTTCAGCGCCGCCCGCGGCTGGAAGCTCCACAGACCGCAGACCACAGACCGCAGCTCCGCGATGTTGGAGCCGGCGGTCACAGCACTCCGGAGCTTACTGCACGGCGACCCGGGTAAGGCATCGCCCGCTCCGCGATGGTGCTTCAGCGCTGTGCCGCCGCCGAAGCTGAAGTCCTGGCCGGTCCCGGCAGGAAAACGCCGCTCCAGTCTGCCCGTAGGCCGCGAGGAAGGGGCGAAGATACGGCTCGGAGAAAAGCGCATCTCCGACCAGGTAGGTACTGAGAAAATAGTTTCCCCCTTCCCCCCCCCCCCCACCCCACATAAAAAGACAAAGACCTCCAAAACAAACACTTTTAACTAACTAAAATTTTTTTTAAAGGGTGAAAAGACTAACAGCTGCTGGCAGGGCAGCCATACTCGACGGCGCCCCAGGTGGATATAGTGAGGAGCAATATACTCTTGCCTGCAACCTTCTTCCTCATGCTCCTGATACTAATTTCCGCACTACTTCAATTTCCTCTTATCCCACACTTAGTCACCTCCATCCCTCTAAACTACTTCTCCCTTTGCTCATCCACACCCACTAGGCACATCGTTTTGGTTACATTCTGACGGTGAAACATCAATTCCTTGTACTTCTAATCTCGTGTATAGAAACATAGAAACACGTTTCCCGTTAACTGCACGCATATGCTTCCACGTTGTTGACTCCCCCCCTCCCCGCATTGTTTAGTTTGTGGGAGTGGAGTCAACAACGTGGAAGCGTGTGCGTGTAGTTAACGGGGAAGAGAGTGTAAGAAAGGTTACGTTTAAACTAACAGGCCATGGGGAATGGGAACCAATGCAAGGAGACAGGGCCATAAGAGGAGGACAGAAGCAAACGGTAGAAGGGAGATAAGAAAAACAAGCCTGAAAGCCATGCCTTAATGCGAGGAGCATTCGTAATAAGGTGGATGAATTGAATGCGGTTAATAGTTAAGGAATATGACTTATTCATAATAAGCACAATGCGATCTCCTTCACAATGGAGCAAACAAAGAATAGAGTGGGTAACCACTTTGTGTCGTGCCTGGTTTCAGTTTGCAGGGTGATTCGGAGCTCACTGTTGCCTTCCACTTTAATCCTCTATTTCAATTCCACTCAGACCTATTTGTCTTTGGAATTCTACACAATTGTGACAACACCCAATGCTAGTTTGAGGAACAGTATTTCATTTCCAAATGGGCACATTTAAACCTTCCGGACTTGTTCTTACATTCTATCATTTCAGGTAACTCTCTTTGTTTCATAATTGGCCTTTCCTGCTGTAAATCATCCATCTATATTTGTACTAATGTTGGCTCCGTTTTTCTCTGCCCATTTCTTTATCGTCCAGTTCTGACAGAAGGTCTTTGACCCAAAACTGACTATTTCTTTTTTTCACAAATGCTGTCAAATCTGCAATGTATCTAAAAAATTTTGGTTTTGGAGTTCCAGTGTGCACATTTTTTATGTACCTGTACGAAGAGCCTGAATTTGTAGTTTTGCACAGGCTTTGGCCTTTTAAATAAAAAATATACTTACACGAAATTACATCTGAAGAATGAGTCAGACTTTAACAGAAACATAACACTACTTGCACAAGAAACTGGAATGAATTTCTCGGCTGTAGATCAGTCCCAGTCTACATAGGATATTTGGTGGAGAGATTAGAAGTAGTGCAAGTTGGTGACGTTCATGAAATTGTTGCTGCCTGGAATATTCGAGAAGCAACTATTCTTCTTCAAAGTACTTCATTCCCTTGGTCAAGGAAGTGAATGTGAGAGATGCAAAATTGTTTTTTGCGAATTTGAATGGAAAGAATGGGAAAAGTTGGAAATCTATTTTTTTTAGTAGTTTTCTGCTTTCTCAAGCACAGTGAAAATATCGATCAGAATTAATGTTACTCTGTCAAATTGCGTAGTCTCAAATAAGGTTAGCATCTCTCAGATAAGTTCTTGCACTGTTATTGATTCTTTTACTTTTTTTTAGCTATTCCAATTTAACTGGTTAAAACCAGTTTGACGTAAATCTCTATTTGACTGTTTGAAAACTACCATTGTATTGTCCTGTACATGCAAGGTTAAAAAGAAGTCCCCTTCAAACATTCAATGCTTTATAATGACAATTTAGTAATAGAAAATTTCTTCAACTCTGTGCACTGAATAATTTGGTTTCTGTATTTGGAATTATCTTGAAAAAAAATAGTAACTGTTAATAATATTAGAAAGTCTAGCACTGATTTGCACTCTCTAAACTAGAACAAAAATTTATATTGTATTTCAGAACTTGAATTGGAATTTGATTTGTAATTCCTATCAAATTTCTTTGCAGCTTTTAAGGAGCTCATCATTGATATCAATCGGTAACAAGATGAAGGCTGATATCTGAGCTATGCTGCCTCAGTTTCTTTACAATAAAATATTTTAAACTGTTCTTATTAAAGTAGATACCGTATTGATTCAAGGATCTTAGAGATATTGAATTTGATTATCAAGTCAGCCTTTTCTGTAGTCTCTAAATTTAGGCCATCACTGCCTATGGTATGAATAATAGAACTGAGAAAGCAGTTTTTAGATGTGACATTCTTTTTGTTAGTAAAACAAGTGGCTGTTTATTCATGAGTAATGTAAGCACATTGTTGACATCTTGTGTACTGCTAATCTTCATATTTTTTAATGCACCTGCACTCTCGTTATTGAAAATGCGACTGAATGTCAGTTCACAAAGGTCCATATTGACCAACTCTTGTAATTCAGATATCTGCAACACACAATTATCTGTTTCACAATCTTCCAATACAATTTGCCAAAATGTCAATGCAGTAAATCACTTTAATTCACAATTCAATCAAAATAGTTGCATTTCGCAGTCAGCTTTGCAAACAAAAAGGTGTTTCTGAATGTTCATAATTAATCTGCTTTTATAATATTACTTTGATTATAGTCACTTACTACATTTGTTTTGTTTTGCTAACTTATTCAGATATGATTATGCTTCAATTGTTAAAGATAAAATCTCCCATAATACACAGAGAGTCAAGTTAAAGTATTCTCCTTTTTGTGTTTTGTTTGATTTAGGAAAACTGTTCAAGACTCCTGATCTGACCTTAATCATAGAATTCATTATGATGTTCCACAAGGACAAGCCAATAGACTGGTTACTTGACCACATATTGTGGGTGAAAGTTTGCAATCCTGAGAAAGATGCTGTAAGTTTGTTTATCTTTCACAGTCAGTAGTTGTGACAATAGAAATGAAACTTGAAATTACTGCTGCTGTCTCTGTTTTATTTAATCTCATTTTGAATATTAGAAACTGAAGTGTACCTTTATTTAACTTTGAGGATGTTTGAGACTGATGAAGGTAACTTTAGTATTACATTGTCATAATGAATCCATAACCAGTTGTGGAGAGCTGAACAATTAATTATTTTGTATGACGAAAAGATTTAAGAGTAGAAGTATTATGTTTAAACTATTGAATAATGTGTTTTTGTAGTATCAGTATTAAGCTACATATTTGTTGGAACAATGATCAATTCACCCTTCCAGCATGCTGTTCATTTAGTTATCTCTTCTTCAGTTGGGTTGGAATTTGCATTTGATTTCTTTTCCACCTTGATTTTGCCCATCCTATGGTGTTAATTTCTATCTGGGTGTATATTCCAAAGATTCCACCAGCAGTATTAATCAAGTGTTGAGCATGTTGTAGGATTATGGAGGACCACACAGTTGAGCCCAATCAAACTTTTATGCAAAGGGAATAATATGGTAACTTCCCATTAAGTGACGATCCATACCAAGAACACACGCTCAAAACATACTCCTAGAATTTCAATGAATTATAGGAGCCCACAGTGAAAATCACGAAAAGGCATCCGGAGGATTTTGCGCTGAATAGAAAAAATATTTACCAATAACTGGTGCCACCATTTGCATGAAAACAATGCTGGTGACTTCTGTTCATTAATGATCTGTCACCAGCATTTCAACACTTGAGGTGGTCATTTAAGTAATTCCAAGTATGAGTGATATTTTCTAACTTGCACGAGCCTGATAAAGAACTGGGTGGAGAAACAGCAGAACTACTCTGGTAGAAAGATGCCGTCGAAATCCCATCACATTGGGTGGCACAGTGGCACAGCAGTAAAGTTGCTGCCTTACAGTGCTAGATACTCCAGTTTCACTCCTGATTACCTGTGCTGTCTGTACAAAGTTTAATGTTCTCCCTGTGGGTTTTCTCTGGGAGTTCCGGTTTCCTCATTCCAAAGACGTACGGGTTTATAGGTTAATTGGTTTATGTAAATTGTAAAATGTCCTTAATGTGCAGGATAGTGCTAGTGCATGGGATGATCGCTGGTCAGCGCAGACTCGGTGAGCCAAAGGGCTTGTTTCCACGCTGTTTCTCTGAAGTAAATTCGAAAGACCTACTTCTACCAAATTTTCAAATCTGTGATTAGAACAAAATTAGATTTCTCAATTGCCCTTAATAAATGCGGTTTCCCCAATTAATGTAATTATGAAAATTGATTTTATTACTCAGAGCAAATTCTGGTAATTAGTTCCACGAAGAAAGAACAAGATTGAAAATGACTATTCATTTGTTAAAATTTCAGAGGTCTTACAAAAAAAACAGGGGCAGCACGGTGACAGCAGTAGAGTGGCCACCTTACAACAGCAGAGATTCGGGTTTGATCCTGACTACGGGCGCTGTCTGTACGGAGTTTGTACATTATACTCGTGACCTGCGTGGTTTTCGGGATCTCCAATTTCCTCTCACACTCCAATGATGTACAGGTTTGTAGGTTAATTGGCTTGGTAAAAATTGTAAATTGTCCCTAGTGTGTGTAGGTTAGTGTTAAGGGTATGTCCCACTTTCACGACCTAATTCACGACCTCTGCCGAGTTTGCCCTTGACTCATACTCGCAGCATAATCGTCACGAGGTCTTAGGAGGTCACAGGTAGGTCGTAGGTAGGTCGTGATTCTAGTCGTAGGTACTCGTGGCATCAAGTAGGTCGGGGCGTTTTTCTAGCATGATGAAAAATGTCCACGAGTAAAAAAGGCCGTGAATTAGGTCGTGAAAGTGGGACAGGCCCTTTAGTGTGCGGGGATCGCTGGTCGTCGCAGACCTTTGGGCCGAAGGGCCTGTTTCCGTGCTGTATCTCTAAACTAAACTAATAATACCATCCCTAAGTGAAATTGCAGCTTAAAGGGCCTGTCCCACTTTCACAACCTAATTCACAACCGTTTTTACTCGTGGACATTTTTCATCAGGCTAGAAAAATGCCCCGACCTACTTGATGCCACGAGTACCTACGACTAGCATCACGACCTATCTACGATCTCCTACGACCTTGTGACGACCATGCTGCGAGTATGAGTCGAGGGCAAACTTGGCAGAGGTCGTGAATGTGGGACAGGCCCTTAAAGCCTGCATGTGTCATTGCAGGCAACATGCTCATCGAAAACCTTTGTCATTCTTCAGAGTGTGAAGTGCAAGGAGTCTGCATGAAGTATACGCAGTTGGTTTTATTGAAATTATTTTGCCTGATAATTCTTTTTAAAGGATCAGTTCCACAATTCTAAGGCTAAGGTAAAGTGCATGGTTATGAGACAGTGGTATAACATTAAAGTCCTACTTCTTAAACCTGTACTTTCTACAAGCACAGTTTGCCTTGAGAAGGAGGAGAATACATAATTGGCCGTATGCTTTTTAAATAGTAGCCTCTACTATATTATTCTCTCTGCCAGGAAGGGTATCATGAGCTAGGTCGCGGCGTTTTTTTCAATATGTTAAAAAATGCCCGCGAGTAAAAAAAGGTCGCCATGGAAAAAATCGATACTTTTTTTATTCGTAGGTTTAGTCATAGTAGGTCGTAGTAGGTCGGCATGTTAGTCGTATGTAATCGCGGGTAGTCGAAGGTAGTCGTAGATAGTCTTCATCATAGTCAAAGGGAGGTCATCTTCACTCTCCACTATTCTGTGTCCAATTTTCCCGAAGTTAGTCGTAGCTAGTCGAAGCTGGTCTTCAACATAGTCAAAGGAGGTCGAAGGAGGTCTTCTACATAGTCGAAGGAGGTCTTCAACATGTCATTTTTTCAAACTCTTCTAAACTTGCTAATTAGGTCGCCCAAGTGGGACAACCCCTTTACCTTTCATCCCATCAGCCGTTGCATACAACACATAATCTTCTGACATTTTCGCCACCTCCAACGGGATCCCACCATTAGTCACATCTTCCCATCTCCACCCCTTTCCGCCTTCTGCAGAAACCGTTCCCTCCGCAACTCTCTGGTTAACTCATCCATTCTCTACCCAAACCAGCCCCTCCCCAGGTACCTTCCCCTGCAACCACAGGAGATGTAACACCTGTTCCTGTACCTCCTCCCTCGATTCTGTCTAGGGACCCCGACAGTCCTTTTAGGTTAGGCACGGGTTCACTTGCACCTCCTACAACCTTATCTACTGTAGGTACACAAAAATGCTGGAGAAACTCAGCGGGTGCAGCAGCATCTATGGAGCGAAGGAAATAGGTAACGTTTCGGGCCGAAACCCTTCTTCAGACTGATCCGTTGTTCAAGATGTGGACTCTTATACGTTGGCGAGACCAAACGTAGACTGTGATTGTTTTGTTGAACACCTTCGCTCAGTCTGCCTGGACCTCCCAGTTGCTAAACACTTTAATTCCCCATCCCATTCACACACAGACCTTTCTTGTCAGAGTGAGGCTAAACGAAAATTGGAGGAACAGCATCTCATATTTCGCTTGTGCAGCTTACAACCCAGTGGTATGATTGTTGATTTCTCTAACTTCAAGTAACCCCTTCAATCCCTCTCTCTCCAACCCTCCCCCACCCAAGTCGCACCAGCTTCTCATTCTCATGCAGCAAACAGCTAGCAATGGCCTGTTTCCTTTATCATCATTACTTTGTTGCATATCTTTCATTCTTTTGTTCTATATCTCCCGACGTCACTGTATCTCTCATTTCACTCCCTCCTGACTAGTCTGAAGGGTCTAGATCTGAAACGTCACTCATTCCTTCCCTCCAGAGATGCTGTCTGTCCCGCTGAGTTACTCCAGCATTTTGTGTCTACCTTTGTCTTTATAACGCTGTCTGAAACAGCAGTTGGAGGAATTTTCTGCATGTCACTTGGTGTTAACATTATTGTGCAACACATAGAGATTGTGAGAGCTTCCTCTATACAAATCAGAGGCATTACATCTGACTCTCAGGCCTAAGGAGTTTTGGTTAAAAGAAGCAATGGTCAGGAAATCACGGTCCCAGGCACATCAGTTTTCTATATCTTTAAATTAACCAATAATGGGAGGTTGAAAAGAGCTTTATTTTATTAATCTGTTTTATGATCCCTCAGTGAAAAGAATCATGATACACCATAATATTGATTTGCATTATCCAAAGGGACTGACTTTCAAACTATGTGTAATCCATTAGGACATAATGCACTCATCCTTTGGATACAAGGCTGAAATGATTTTATTGTGAAAGCACTGAAGTGATTAGGGATTTAGGAATAAGTGGTAAGCTTTATGCAACAACTCTTCTAATGGTTTTCTCAATTGCTCAGATCATCTTCTAAAATCATGTTAATGTGGGCTGTGATATTAGAACAGGATTGATGAGTATCAGGTAGCAGACATGGCCATCAGCAGTCTGCTGGGTTTTGGAGACTACATCATCCAATGAAGGATTGTGTAGTATCTCATACTCTGGTGGATGATATGATCAATCAACATAACAGAATGAACATGGCTATTTCTTTTACGATTTAACTGTGTTTTGAAGACATTAATCACAGAAGATGTTACAAATATAGTTTAGCCAGTTCCCACTAGAATAATAAGAATTATATTAATATTTTAACTACCCTGCTAAATGATTTTCAAGCTATTCTAAAATTCAAGACTGTCATATCATGGAATATTAATTACAATACCCAGAAGGTTATCTCATTGTGGATCATAATTGTACCAAAAATAAGAGGGTAATATTTAATTACATATATGTCGTTTCCTTTGAGCATATTAAAAACATGATTCCTGGGTCTCTGATATAAATAGTGGTCAGATTTTGTTTTGTTAAAGGCAGTCAACTTCTTTTAAAGTAGTCATGGGTGTGACCTCGATAGAAGGAAGCTGATTGAAGATGGAAGTGACTAAATCCTGGCAAGTGTCCCTTGCGATCTAAGATGCATGTTCAAACTAATTTCTAGGGACATAGAGTTATTCCGCGCAGAAGCAGATATTTCAACCCAACTTGTCCTACATAGTTCCATTTGCCTGTGTTATCCGTCTGAACTTTTTCTATCCATGTAGCTATCCAAATGTATTTTAAGCAGTGTCATTGTATCCACTTCTACCATTTCCTTTGACAGCTTGTTCCATATATCCACCAACCTCTATATGAAAAAGTAACCCCTCAGGTCCCCTTTAAAATGTTCTCCTATCACCTTAAATCTATTCTCTCGTGTTTTGGGAAAAATCCTGTGACTATTCACCTTTTTATCTGCCTCTATACAATATGTTCACTTTATCACCTCCGACGCTCTAGCAGAAAATGCCCGAGCCTATTCAACCTCTCCTTATAACTCAAGCCATCCAGTCCCGATCGATCCCGATATCATCCTTGTGAATCATTTCTGCATCCTTTCCAGATAAATTACATTCTTCCTATCACAATGTGACCAGAACTGCACACAATACTTCAAGTGTGGTCCCACCTATGTATTGTATAGCTGCAACATGTTGTTCCATCTTGTATATTCAATGCCCTGACGGATGAAGGCAAATGCCTTCCTCACCGCCTTGTCTACCTGTGTCGCCTTTTTCAGGGAACTATCTACTTGCACCCCGTGTTCTCTCTGTTCCACAACACCCTCCAGGGTACTGCCATTTACTGAGTACATACAGCCCTGGTTTAACTTACCAAGATGTAACCCTTCACACTTGTTCAGGTTGATGTTAGGCTAACCGGCCTGCAGTTTCCTGGCTTGTCGTAGCCTTTCTTAAATAAAGACATAACGTTAACCATCCTCCAGTCTTACCATGGCTAACAGTGATACAAATATAGACACAAAATGTTGGAGTAACACACCGGGCCTGGCAGCATCTCTGGAGAAAAGGAATCAGTGATGTTTCGAGTGAAAACCTTTCTTCAGACAATCTGAAGAAAGGTTTCAGCACGAAATGTCACCTATTCCTTTTCTCCAGAGAAGCTGCCTGGCCTACTGAGTTACTCCAGCATTTTGTGTCCATCTTCACCGTAAACCATCATCTGCAGTTCCTTCCTACACACAGTGATATAAATATCTCTGCCAGGGCCCCAGAATTTTCTCCTTGGCTTCCCACAGAGGGCACATTTGATCAGGCCCTGTGATTTATCCACATCTATGCACTCTAAGGCTGCCAGCATCTCTTTTTTTGTAATGTGTTTATGTTTCAAGACATCACTACCCTCTTTCCTGAATTCCCAGGGTTCCATGACCTCTTCCACAGTAAATACAGAGAAATATTAATTTAAGACCTCACCTATCTCCAATGGCTCCACACAGAGTACATTGATCTTCAAGGGGGCCCTCTCTCCCTAGTAACTCTTTTGTTCTTAATGTACATAAAATCTCTTAGTATTCTCCTTCACCTTATCTGCCATATCATGCCTGTAGCATCTGTACCCCAGAACACTGAGCTACCAGTTCTGCCCATCCCTGAACTACTTTTCTGTAATCCCAGTCCCCTGTACCTATCAATGCTCTGCGTTCACCTGCCTTACCTCTCGGAATTATTTTATTAAAATAAGAGCAGTTTCTAAACTGTGGAAAACTTGAAACGGATGAATTTCATGATACTACAAACTTCAGGTACATGCATCCTCAAAGATTCACGGATAGCATAGAAGGATATTGCATTTAGACTTTTATATTTGGTAAACTGCAATACAAAGAGGTTGACATCCCTGCCATCACTGTTTATCCTTGTGGTTTTAATTCTCCCACCACTAATTTTGCATGCTCATGAAATGTTTCCTGCCATACATAAAGTCTCCCATAGCAACTGCCTTTGTCAATGTTTGCCTATGCTCTTGTGTTATTTTAGTTCTTGGTCAGCACATACAAAAACGTGACAGAAGATTACAGATAATAACAGCAGATATATCCATGCATAAATTTGCTTACGTGTCTTTCATTCTGAACATGTTCATATCATTCTATTTACAGTTATTCCTGATCTGCACAGGCACAGGGGTGAAAACATGAGCGGGCTTTCATTGTGTTTCTTATCAGATTAGATGTAATATAATCCTAAAAGCTCGTGAATTTAAAAGTAGCAAACAGTGGGAAAATGCTTGAGGGTAATATATATAATATGATAATACAAACTAACAATGGGATTACAAAAATTCAAAATGGATCTGCGCTGATCATCCTAAATGGTGGAAGACTCACAGGGTTAAATTGCCTATTCCTCTTACTATTTTACTATATTTTATCTTGTTATATGGTAACATATTGTAGATAAAAGATGCACATCCCATACTGCCCCATTTGTCCAAAATTAGATCACTTAGGACTTTGATATTTCTATTCACTCTCTGGCAAGACCAGCATTTATTGCCCATTTTTAATTTGCCATTGAGGTGGTGGTCTTGAGCACTGACAATGATATTCATATATTGCTGTTAGGGAGGGTGGGGGGGGGGGGGACAGTTTTAGGATTTAGTCTCAGTAATAATGAAGGACTAGTGATATATTTCCAAGTCAAGGTGGTGTCCAACTAACTATGAAGATTGGTAGGTTAATTGTCCCTAATGTGTGTGAGATGCAGGGAGGGGGGAGTTGAACTGAATACAGAGAGAATATAATTGGATAGTATTAGTGTAAAATTGGTTACCAGCTTGGACTCGGTGAGCAGAAGGACCTGTTTCCATGCTGTATTTTTCTGTGACTATGACTTTACAGGCACTAATAAAAACAACTATATTTTGCAGCTGCATTTGTAGTAACAAATCTGATCTCACCCCATTGATGAACCAAAATGTGATGCTGTGCAGATAAAATTTACAACACCTGTCCATATACCTCCTCCCTCGACTCTGTCCAGGGACCCCGACAGTCCTTTCAGGTTAGGAAGAGGTTCACTTGCACCTCCTCCAACCTCATCTACTGTATCCGTTGTTCAAGATGTGGTCTCTTATACATCGACAAGACCAAACGTAGACTGGGCTATCGTTTCGCTGAACACCTTCGCTCAGTCTGCCTGGGCCTACCTGATCTCCCTGCTGAACACTTTAATTCCCCTTCCCATTCCCACGCTGACCTTTCTGACCTAGGCCTCCTCCATTGTCAGAGTGAGGCTAAATGCAAATTGGAGGAACATTGGAGATTGATTTCTCTAACTTCTAAGTAACCCCTGCATTCCCTCTCTCCATCCCTCCCCCACCCAAGCCGCACCAGGTTCTCGTTCTCACCTAGCCAATAGCTAACAATGGCCTGTTTCCTTTATCATCGTTACTTTTTTGCATCTTTCATTCATTTGTTCTATATCACTGCACATCACCATCTATATATCTTGCTTCCTTTTCCCCCCGACTTTGTCTGAAGAAGGGTCTCGATCGGAAACGTCACCCATTCCTTCTCTCCAAAGATGCCGCCTGTCTCGCTGAGTTATTCCAGCACTTTGTGTCTATCTTTGGTTTAAACCAGCATCTGCAGTTCCTTACACAAAAGGATTAGCACTCTAGGAGTTAATCTTGGAGTTTTCATCGGAGTTAACCCCACTGAGGAATAACACTCGTGGGGAGCAATTGGTGAAAAACCACACTGCTACATACACATTTTTGTCCTTTTAAATGAATATTAGGGTATTGTTGATGCACAGTTTCTAACAGGTGCTCTCTTGATGCACCAGTAATTAACTGCAAACTATTGAGTGAACACTTAATTCTGCACAAATATCTGTTATATTTAACACACAGCAGTCAGAAAATTTGTAATTAACAATAATAGTAGTGGCAAATATTTAGCAATTTTTTGGCAGATTAATTGTTGGAAGTTGTATTAAGCCAATTTTGCTTTTCATGTCCGAGAGGAAACGATAATTGTTTAGGGTCTTAAAATATTCTGGAGATTATATTTTTTTATTCTGCTCTTAAATGCAGATTTAACAAAACATGCTTTTGGTTCTGCAATGAATAGTTATGCAATGTCCTTCTGTAAATCACATCATGGGAAAGATTACATAATTAATCAGAACTCCTATGGTTTTAAGTTGCAAATTTTAAATAAATTTAACTATTTCCACATTTTCCTCTCTCAGAAACATTGTGAAAGACAGAAAGCTAATTTGCGAATTCGCTACAAACCTTCCCTTTTTCAGCATGTAGGAACACATTCTTCATTGGCTGGGAAAATTCAGAACCTAAAGGTATGTCAAAGTATCTCTGTAGTGAAAGCTTATTGTATATTACTCTGGTGTGTGCAGATTGTGTGCACTATTTTAACATGGTGGTAAGCTGTTAACAAAAATGTGTACCAGTTCAAAGTAAACTGATATGGTTGTCACCAGAAGACTTTCTCCACTGCATAAAAATATATGCAATGTGTGATTTTTTTCTACAGTCAATAACAGTGGATTCAGTTCTTCTTTTCTTTGTCAAGAAACTGTAAATCATCTTGTATCAAGTTGGTTACAATTAAGTGCTCTTTTTTGCAGGCGATTTTGGTTTTGCTTAATTACTTTTGGTGGTTTTCTCACTAAAGTCATTGATACCATCTTAAGCACTTATTTGCCAGTCTAACGGGCAATTATTTAGGCAAATGAAAGTTACAGTTCTGCGGGTGTAAAGCTAGGGTTCTGGTTTGGAAAGTCTCTTCCCACTGTCTTGGTCAGTTACAAGGAACATTTCAAGCATGGTCTGAAAAGGCTGAAACACCAACATGTAGTCCTCAACGCAGGCTAGAGCAAACAGACTGGGACCCATGGAACATATTCCCTTATTCTTTACAGGTCTCAAACCTGCATAAACATAATGGATTCTGGATACGTGACACAAAGAAATAAATTTGACGCTCATATGCCTTCCATTATGCAAGCAGTCACCACTATCTTCCAATACCAATCAACGTTCATAATACATGTGTCAAAGAATTGGCAGAGTGCAAGAAGGCACCTTGTGAATAGCATCTTGTGTTTAATGCAACAACATCCCAAAGCATTTCACAGGAATATTATCAAACAAAATTGGCCACAATCACACAAGGAGTCATTGTGTAATTGAGAATGCAGATGCTGGAATATGGAGCAAAAAATAATTCTGTAAATAATCTGCTGGAATAATTAGTATCTGCATGGCATAGTGGCGCAGTGTTAGAGTTGCTGCCTTACAGCGCTTACAGTGCCAGAGACCAGGGTTCGGTCCCCACTACGGGTGCTGTCTGTACGGAGTTTGTACGTTCTCCCCTGTGATCGCGTTGGTTTCCTCCAAGATCTTCAGTTTCCTCCCGCACATACAGGTTTGTAGGTTAATTAGTTGGTATAAATTGTCCCTAGTCTGTGTAGGATAAGTGTTAATGTGCAGGGATCGCTGGTCGGCGTGGACTCGGTGGGCCGAAGGGCCTATTTCCGTGCTGTATCTCTAAACTAAACTAAACAGTCATTTGTTAATTAGATAAAGGCCATTTCATTGCCGTGGCAGGAGTCAAAACTTGGAAGAGAAAATAGTGATGAAAATAATCGGTGTAGTGCTATGCCTCAAATTAACGTGTGCCTCTTCCATGTTATCTATGGCTTTATTTACAAAGGAGGCAGTATAGAATTTGAAGTTAAAATACAAGCAAAAATAAATGATGAATGCCTATATGAACCAGTTAATTGCAAAGAACGATTGGATTTTTGGATCTGGCCGTCAGAAAATAAAACGCAGCATAATCTTATCATTGTAGAGACTTTGAAGCCAGTTGCCTTGAAGAATATATCTGCAATAGAGCCACACATGCATGGAACAGCAGTGTGACTCCATTTAGGACATAACAGACTTAGAGGAGTCAACCGTCTATTATGCTTTGAAAACAGGCAGATCTGAGATTTGTTTAGATAAATCCAACAAAGTTATCAACTCAGCACCTTGGTGCAAAGAAAAATGCTGGCAAAATATGTCCAAATGCATTAAAAATACCTCTACATGAGCAGTTATTAAGCAAACAACGGACTTATCATTTGCAGAGACCTCTACAAACAGAACTCCAGAGCATTCTCAGAACAATAGGAAATTTAATATTTGTTCTGAAATTACATTGGTTCCAGCTGGCCGTCAATCTTTTAACAAGGAGGTTTTCACTCACAGCTCAACTTTCTGTTTGCAGTGTGGGTCATTCACAAGGATCAGGCAAAGAGTGGCAGACAGCAATGATAACTTTCAGGCCTGTTTGGATTGGAATATTAAAGTTGCTGCAAAAGCAGGGACCTCAAATTATTTTCCTCTAGCAATGCCAACGAACTCTAAGGAGAATGGACAAATGTATCTACATATTTCCACCCAGAATGTCTATCATAGCTAACAGAGGGTATACAACAACCCAAATTGTTGAATTTAAACTATCCATGCAACACATGGAATAATAAATCCCAGTTTTACTTTGCAATGAATGCAATGCCATGCAAAACATACATGTTTATTTCTACCATTCAAACCAACGAGTCTGGGTGCCTTTTAAATGTTTTCTGCTTTAGAGGTTGCTTAGTAATGAAAGAAAAAATACAATTTAGAGGATGGCACAGTGGTCCACAGCCATGAGATCAGAAAATAATCTAAAAATCAAACTGCATAGTAGGCTTGCTCCTACCTCAATGAATGTCTGCAGTTATGTGGCCAAGAAAATAAGAAAAACAGAGCATTTTGCAAAATAACTGAGCAGTTTGGCGATGGGTTTGTAGGAAGAGGCCATTTCGTTAATTATCACCCAACTCTGATGAGCAGGAACAGTCGCAGTTTAAAATATCAGTATTTAAGGAAACCTGATTCCCAATCCGACTCCAAGCTTTTAAAAAATATTGTCAGGTCTCTCTCCAACTGAACATTTCACATGTTATTTATCTCTTCCTGCTTCAGATTCACCTTTTGTTATTCATTTGGTTATGTCTTTTCCCCAGCCCGATATTGTCAATCGGTTTCAATCGGTTTCTTTTGTCCTCCATCCTAGAAAAGTTCATAAGTCCTGGGAGCAGAAGTAGGCCAAGAGTCTACTTCGATTCAATCATGGCTGATCTGTCTTTCCCTCTTAACTCCATTTTCCTGCGTTCTCCCCATAACCCTTGACACCCTTACTAATCAAGAATCTGGCAATCTTCATCTTAAAGATATCCAATGACTTGACCTCCACCCTCATCCTTCTAAACTCCAGCGAGTACAGGCCTAGTGCCATCAAACGCTTGTATGAAGAAAGGATTGTATGGACTTAAAAAAGAGAAGGTCTCTCTTGCCATTCATATGGTCTTGGCTGATCTTTTATCAGCACCAGTTTCCCACTCTAACCCATATCATCTAATGTTCCTTCTCACCCACCATCCCCTCACCCCTTTCTCTTCATCTTTAATCATGTTTTACCTCAGATTTTTCTTTGTTCCGAGTGCAGGTCATCAACTTCCTTTGTTAACATATAGACACATAGTGCTGGAGTAACTTAGTGGGTCAGGCAGCTGCAACTCAGCTTGCAAGCAGGCAGCTGCAAGTCTGAAGGAGGGACCCGATCCGAAACGTCACACATCATTTTTCTCAGAGATGCTGCCTGACCCGCTGAGTTACTCCAGCACTTTGTGTCTATCTTTGATATAAACCAGCAGCTGCAGTTCTTTGTTTCTACATTATTTCTGTTGTCACATTTGATTAATACCATCCGCGTTCTCAGTTTAATTTCAGTAACGCATGTGGATTTTGCCGAGATGACCTTTATTGTGTGCCTTGGTTTCTAAATTTACTCTGATAAATTTGTCACACTTGAAAAATTCAAATAAACTTAGAGAATGAATAAGATCCCAGGCCTTAGGGAAGCATAAGGGTGAGTATTGATTGAGTTGCAGCTGGTGTCATTGCTGGGACTTATACTATTCTCAAATTATATAAGTAATCTCGATCAGGAAGTTAAATGCAAAGTAACCAGATATGCAAAATAAACCAAATAATGCATGCAAAATTGGAAGAAGCAAATCAGAAATAAAATAACCAAAAAAGGCAAATTAAAATTATTGCAGACAAGTGTGAAACACTGTTAATAGGCCATGAAAATTGACAAGTCTTGTAAATGACACTGAATTACAAGTAAATTCAATAGCGGGAAAAAGGAATAAACCAGATTCTGTAAGATGAGGCAAAACTGTGAAAAATGGAATTCAATGTGGGGAAGTGTGAGGTAAGACACTCAAGGTATAAGAAAGAGATTTTTTTGCAATGGAGAAAGAGCAGGAGTTGTAGCAAAGGAACTGGGTATCAATTTATGCAACTGACAGTATTAAAATCTGGTGAACAGGTTGCAAAACGCAACAACAAAGGTGAATGAGGTGGGTCAGAACCAAAAGTGAGAAGGCTGTAAAGAACTTTAACGAGACTCCAACTGAACCAATGGATAATGAAACCAGCTGAGTGTGAAATGGACACTTAAAAAACCCTCACCTAATGGGTGTGGATGCCAAGCCAATTGAAATTTACAAAACTGAGAAAAATAGATTTTTGTTTGAGGGCAAAAACAAGTTAAGTAAAAATGCAGATTTAAAATAATGATTTAGCAGTTTATAAATATTACTTCTATTAAAGTGGGGTAATAGAATTAGGGGATATTTTTTCAAACTAATGAAGGAATATTTTTGTTCAGAGTTCCAGAAATGCCTTCTCATGCTATGGAACGTAATTAAAAACTGGCGAACTGGTTGTAAAAAGCAACAGGGAAAGTATCCCCTAATTCCATGACCCCAACTTTAAGGAGACTCCAACTGTAGCAATTGATAATGAAACCAGCAGAAGGTGAAATGGAGACTTGTAAAAAAAAACATTAACTTATGCAAGAGGCCTGCAACTTTTCTGTAATGGATGTGGTTGCTAAGCCAAGCCAATTGAAATTTACAAATCTGTGGGAAAAAGACTTTTGTTAGGTCAAGGAAAATGGAAAAAAAAAAGGTAAGTGGAGATGCAGATCAGCATGATTTAAAATGATGATTCAACAGTTTTTAAATATTACTTCCATTAAAGTGGTGTACTAGAATTAGGGGATACAGTTTCAAACTAATGAAGGAATATTTTTGTTCAGTTCCAGGAAATATCTTCTCATGGTATGGAATAATATTATAAAAATACATGGAAAATTAGTGAATATTATTTTGTTATGATTAGATGTTATGAGTTATGATTAGATGAATAAATCAAGATAACCTTCTTCATCTGTAATTATCTTATTAACTTATTATTTTATTAACATAAAACAGTACAGCACATGAACAGTCCCTTCGGCCCACTATGTCTGTGCCAAACATGATGCGAAGGCCAACTCTTATCCACCTGCACATATCCTTCTCCCTCCACTCCCTGCATATCCATGCCTATCCAAAGGTCTCTTAAATGCCACTATCATATCTGCCTCAACCACTACCCCTGGCAGCATGTTCCAGGCACTCACCACACTCTCTGTAAATAACTTGCCCCGCGCATCTCCTTTAAACGTTGTCCCTGTCACCTTAAAGCTATGCCCATTAGTATTTGATTTTTCAATCCTGAACTTGTAAGTAATATTGCTGGCTACTTTAACAGATAGCTAAAGAATTGATTTTCAGACATACCGCCCAGTCGAAGGTACATTTGCTAATGAAATATCAAAATAAATCTGTGGCTTTCAGTTTTGCCTCAAATGAAGGAGATGGATTGATATTACGCAACCTTACTATAATAAAGTGCTGAACAAATCTTTTGGTGCTTGTTTTGAAAAGTTGAATTATTCTGAGCTGATCCTGTTTATGAGTAGCTAAGAGTTCGGGATTTCAAGTCCTTAATCTAATCTTTCTGTTTTAAATGCAAGGATAAGGATTTTAAGAAAGAATTATTACACAAAGGACATTCAAATCCTACTGCAGAATTAACAAGTAGCCTGAAAATCTACCTCCATCACAGTCTGGAGAAGGCCTATAAAGGAGAGGATTTCTTGTGGGCATTTAATCCGGTGGCAGGGGACTTTATCAACTTTAGGTTCTTCCAGCCATTGAAAATAGAAAGGTTGGTATCAAATTGTCTTATGTAAACATATTTCATGTGTAATTTGCAAAGTGCACTCATCCATAATCTCTTCAATCTAGGATGCTGATAGTTCTAGCCATTTATACAGTGAAGTTATATTTTACATTTATTTTGTAGGATTATTTCCCATTTTACTTCCAAATTATGTTTCATTTCACTGAGTTAGAAGTTAATAGTAATGTCGAAGATCTAAAATGTAACTATTAGCTGGTGATGTGCTGGTGCATTAATAAACTGCAACAGGTGTGAGAATTGTAATTTATGTCCACGATTTATCATGTTATGGTTTTATCTTGATCAGGAAAGGAGAAGCTTAATCAGACAGGGTGCAAGATGAAGGAAGCCAGGCTTGTCATTCATTCTATGTAGGGCAATCCAATCCAAAACCCAATGCTTTTTCTGTAGACCTGTAACATGCTATACCTTCTATATTTACTCTACCATAAAACATCAGGTGCCTTGACTGATTAAAAAAAATAATGTTCTGATTCTGATACTGAATCATGCTGCTTTTGTTCATTTTGGTTTTTAAATGCACAGTTTAAAATATGGTAGTGGTAGTTGCAATAGAAATGCTCTCAGGTGTTTAATAAGAAATATCTACTCAACCATCATCTGTGGTACAATTTACTAGCACAAGAAAAGAGACAAAGTGCTGGAGTAACTCAGTGGGCCAGGCAGCTTCTCTAGAGAATATGGACATGCGATGGGACCCTTCTTCAGACTGATTTTAGGGGAGGAGCAATATAGGGGGAAGGGAAAAGGGAGAAGGGGAATGTGAGATTATAGGTGGGGAAGAGGGGCCTTCAGAGTTAAATGTAACCTCATACCCAGTGAGAAAGGTAAGGGTGGGGGTCATTGGAGGTGGGTAACATAAAGGCATGGCAATGCAGGTGGGCGAGACCCTGATTAAGTTTGTCACAGTACACTATTTTGATTAATTTGAATTTTGGGATGGAATCACAACTTGAAAGAAGATGGAATTTAGAATGCCAACAGTAGTAATTTAGGTTTTATTAGAAACAGATAAGCTCCTCCACATCTCAAAAGCAACGTGAACACCAGGCTATCAACTTCTCTTCCCCTATCCACATACCTAACTGTGGACGTTCTCAGAGGCTCCAACTCTAGCCATCATTATTCACAGCCACCCACATCCACATGGCAACAGCATTTCAGGCTTGATATATTTTGATGAGCTCTGGGAGTTAAAAGTAGCTGAAACTGACACAGGTGTGCCGGAACTTCACACATCCCTCTCACTCATCTGGGAATACCAAGGCTGATTAATTAATTAACTGCAAACTAAACAATCATCTATTCACCTCTGAAAATCTGATCTTTTGGAAGGTTTTCTGGATTATACTACGTTCTTTGTTTATTGTAGTATTCTGGCCCTGTAAGGAGATGAAAGGATAGAAATGATGGCATTCCTTTAAAAGTGACCCTCCTTATGTCCTGAAGCGCCACTCGTAATACTTGATAGGTTGATTCATAATCTTCATTCCTTTATGCTGACAAAAGGATTAACCTATTTAAAATAAGCAGGTTGGCACTCTACTAAAGGTGTGGAAAGAAAGAGATTTTGCAAAAGAAGATAAGCATTCACCTACTGGCATCATACAGTTTAAGATACTCAGACGGTGCATGATGCATAACAATTTTACAGCAAAGGTATAAGTTGGGTCCATATTCTCTCTCATTCACTATTTTTGCAATCTTTACCTCAAAGATACCGTTTTAGAAGTGGCGATGCAGAACATCCAGGAGATAAACTCTTTAATACAACAGTGGAGGTTCTACCAGCTGATGTAAGTCCATCTGTTATTAAATACTGGGGTAGAAATTAGTTTTTACAGCAAATACTAAATCCCAAATTCCTTCGGTTGTAGAACTATTTCCCCCTCCTGCAACATCGTAACTCACTGACTTGAGTCTGAATGGAAGGAAACCCTTGCAAATCTCCTTGGAATCTACAACCATGAAAGATAATTTCGAGAGCCATGTTATTTGTAACAGTATTAACAGTAAGATTAAACGAGAACTTACCAGTTTGAAGTTTGATCTTTATTTTATGAGGAGTTACGTTGAGGGACTACGTGAAGAAGAGCCCGTCCAGCCGCACACGCGTCAATCTTCAAAGCAGCGGAGTGAAATCACAGACAACAATAACTGAAGTATGATAGTAAGATACATAAAGACTAGAACTACCAGCTCGATCTTTATGAGGGTGGGAGCGGAGGGCACGTAGTCCTTCAACGTAACTCCTCATAAAATAAAGATCAAACTTCAAACTGGTAAGTTCTCGTTTAATCTTACTATTTTACTTCGGAGTCACGTGAGTGACTACGTGAAGATTTCAAAGCTCTGTGATTTCACGCCGTAGATTCAAATCCAGGCGTCTCAGTGCATTGATTGACTCTAATAAGTAAAGCAATCAACAATGCATAACCACAACATGGATGCAACCAGTTAATGGTTAATTTATCACCACAATAGTAACCCCTTAAGGAATACTTAATACTAAATCCAAAATAGCACCACCAAATAACCACAGTACTATAATCTCCTTATGGTAATACTTGTGAAATTCTTTCACTTACGCCTGCGGCCGCGAGGATATGTTCTATTGGAACATCCAATTCCTTGGCCGTCAATGTTGATGGTGCCCTGGTGGAATGAGATTCAAATTTGTCAGTATCAATACCTGCATCAAGCAACACCTGCTTCAGCCATTTTTAAATAGTCTGAACCGACACTTTCTTATGCAGCTATTTATGGCTAATAAAATACTGATACTGAACCTCTTTAAGGTTCTGGTGGCTTCAATCTAACATTGTAAATGTGATACCACACATAGATGTGCATCCGTAGGATATGCTGAAAACCCCAACTTACATCCTGTGATTCCAGGTCTACTCTGTTTAAGCAAATCATAGACATAGAACACAATAGTATCTGTTGCTCTTTCCATCATGTCTATTCGTAGTTTCTGCAATGTTTGCACTCTCTGCGCTAAAACCAGTGCCCTGAGCTTGACTACCTTAATGGTAATTTAAGCCAAGGACAGCACTGTAATAGGAGCCCATTAACAAAAAAAAACATAACACATCTCTTATATTCCAGATTTTTGTATACCTGTGTCTAGGAGGCTTAGAATTGAAAATTCCCTTCATAAATCTGCAGACCAAAGGGTGTAACCCTACAAGATTTTATTCTGACTCCTCCATAGATATGCAGTAAAGGCACTCCTTGCAGTATTCATAGCACTAAAGCTTAACTGCCAATAAAATAATGAGTTTACAGAAACTCTAACACTACTGAAATGTCTATAGTGTGATATGTAATATTCTGCTTTAAGCAAAACATATCCCATTTCCTTATGTAAGAAATGTACTGCTTCTGGGTAATATCCCTCCAGGTTGCAATAATATCCACCGTACAATCTGATATTCCTCTTCCGATATATGGCACTCCTTAGAATCTGCAAATCAATAAACCAATATGATTATGTAAAGGATGTGAATCATCAGTTATAGGGTGCACAAACAGGTTAATTCTGTTTCGGAAATCATAAGAGGCTTTGTGATCATTTTTAACACCAGAGGGTACCATGGTTTTGTAGATCCAATCTGGTACCACCAATACTCCCGAAGCGGAGTCCTGTTTGATCTTCTGTATACACTGACTGAATGAGGCAAAATGGAGAAAATATACTCAAATAGGGACTCAAATAGAGAAAAGGGACTCAAATAGAGAAAGCTATTAGACAGTGTGTGAGGCAGGAGGCAGAGAAGGAAAGCACTCAGACCCAACATGTAGGAGGGAAAGAAGAAAACAATAATAAACAGAGAATAAGAGGTGGTGGGGTTCTTAAATGTGTGAGCAGAGAAACAGAGGGGTGTAAAATGAGGGCGGAAGCAATAGGTAGCAAGGTGAAAAGTAAAAGTGGCAGGCAGACAAATCCAGGGCAAAAATCAAAAAGGGCCACTTTTCAACATAATTGTAGAAGGGGTAAGAGCGTTGTAAAAACAAGCCTGAAGGCTTTGTGTCTCAATGCAAGGAGCATTCGTAATAAGGTGGATGAGTTGAACACGCAGATAGCTATTAATGATTATGATATAGTTGGGATCACGGAGACATGGCTCCAGGGTGACCAAGGCTGGGAGCTGAACATCCAGGGATATTCAATATTCAGGAGGGATAGAGAGAAAGGGAAAGGAGGTGGGGTAGCGTTGCTGGTTAGAGAGGAGATTAACGCAGTGGAAAGGAAGGACATTAGCTTGGAGGATGTGGAATCGGTATGGGTAGAGCTGCGAAACACTAAGGGGCAGAAAACGCTGGTGGGTGTTGTGTACAGGCCACCTAGCAGTAGTAGTGAAGTTGGGGATGGCATCAAACAGGAAATTAGAAATGCGTGCAACAAAGGCAAACAGTTATAATGGGTGACTTCAATCTACATATAGATTGGGTGAATCAAATTGGCAGGGGTGCTGAGGAAGAGGATTTCTTGGAATGTATGCGGGATAGTTATCTAAACCAACATGTAGAGGAACCAACGAGAGAGCAGGCTATTCTAGACTGGGTATTGAGTAATGAGGAAGGGTTAGTTAGCAGTCTTGTTGTGCGTGCCCCCTTGGGCAAGAGTGACCATAATATGGTTGAGTTCTTCATTAGGATGGAGAATGACATTGTTAATTCAGAAACAACGGTTCTGAACTTAAAGAAAGGTAACTTTGAGGGTATGAGACGTGAATTGGCCAAGATTGACTGGCAATTAGTTCTAAAAGGGTTGACGGTGGATATGCAATGGAAGGCATTTAAAGACTGCATGGATGAACTACAAAAATTGTTCATCCCAGTTTGGCAAAAGAATAAATCAGGGAAGGTAGTGCATCCGTGGATAACAAGGGAAATCAGGGATAGTATCAAAGCAAAAGATGATGCGTACAAATTAGCCAGAAAAAGCAGCATACCAGAGGACTGGGAGAAATTCAGAGACAAGCAGAGGAGGACAAAGGGCTTAATTAGGAAAGGGAAAATAGATTATGAAAGAAAACTGGCAGGGAACATAAAAACTGACTGCAAAAGTTTTTATAGATATGTGAAGAGAAAGAGACTAGTTAAAACAAATGTAGGTCCCTTGCAGTCAGAAACAGGTGAATTGATCATGGGGAACAAGGATATGGCGGACCAATTGAATAACTACTTTGGTTCCGTCTTCACTAAGGAAGACATAAATAATCTGCCGGAAATAGCAGGGGACCGCGGGTCAAAGGAGATGGAGGAACTGAGTGAAATCCAGGTTAGTCGGGAAGTGGTGTTGGGTAAATTGAATGGATTAAAGGCCGATAAATCACCAGGGCCAGATAGGCTGCATCCCAGAGTACTTAAGGAAGTAGCTCCAGAAATAGTGGATGCATTAGTGATAATTTTTCAAAACTCTTTAGATTCTGGAGTAGTTCCTGAGGATTGGAGGGTAGCAAACGTAACCCCACTTTTTAAGAAGGGAGGGAGAGAGAAAACGGGGAATTACAGACCAGTTAGTCTAACATCGGTAGTGGGGAAACTGAGAGGAAGCAAAGAGTAGGAGTAAACGGGTCCTTTTCACAATGGCAGGCAGTGACTAGTGGGGTACCGCAAGGCTCAGTGCTGGGACCCCAGCCATTTACAATTTATATTAATGAACTGGATGAGGGAATTGAAGGCAACATCTCCAAGTTTGCGGATGACACTAAGCTGGGGGGCAGTGTTAGCTGTGAGGAGGATGCTAGGAGACTGCAAGGTGACTTGGATAGGCTGGGTGAGTGGGCAAATGTTTGGCAGATGCAGTATAATGTGGATAAATGTGAGGTTATCCACTTTGGTGGCAAAACAGGAAAGCAGACTATTATCTAAATGGTGGCCGATTAGGAAAAGGGGAGATGCAGCGAGACCTGGGTGTCATGGTACACCAGTCATTGAAAGTAGGCATGCAGGTGCAGCAGGCAGTGAAGAAAGCGAATGGTATGTTAGCTTTCATAGCAAAAGGATTTGAGTATAGGAGCAGGGAGGTTCTACTGCAGTTGTACAGGGTCTTGGTGAGACTACACCTGGAGTATTGCGTACAGTTTTGGTCTCCAAATTTGAGGAAGGACATTATAGCCATAGAGGGAGTGCAGAGAAGGTTCACCAGACTGATTCCTGGGATGTCAGGACTTTCATATGAAGAAAGACTGGATAGACTTGGCTTATACTCTCTAGAATTTAGGAGATTGAGAGGGGATCTTATAGAAACGTACACATTTCTTATGGGGTTGGACAGGCTAGATGCAGGAAGATTGTTCCCGATGTTGGGGAAGTCCAGGACAAGGGGTCACAGCTTAAGGATAAGGGGGAAATCCTTTAAGACCGAGATGAGAAAAAACTTTTTCACACAGAGAGTGGTGAATCTCTGGAACTCTCTGCCACAGAGGGTAGTTGAGGCCAGTTCATTGGCTATATTTAAGAGGGAGTTAAATGTGGCCCTTGTGGCTAAAGGGATCAGGGGGTATGGAGAGAAGACAGGTACGGGATACTGAGTTGGATGATCAGCCATGATCATATTGAATGGCGGTGCAGGCTCGAAGGGCCGAATGGTCTACTCCTGCACCTATTTTCTATGTATCTATCTATGTATACAAAAACATTCTACCCCAATGCAGCGAGAAACATCCACCGCTACTGCCCCAGGATCAGGTTCCCATGACACATATTTAGGTAATTGGTGGTTAAGTCTGGATGCAAACAAGTCATCAATCGTGCAACAATATTATTAAATTTGTCACGATCCAACATCCATTCAATATTATCATTGAATTTACATGACCTTGAGTCTGCAACTATTTTGAATCTACGTGGTAGGTAGATTGCCAACCAAATATTTCTGGTAAACACCAGGTCCAGATCACGTTTAGCCAGTCTATTACAAGATTCTGACTCGTACTACTCGAATGATTAACATACGTTCTATTCCGTAGTGTCAATCTAAACCTAAACATCTCTCTGGAGGCATTTGAGACACTCATGATTCATCATAATATTCCAGTAATAACTGCAACTGGCAAATACATGGCCTGGCAAAAATGCCCTAAATTGTATTCTCCATGCCTCTATCCATGCTTACTGTAAATGCTGATAATGCAGCAGTAAATTCTACAGCTGAAAAATAAGCAGTAGTTTGCAAAGCAGGCTTGCTACCTGCCTAATTGAGGGTTGGTGCTCTGTAATGAGCTTAAAACAACTTCCAATTAAATGCAGCCTTAATCCTTGGGCGGAATCACAAACATGTGTTCTCATTTAATAATGGAACCCAAATACTCAATAACTGTTTGGTAATTGTTTAGATTTAACTGGATGGTTAAAAAATCTCCAAAGTGAGCTTGATTCTTAACACTCATGGTTCTGTTGTAGCCCAAATGTTTCCTACAATCAGAATATATCAAAATAGGCCATTACCAAATGGCCTTGAGTTCTTAGTAATGCTAAGATTAGTTCCAACAACCTGGCAAATAGTCTCAAGGCTGAGACTAAACCTTAATACAATGCTTTAAGTTGCCATAATTGACTCATCCAGATAAATTTAAAATATCTATGATTATTTACCATATACAGCCACACAGTAAAATACATTTTCTTGAAACTTGCTGAATAGTATTGGCAAATGCCCAAAACTGTTTATTATACTGTACAAAAAAGGGTTAAACTTGTCAGATCTAGCATAATTCTACACCCACCATCCTTATTTGCTCTCATAACATACTTGGCATTAATTGATGATGATGGTGAACTGACTTCTTAATCATCCCTTTTTCACAATATTTCATGTTTTGTCTGAATCTACATATTCTCTTATTTTGAGAAAATATGTGTCCGGTTTCAAATACCTTAGTAGGAGAAACCAAATATGGGTAGAATTCAATTCTAAACCCCACCATACTGTACAGTATAAATACCTCAAATTGCCATTCTTTTCGCAAGAATTGTAATCTTTCCCAACTTGTAAGTGTAAAACATTAATATGTTTCTTACAGAACCAGACCCCCTACCTCAGGGTTTGCCTATGGCAATTGTTATCCCCTGATCTTAGTGGAATATTGTAACCTCCACATACCTCAGGAGGAATGCGCCTACAACGCACATATGGGAAAGACCAATTTGATCCTTCACTATCCCCAGTCACCACATATTGGTAGGAAAAACTGCCTTTAATTTGATCTGCCAATCACACAGGATCATTCCTTTTTTGGCTAGATTCTTTCTAAAACAGATTATTAGGCAATTTAAATATTAGATGGTGTACAGAGCCACCCCAAACTTAGGGTATATATTAGGTCTTATAGCACTTTTATAAATACAGTTTATTTCAAAGTGCGCACTACACATGAGTGCTAATTCAACCTTCTTGTGATATAGACACATGCTCTCCATCCAACCTTTGGTCAAAAAGCCGTAATTCCTGACCAGTAATTTCAACACCCTCTCTCCCGCTGAGACTGCTTATAATGCTCACTACTGCGGGTTTCATATTTGTAGACAGCTCATACATGGTTAGAACCTGGAGCTGCTGGGAGAGTAAGTATTTTATTGACATAGTTAATTTATCTCCCAATGGTTCCCCTGATATTTTTGGAACCACAACGTTGATATATTGTGCCAATTCTGGTCCTTTGGGCTCTGTTAATGGGCTCTAGTCCTCATATGATTCATTTACTGAATCTTTGTATGAAATAATCCTCCTCATGGAGGGGCGAATTGACATCCTGTTTCAGGTGTTTCTAGCGCTGGCTCTCCCATAGGCCAACGCACAGTAAACCCTTTTCCAGGTGCACGTCGTGCGGGCTCTCCTGTAGGCCCCTGCATACACAGCCCTCTTTCAGGTGCTGCTGGCGCTGGCTCACCTGTAGGCCAACGCTTAAACTGTTCTCTCCAGACATAGTTGGCGCTGGCTCTCCTGTAGACCAACGCATAAAAAATGCCTTTAACCAGGCATTGCTCACACTGGCTCACCTGTAGGCCAGCGCTGAACTGGACCTTCCCAAGTACTCCCTGCGCTGGCTCTCCCTTAGGCCAATGCTGAGCCGGACCTTCTAAAGCACTCCATGCGCTGGCTCTCCTATAGACCAACGCTAAGCCCGGACCTCCACCAGGCACTCCCTGCGCTGGCTCCTGTAGGCCAACGCTAAGCCGGACCTTCCCCAGGCACTTTATACGCAGGCTCTCCTATAGGCCAACGCTAAGCCCGGACTTTCCCCAGGCATTCCCTGCGCTGGCCTCGCAACGCGGTTCTGAATAAAACAAAAATATCTGCCTGAATCGGGGATCATCCGGTCTGACCTTTCAGTCTACTGGCCACCTGGCCTATTTCTCTTGCGCTCTAATAGCGCTTCAACGGTATATACCTTTAACCGTTTTTAAACTTAAAAGGGCGCCCGCTACTCGCAGACCCACGGTCTTACTTGAGTTACCTGCGGTACGCCTCTAAATCGTTTCTTCATTCTGACTTGTGTTTTCCCAACTACAAGTCCTCTGAAGAAATCGACCTGAAAAACGTAAGTAAACACTTACCTTCAGGCTTTTTACTTACCGGTTTGGAGGAGCTCTGCTCACTCCAAACACATTGGCACTGCACTATGCGTCTGACGATATGACGCGTGTGCGGCTGGACGGGCTCTTCTTCACGTAGTCACTCATGTGACTCCGAAGTAAAATTTAACATTCATTAGTGCTGGTTTTATGATGCAAGAAAATAGTGAAACCAGGAAACTGTTTTTCCTCACGGTCTGTCAATATGATCTTGAAATACAGGCAGATTATCTAGTTTTAATCAACCTGGCTCTGTGATGAGACCTATAAATGGAGGTTAGCATTAAACTAACCATGCAACCCTTGAACAGTTAGCGGGGTTCCCGTTGAGCAAGTGTTGAGATGCTCTCAGTTAGTAGTATGCTCGGTTTTTAGGATACCCATGCAAACATAATGACCATAAGCATTGATTTTGCTGCATTGCCACTATTTTAATTATAATACAAGACAATTAATATATCTAAATTCATCACATCCCAGTACACCAACCGTAAAAACTAGTTAACCATGAATTACATTTGTTCACTATGAATGGTTTGTTTACTTGACAGCATTCATAATACAAGCTAGAGGCAAAGTGCTGGAGTAATTCAGCGGCTCAGGCACTATCTCTGGAGAAAAAGGATATGTGACGTTTCGGTTTGAGATCCTTCTGATGGTCTAAAGAAGGGTCCCGACTCAAAACACCACCCATCCTTTTTCTCCAGAGATGCTGCCTGACCTGCTGAGTTACTCCAGCACTTTATGCTTATCTTTGGTATAAACCCGCATCTGCAGTTCTTTGTTTCTTCATAACATGAGTGTTTGCTTACATTTTTTATAATTTAATTTGAAAAAGTCTAATCCATTCCACAGTCATTTCCTTACAATATGTAAAAGTAAACATATATAATCTCCTCTCAGAACTTATTTTTTATTGGGCCAGAACATGCTGGACCTAGAATCACCATTCTTGGCCCTGCATATTTAGCTGGGCCAGATATAGAGGGCCAAACTTGATTGTCTCCTTGACTACACATTCTCAACTACCTGCAGTAATCTTTCACCAAACTATTGCTACTGTGAACATATTTAAAACTTTGCTTCTGCCAACCTTTAAAAAAGAGTTGAAAAGACCCACAACCATCTAAAAGAAAAAAAATCTCATCTTTGACTTAATGTGTGACTCCTTATTTTTAAACAGTGACCGCAACTGTAGGTTTTCCCCACAACAGGAAACATCCTTTCCACAGCCATTTTACATGTCGCTATTAAGTCCTCTCACTCTTTTAAGCTCAAACAGATATGAGTTTAGCCTGACCAACCTTTCCCCATTTGACAAACCACCCATTCCAGATATTAGTGTACAAAAAAATCTTCAAACTGTTTCCAATCCACTAATATTCTGATGTTAAGGATATCAATATTATAGACCATACTCCAGATGTAGTCTCGTCAATGCATTTTATGACTGGAGCATAACCTCCAGAGTTTTGCATTCTAGTTTTGCATTCAATTTCCTACGCAATAAACAATAACAATTTGACCTTTCCTAATTATATTCTGTCTGCAAATCATGCACTTGGACACTCAGATCTCTTTGCATCTTAGAGGTTTGCAATCTCATTATTTATGTAATAGACTCCATTTCCCAAAACTTTGCCCATCACTAAGGTATCTATATCCATTTATAACCTCTTTCTGTCCATTTCACAGCTTACTTTCCCAACTATGTTTGTGTCATCCCCAAATTTAGCAACACTTAACTTTGTCCAAGTTATTTATAGTTATGACGTTGAGGCTATTCCCCCACTGAACCAATCTCTATGTCATACCACTCACCATACCAACCTGAAAAGGATTGATCTATCCTCAGATAAACCGCAAGACAATTAGGATTTGTTGACTATATCACTTTATTTTCTGCTTTTGTTGGTTTTATAACAACAACAACAGAAAATATTATGAAGCTGGTGAAAGATAGATATATATATTAAACTGTTGCCAACCAAAAAAGCTTTATAAACTCAAAATTCCAAGCTCCCTCCACCCTACACGATCGAAAAGAGATAGAAATTATATTTAACATGGGAATTGTGATGGAACAATCTTAATCACAAGGTTTTCTCAACGATGTAATTTCTATATTTTTAGTAAATGCTTCCTATCAATTAATATATTTTCATAATTTTTCAGAGAACTGATTTGACGAAGAAATCTCTACACAACAATAGCACAAAATATTCCAAGTACCAACAAACAGATGATGGCTATTATAGGATAGGTAACCAGTTATTTAATTTTTTTACTAAAGATTAATCCAACAATAAAATTATATAATGTAAACATGTAATTTGTCAGAATGCTGTCAGCCGTATCATCAAACCAACTTTGAATAATTTCCTTTTGAATGCATTTTAACAGAATGAACTGGATTATTTTAGAGTAACAAACATCTTCTGGGGGAATTTAGTGGGTGGAACAGCATAAATGGGGTGGGAGGGGGGCAGGGGGAAAGAAATTGGACAATTTCTCAAGCAGATTTTTTTGTTGGTAGGTCTTCATTTAGTACCACACCAACAGCAATATCTAGACTTTATTTATAGAATCTTGTTATAACTTTGTGTGAAATCTTAAAATAATTCTGATACAGCCTTTGAACACACTTATTATTTTATTTTCAAATTTATTGGACGATTCTATGAATCATCCACTGACTTTGTTTTAGTAACCATCACTGGTCCTTGGATTAGCCATTGAGTCCAGTAAGTTTGACAATTAAACACTCTTGACTTTTGACTCTTAAATATCAAGCAAACTTCAGGTCTGAATTTTCCTTGCCTTCAGTACAACTAATCTTCAAACACCAATGTCACGCCACCAAGAGGCAACACAATTTACCTTACTGTGCTTTCCATTCATGTCCATGCTCCACTCCAGGCACCACAAATAGCTTATTTCTGGAACAGGTGATTCATTCAATGCTGTTGCTGATAATGTCAAAATTAAGATAAGTTGAGGAATGAGTTCTGAACTAATGCTGCCTCTCTTTTTCCTCCAACATTCTGTTCAATTCATTTATTTTAATTTTCATCATTTTCTTTCTGATGAAACAGACAGATTTCATTGTTCTATCTGGGACATGACAATAAAACACTTGATCTAGAATCTCCCAGTACTATCATCTCTATATTCCTTTAAGGCAATTAATATAAACATCGACTCAGTATTTAAAACTGTGTTAATATTTTAATGTAAATTGTGATCTTGTTTCATTTTACGTTTTAAGATACATTTAGGAATGGAATTGCAGAAGGTGAAGTCGATGGATTGATTGGAAAAATTGAAGCTATTCGATTATTCATTGTTACAGACTCCCCATTTTGGGTTTTACTGAATGAGGTAATATGTCAAAAAGGATACATCGTTCTCATTTACCACTGGTCTCATGCAGTTGACAATGTATTGCTCATATAAATCACCCAAGACTCCGTGTCAGTAACAATAAGGATTTACATCATCACTGTGGGGGGGGGGAGAAATGATCATGAAAGGAATAGATCCGGTAGATGCACAGAGTCTATTGCCCAGAGAATCGAGAACCAGAGGACATAGGTTTAAGGTGAGGGGAGAAAGATTTAATAGGAGCCCAAGGGGTAACTTTTTCTCACTATTGCAAATGGGACATGTTGGTCAGTGTGGGCAAGTAGGGCCGAAGGGCCTGTTTCCATGCTGTATGACTCTATGGTCCCTGATCAGCAATCGGGTCCAACAATCGGGTGCGGGTGAGACAAAGCGCTCACCTATCGCTTGCCAGACTTTGTCCCTCGCCTACCTGTTTTCTAGCTTACTCTCCACTACCACAAGTAGTCTGAAGAAGGGTTCTGACCCTAAATGTCACCTATCCATGTCTCCCAGAGATACTGCCTACCTCGCTGAAATACTCCAGCACTTTGGGTTTTTTTGTAAGCCAGCACCTGCAGTTCCTTGTGTCCACATTTCCTTGCAGATTCTTGCACAACTACAGGCACTATAGCTTATATCTGGGACAGGTGATCAATTCAGTGTTGTTGCTGATAATGTCAAAGAAAACAATTTGATTCCAGGCAATATCTCAGATTTTTTTCTTCAGCGTCATTAATGTGAAAGCTCTTACATAGATACATAGATACATAGAAAATAGGTGCAGGAGTAGGCCATTCGGCCCTTCGAGCCTGCACCGCCATTCAATATGATCATGGCTGATCATCCAACTCAGTATCCCGTACCTGCCTTCTCTCCATACCCCCTGATCCCTTTAGCCACAAGGGCCACATCTAACTCCCTCTTAAATATAGCCAATGAACTGGCGTCAACTACCCTCTGTGGCAGAGAGTTCCAGAGATTCACCACTCTCTGTGTGAAAAAGTTTTTCCTCATCTCGGTCTTAAAGGATTTCCCCCTTATCCTTAAGCTGTGACCCCTTGTCCTGGACTTCCCCAACATCGGGAACAATCTTCCTGCATCTAGCCTGTCCAACCCCATAAGAATTTTGTACGTTTCTATAAGATCCCCTCTCAATCTCCTAAATTCTAGCGAGTATAAGCCAAGTCTATCCAGTCTTTCTTCATATGAAAGTCCTGACATCCCAGGAATCAGTCTGGTGAACCTTCTCTGCACTCCCTCTATGGCTATAATGTCCTTCCTCAGATTATAATACTTAATTGTGCAATTAAGGATCTCAATGTAATGAGGCAAAAACATGACAAGTTCCAGGCCCGTTGGAGGAGATAGTGTTAAACCTGACTTTATGTGAAAACTCGTTTGGATATCACTTTGCCATGCAAACTTCCTTCACAAGCTTTTCCTGAAAGATAATGAGCTGTTGCTTCAATCCTCAAAGGCCGAGCACCTCAAAGGTTTCCACAATTGTACATTGAGTGGGAGATCTAAAAACAATAATTCAATGAATGCACATTTATAAAGCTAAACTTGTTTTAAACAATAGAAAAGTGGAGAATTTGTTGACAATTGAGAATGTATATGATTATTTCGATAAAGAATGTTGGTGGGAATTTAATGGCCATGGACGGGAATCTAATGTCAACATGACGCAGTGGTAGAGCTGCTGACTCACAGTGCCAGAGACACGGGTTCAATCCCGTATGAGTGCTGCGTGTGCGTTGCACGTTCTCCTTGTTATCACATGGGTTTTCTCCAGGTGCAGGTTTGCATGTTAATTGGCTTCTGTATATTACCCCTGGCGTGTATTGAATTGAATTGAATACATTTTATTAGCCAAGTATGTATACATACAAGAAACCCTTCTTCAGTCTGAAGAAGGGTTTCGGCCCGAAACTTTGCCTATTTCCTTCGCTCCATAGATGCTGCCGCACCCGCTGAGTTTCTCCAGCAATTTTGTCTACCTTCGATTCTCCAGCATCTGCAGTTCCTTCTTGAACATTATAATTTAAACATGTGAAGAATTAAATAAAATACCAGAGCAATAACATTGTTATGTGCTAATAAAGTTGCCAGGGGTAAATTGAACAAAAAAGGTTGGGAACTCTTGATTTAGAGATACAGTGCAGAAACAGGCCCTTCGGCCCACCGAGTCTGTTCCAATCAGCGATCCCCGCACACTTACACTATCCTACTCACACTGGGGACAATTTACAATTTTACCAAGCCAAATAAGCTACAAACCTATACGTCTTTGGAGTGTGGGAGGAAACACGGAGATCCCGGAGAAAACCCAGGCATTCATTTTTTTCGGTGACTGCCGGCATCATTGACTGACGTATCAGGTCACCGAAAACGATGCGGCGTGATGATGTATGACGCGGCGATGAGGCGGCGTGATGACGTATGACGCGCAGTGTTTTTTCAAGTGTCGCAACATTTGTTTTGTCGACGCTGGATTTTGAAATGTTCAAAATCTTTTGGCGACACTGATATGACGCCGGCAAAATCGGCAAGTGGGACAGGCCCTTAAGACAGTAACCCTACCGCTGCGCCACTGTGTCTGCAGAACTAGATTGGCTGTTTCAATGCAGAATGCCCGAACTGGGTTCCTTTACAATCCAATATCAGGTTGTGAATTGTACCAGCTCCCAGACAATTATATCCATAATTCATCACGTCACAGAGTCAAACGCAGAGTGGTGGGTGCCAAGAATGTGCTACCGGGAAGGGTGGGGAAGCAACACAATAATGTTTAAGAGGCATTTAGAGAGGCACATGAACATGCAGAAAATGGAAGATGGATCAGGTGCAAGCAGATGGGTTAGTTTAATTTGATATCATATTTGGCATATAATAGTACAAAAGGCCTGTTCCTGCACTCTACTGTTCTATGTTCCAGTATATAATGCTGTCCCATAAAGTTTACAAAATATATTTAAAGCCTTTGGTTTAAATTCTGCATTTTTTAATCAGATATTCATTGAGGCAACTACATAAGTGAAGGGAATTATGGTCCCCATCAAAACCGCAGCCATGTCTTGTGCTTTTGAGGTTTGCCTGCGATGATTTCTTCAACAACTGCGCCATCTAGTGTGACGATATAAAAAGGGCAATCGAATGAAAAGTCAACCAGTGAGACAGCTTACGCACCAAAAATTCTGTGGGATGCTCTAGCTATGCAAAATTTTGAAATTGTCTTTGACAAAATAATTTTGTTTATTTATTAAACAATGTTGTTGCCATGTTATTATATTTCACCAACCATTTACCATCACGACAAGAGTGAATTAAAAATGTCCTTTTAATGGAAATTGTCATATTTCAGAAAACGAATAGGTTACTTTGTAATTAGCATTAACATAAATAATTGAACATTAAATTATAATGAACCATTCTGATTGTTATTTCTACCAATCATATATTACTTCTTTTATGGAAGAAAGGAGGTGGTTCTTTTATACTTTCTGTGTCATTACTGCCATAATGTTCCTTCCACATCATTAAGTGCTTAACGGACTCAGTGGGTCAGGCAGTGGGGGGGAAGAGACAGGAGTCATTTTGGGTCCTGGCCCTTCATCAGACTTATTGTAATGAGGAGGGGGGGAGAAAGCTGGAAAAGAGAGCTGGGGCTGGACAAAGCCTCGCAAGTGATAGGTGGATACAGATACTGGACAGGCAGGTTTTGATTAGCAGGTGGGTGGAGTAAGTTAGAAGGCTAGATGTGCAAAGGAGACAAAAGGGTGTCAGATGATAGGCGTTAAATGTAAAGCTAGAGGGAGGGATATATAATGAAGGAGATGGGAGAAGTGGAAAGAAGGGTGGATTTCTTCAACTATCCCCCAATAATCTTGATCCTTTCCCCTCCTATGTACACTCATCTCCTATCCCCTATTCGTCTCCTATTTTTCCTCTTTCCCCTTAGGTCTCTCCCTCTGGCTTTACATTTGATTCTCCTTCTCTCCTTAATTGATACCCTCATGACTTATTTTCACCTTTGGCATTTGTCACTTACTCCACCAACCCCCACTTGTATCTACCTATCACTTGCCAGGCTTTCCTGCCCCCACCTCTCTCTTCAAGCTTTTTCTCACCTTCTATAATCATTCTGAGGAAGGGTCTCAACTTGAATTGTTGCATGCCCATTCCCTCCACAACTGCTGCCAGGCCCGCTGTGTTCCTGCAGCACTTTATTTTTTGTTCAAGATTCCAGCATCTGCAATTCCTCGTGTCTCTGGATTAGATCATTGTTTTGGGCAATTGCATTCTATAAGGTGAGAGGGTATTTTGTGCTTTTACAAAAACAAAAATTTGAGAGATAAAGAGCTTCACTCTTTTATCAATCTTTGACTTGGTAAGTCTGCCAACGAATTGTCAAAAATTACAACACTATAAACTGAGGGAATCAAGGCTGTACGGTTGCGTGTTTATCTGTTTACATCTTGTTAAAGAGTGCACATTTTATAACCTTAGTGGAAGTGGATATCACTTTAAACCAGTTTTCTTAGAGTTTTGTGGTAGGTAGATAAAGTCAAGGAGGAGCCGCCATCTTGGAGGAACGGCTGCTAAACAGCAGCCGTCCGTCAAATTCACTCTTTCTTTAGTTTTAGTGTTTTTTATTTCTTTGTTTGTTTGGGGGGTTTTGACTTTTAATGTGGGGGGGTAAGGGGGAAACTATTTCTAGGTCCCTACCGGTCGGTGAGGCAGCTTTTTCTCCAGGCTGCCTCGTCGACCCGTCCTCGTGGCCTACCAGCGGGCATGGAGCGCCGTTTCCTGACGGGGGCCGCCCAGCACCTTTAGCTTCGGTGGCGGCACAGCGCTGGAGCGCTATCGGAGAGCGTAGCGGGCGATGCCTTGCCTGGGTCGCCGCGCTGGATCGACGCGCTGGAGCTCCGGAATGTGCTGACCGCCGACATCAACACCTCCGGGCTGCGGGACTGCGGAGCGACCAGCCGTGGGCGGCGGCGCCGACTCCAACATCGGGAGCCTCGTGGCTCCAAATCGGCGTGGCCCTGTCGGCTTCAGGTGACATCGACTCCGCTGGGAAACCGGCCGTTCCAGCCGCTGCGAGGACTCTCCCGACGGCCAGGAACATTGGGCCTCCGTAGAGGCAACTGTGGTGGCCTCGATGGGCCTGACTCTGGGGAGAACTGGGTTGGGGACTGGACATTGTGCCTTCCTCCACAGTGGTGGTCATTGGGGGATGATTTCTGTGTGCTGTGCCTGTTAGTCCGTGTACAAGATGGCGGTCGGAGGGGAGAGTGGACGCTGGCGCGAATTGGTCGCCGCTGCTCTCTCCTCAAATTGTGTTTCTTATTTTCTTTTGGTGCTCTTGAAATTGAATTCTGTCCTTGATTTGTGTACTGTGGTGTTTTTATATTTAATTTATTCCGATTATGTGTTTTGTATTTTTTTTTGTGATTCTATGCATTGTAAGGTGTCCTTGGGTTTTAGAAAGGCGACAGTAAATAAAATGATTATTATTATTATTATTATTAAATTGACTATTTATAAATATGTAAAATATAATTGTGTTAAAGTTTGTTTATTTTTGTCACATGAAGCACATGCATTGATTTAGGATAATGATTTTGCTTGAACACATGCAACAAATAATCTTGGATCCTATTCTTCCTGGGTCAGTATAAACTGTAACTCTGAGACATAGAGCAACTGTTGGAGAACACAAAGTGTTGGAGTAACTCACAGGTCAGGGAGCATCTCTGGAGAACATGGATTGGTGACTTTCCGGATCAAACCAGCATCTGCTGTTCTGTGTTTCTACATTTTGACACTCCAGAGATGCTGCATTACCTGCTGAGTTACTCCAGCAGGTACTCCAGCACTTTGCTTCCTTTTAGTGTATTAACCAGCATATGCAGCTCCTTGTTTCTATAAACTGCTGGAGGAACTCAGCAGGTCAGGCAGCATCTGTGGAGACTCCAGTCTGAAGAAGGATCCGGGGCTGGAAGGTCGTCTGTCCATTTCCCACCGCATACGTTACGTGAACCTCTGAGTTCCTGCAGCAGTTGTATTTTGCTCAAGATTTTCAGCATCTGCAGTTACTTTAGCCTCCAGCTCTAAGAAGTTATTTTTGTTCTCTATGAAAACATCACAGCTGAGCCTGCACTTCATCCTGTGTTCACATGCATGCACTTTATCAAAGGATTTATTGGAAATACGGATAATTTCCTAGCTCAAAAGTATGACATGAAATATGAAATAATTCTAGTATTACATTAGATCGCATGGGTTTTCTCCGAGATCTTCTGTTTCCACCCACACTCCAAAGATGTACAGGTTTGTCGGTAGGAAAGAACTACAATGCTGGTTTAAATCAAAGGTAGACACAAAATGCTGGAGTAACTCAGTGGGACAGGCAGCATCTCTGAAGAGAAGGAATGGGTGACATTTCGAGTTGAGACCCTTCTTAAATTGGTTTGGTATGAATGTAAAATTGTCCCTAGTTTATGTAGGATAATGTTAATGTGCGGGGTCACTGGTCGGTGCTGTCTTGGTGGGCCGAAGGGCCTGTTTCCGCGCTGTATCTCTAAACTAAAGCAAATCTGATGGGGTAATTAATGCTAGTGTGGGTGTGGGATAAGCTGTTAAAGTCATAGAATCATAGAGTAATACAGTGTAGAAACAGGCCCTTCGGCCTAACTCGTCTATACCGGCCAACAATATCCCAGCTGCACTAGTCCCACTTACCTGCGCTTGGTCTATATCCCTCCAAACCTGTCCTATCCATGTACCTGTCTATCTGTTTCTTAAACAATGGGATAGTCCCAGCCTCAACTACCTCTGGCAGCTTGTTCCATACACCTACCACCCTTTGTGTGAAAAAGTTACCCCTCAGATTCCTATTAATTTTTTTCCCCTTCACCTATGTCCTCTGGTCCTCGATTCCCCTACCCTGGGCAAAAGACTCTGTGCATCTACCCGATCTTTTCCTCTGATGATTTTGTATACCTCTATAAGATCTCCCCTCATCCTCCTATAACATGGTGCCCAGAACTGAACACAATATTCTAAATGTGGTCTCACCAACGGCTTATACAACGGTATCATGACCTCCCAACTTCTATACTCAATACTCTGACTGATGAAGGCTAAAGTGCCAAAAGCCTTTTTGACCATCTACCTGCGACTCAACCTTCAAGGAACCATACACCTGTACTAGATCCCTCTGCTGTACCAGACTACCCAGAGGCCTACCGTTTACTGTGTAGGTCCTGCCCTTGTTCAACTTCCACAAATCCAACACCTCACACTTTTCTGTATTAAATTCCATCAACCATTCCTCTGCCCACCTGGCCAATCGATCCAGATCCTGCTGCGATCTTTCACAACCATCTTCACTATCTGCAAAACCACTAACTTTTCCAGCAAACTTGCTAATCTTGCCCTGTATGTTCTCATCCAAATCATTGATGTAGATGACAAACAGTAACGGGCCCAGCACCGTACCCTGAGGCACACCACTAGTCACAGGCCTCCAGTCCGAGAACCAACCTTCCACCATCACCCTCTGCTTCCTTCCATGGAGCCAATTTGCTATCCATTCAGCTATCTCTCCTTGGATCTAACCTGCCAGAGCAGCCTACCATGCAGAACCTTGTTGAATGCCTTACTGAAGTCCATGTACACAACATCTACAACTCTGCCATCATCAACCTTTTTGGTCACGTCTTCAAAAAAATCAATCAGATTTGTGAGACGCGACCTCCCACGTATAAAACCATGCTGACTATCCCTAATCAGCCCTTGCCCATCCAAATGTCTGTATAACTTATCCCTCAGAATACTCTTCAGTAACTTACCAACTACAGATGTTAAGCTCACCGGCCTATAGTTCCCAACATTTTCCCTGCAGCCCTTCTTGAAAAGTGGCACAACATTTGCCACCCTCCAGTCTTCCAGCACCTCTGCTGTATTTAAGGATGACTCGTAAATTGATGAAGTTATCCAGTTGATGGGTTGATTAAGCCAGTTAGAGAAAGAATATGGAGAAAGCATAGGCGGAAATCGCTTTTACAACATGGGGGGGGGGGGGGCACAATTTGCTCCTCCCCCTCTCCCTACACACACACATCTTACACGCATCTTACTATAACGATCCTGGGGCCTGGAGAAGACTTGAGCGACAGTGAAAGGGCAAAAGTGGTGTAAATTAAAATAGATATATATTTGTGCTGAGGCCTAATATCGAGGAGCTGGCGGCCTCCAACTGGAATTGACCTTAAGCGCTCCAGTCACCGAGCTTGTGGACTTACCATCACGGAGCTGGCTGACTTCGGAGGCTGTGGTGGCATTGCGGCTGCGACTCGACTTCAGAGGCTTCGGCCACGGGCCCTGTGGTAACATCGGGAGCTCGCAGGTCCCTGGTTGGTGACTGGCATTTTGCAGTTCCAGCAACAACAGCAGCTTCTTCCACCCCGAATCGTGGGGCTTGAATCGGCCTATTTGCAGGGCCTTTCATCGCCCGGCGTGGCTTAAAATCGGGCCGCGGGATCTACCATCGCCTGGCGGGGGCTTGAACATCGGGAGCCTCAATCGCCTCGACACAAAACATGGGGGGATTGTCCCCTACCTCTCAATAAATGGGGGATGATGACACTCCCCCCTGTTTCCCCCCCCCCCCCTGGGATTTCCGGCCATGGAAAAGGAACAGATGTCAAATTTAGTTCATTAGAGGAGGACAAAGAGGTTAATTAAGAGGTGGAAAATAGAGAATGAAAAAAAGCTTGCGGGGAATATAAAACTGACTGTAAAAGCTTCTTTCGATATGTGAAGAAGAAAAGATTAGTGAAGACAAATGTAGGTCCCTTGCAATCATAAACAAGTGAATTTATAATGGTAAACAAGGAAATAGCAGACCAGTTAAACGGGTACTTTGGTTCTGTCTTCACTAAGGAAGACACAAAACAATCTCCTGGAAATACAAGGGGACTGAGGATCTAGTGGGAGGGAGCAACTGAAGGACATCCACATTAGTCAGAAAATGGTAAAATTAGGTAAATTGTTGGGACTGAAAGCAGATAAATCCCCAGGACCTGATGGTCTGTATCACATAGTACTCAAGGAGGTGGCCCTAGAAATCGTGGATGCATTGGAGATCATTTTCCAATGTTCTATAGGCTCTGGATCATTTCCTGTGGACTGGAGGGTAGCCAATGTAACCCCACATTTTAAGAAAGGAGGAAGAGGGAAAACGGGGATTTATAGACCAGTTAGCCTTACATCGGTAGTGGGGAAGATGCTTGAGTTTATTATTAAAGATGTAATAGCAGTGCATTTGAAAGCAGTGAAAGGATCGGTCAAAGCCAGCATGGATTTATGAAAGGGAAATCATGCTTGATTAATCTTCTGGAATTTTTTGAGGATGTAACAAGTAGATCCAGTGGATGTGATGTATCTGGACTTTCAAAAAGCCTTTGACAAGGTCCCACACAAGAGATTAGTGTGCAAAATTAGAGCACATGGTATTCGCGGTATGGTATTGACATGGATAGAGAACTGGTTGGCAGAAGACACCAAAGAGTAGGGATTAACGGGTCCTTTTCAGAATGGCAGGCAGTAACTGGTAAGGTGCCGCAAGGCTCAGTGCTGGGACCCCAGTTATTAACAATATATATCAACGATTTAGTCAAGGGAATTAAATGTAACATCTCCAAATTTGCGAATGACATAAAGCTGGGTGGCAGTGTGAGCTGTGAGGAGGATGGTATGAGGCTGCAGGGTGACTTGGATAGGTTGAGTGAGTGGGCAGAAGCATGGCAGATGCAGTATAATGTGGATAAATGTGAGGTTATCCACTTTGGTGGCAAGAACAGGAAGGCAGATTATTATCTGAATGGTGTAAGATTAGGAAAAGGGGAGGTGCAACGAGACCTGGGTATCCTTGTACATCAGTCACTGAAAGTAAGTTAGCAGGTACAGCAGGCAGTAAAGAAAGGTAATGGCATGTTGGCCTTCATTGCGAGAGGATTTGAATTTAGGAGCAAGGAGGTCAAACTGCAGTAGTACAGGGCTCTCATGAGACCGCACCTGGAGTATTGTGTGCAATTTTGGTCTCCCAATTGAGGATGGACATTCTTGCTATTGAGGGAGTACAGCGTAGGTTCACCAAGTTACTAACAAATGGCGGGACTAACAAATGATGAAAAAATGTGTTGACTGAGCTTGTATTCACTGGAGTTTAGAAGGATAAGAGGGGATCTTATAGAAACATAAAAAATTCTTAAGGGATTGGACAGGCCAATCTGTAGAATTCTCTGCCATAGAAGATAGTGGAGGCCAATTCACTGGACGTTTTCAAGAGTTAGATTTAGCTCTTAGGACTAAAGGAATCAGCCTAAGGATTTGGGGGGAAAGCAGGAATGGGGTACTGATTTTGATCAGCCATGATCATATTGAATGGCGGTGCTGGCTCGAAGGGCCGAATGGCCTACTCGTGCATCTATTTTCTGTTTCTATGTTTCTACCCACTCTATGACACCCACCTGTACCTGCTGATCTTTTAGTTGTATTTTATTTTTATTGCCTTGGACTCTTGATTCTGCAATGCTAAGACTCCCTTTAAGTCTCAACTGGAATTGGTGGTTTTGGCTCTCAAAGAGAGTGGTTACGGCTCTCTTTCCATGTGATGGTTGACAAGTGACTCAAGCAGTCGGACATATGTTTAGCAAGCAACACAGTATTTAATTATGGTAAGCTTTGACTTCTCTGTGTTTTTTTACAACTTAGACCATGATGTGGCTGTAATACAAAAAGCTGGAGTAACCCAACGGGACAGGCAGCATCTCTGGAGAGAAGGGATGGGTGACGTTTCGGGTCGAGACCCTTCTTGGGAGTCGAAACGTCACTCCAGTATCTTTGGTTTAAACTAGAATCTGCAGTTCATTCCTGTACATGTGGTTGTTATAAATGACCTTCACCAACAAGTAATGCACTTTGTAGCGATGTTACAAAACTTACCTTCAGCGGCGCTGCAGTTCTGCCACTGGCTGTGTGCGCGACTTTGGCGCCTTTGAGGGGGGGGGGGGCGGGATTAAAATCCAGTTTTGTACTGCCTGTCGGAGAGAGATTTCCTCGGGCTGCTAGCTGCTGGAGAAAAATTGATCGGACTTCCATTCCCGATTTTTTTTTAAATCGCTAGACAATTTAATAATTAGATTTAAATAAAAAGCGAATTCTAATGCCCTCAATGCCTACAACGTGACGGATCGCAAGAACGGGATAAAACAAAGGGTAAGTCGTTTATTTTACATATAATTCTTGGGATGGCTTTAATCTAATTTTACATTGCGAAAATGTTATTTGGGACCCATACGAACCGGCAGTGTTTTTCCTGCCGATATGGAGTTCAAATTCACCGCAAATGCAATGTTCCAATCGATCGCGTTCCAGAAGCAAGATTATTAAAATGCCCATTTTCTTTGGACAATCATGTCATAAGCCATCTAAATTGTCTATATTTTGTGTTATTCTCTCTCCATGATCATTATTTTTAAACTAAATATTCACAACAGTTTGAGTCACGTGTATTGTGCAAAAAACAATAATTTTAATTACATTTTGGGTGGATGTTTCTGGATTAATTTATGGGAATTAAACATTAAATTCCTTCCATCTGGCATATAAATTCATGACAGTGAGATTTCAAAATCATGTTATATTGTGAATTCTTGTGTGAATGGGATTAGTTTGTTATTTGGATACAGGCTATTTTTAAAAATTATCATTTTCTTAAGAAATGGAATCTACAGGACATTCTTAATGGGAAAGTAGTGGGCAGAAAGGCATGTCATGCATGAAGAGCAAAAGCTTGTAGTTTACAATGTCAAAATTGAAAAGTTGAGGAAAAACAAGGTGTACAGAGTTGTTTATTGGTTACAATCTGAGGAGTATGATGATGCTACTGATTATGATATGCCAATGCACCAGCTAGCAACTGATCTTCTCCATAAAGACTTGGTCTATTGCTAGAAATTGTAATTTATTTACGGACTTACAGCATATAATACAATATTAAAGTTCTGAACGAGAATATCACATTTTTTAATTTTCAAGGCTGTTTATTACTATTTCTGTCACAACGGTCAATTTTGTAATTAACTACAATTAGGTAATTAACTAATTATATGCTTTAATTTCAGGTCATCCAAGTAAGATGTTTTATATTTGTTTCAGAATGCTTCAATCTATAATAACTGATTTTTTAAGAAAGTTAAGGGCTTTTGACTGTCCTCAATCACAGCTTTTGTGTTAAGTCAATGGAAAAGCAATAGGGAACAATATGCTAATTTCTGAGTATGAAAATGGCCATAACTTTTTTAATACTGAAGATATGAAAGTGTCAAATTAAACTTCTTTTCATGCTTTATCTGATGGGAGAAATTGCAGACTTGATTTTTAAAATCTCAAAATGTTGTAACATTGCTACCTAACGGGGTTTGTAGCTGACATTCTCCACCTGTACCCACTCCTTCAATGTGCCCTCTCAGCCCCTTTATTCATCCTCCCCTCCCCTCTTCTCATCTCAAACTGCCCACTCCCGGTGCTGCTTGATTACTTGATTGCACCTACAGGTCTCAGAGCCTCCTCCACCATCGACACGATTGTACATTTTCCGCCAGCACGACCGGGCCCAACCGGCCGCGGCCGCTCTCCTCTCAGCTCAGTCCAGCCCCGCCCCGTCACTCTCAGCTCAGTTCAGCCCCGCCCATCTCAGCCCCGCCCCCTCATCCCCTGCCCTCAGCTCAGTCCAGCCCCGCCCCTCTCAGCTCAGTCCAGCCCCGCCCCTCTTCGTCCTGCCCCTCTCTGCTCAGTCCAGCCCCGCCCCTCTCCGCCCCGCCCAGCTGAGCCCCGCCCCTCTCAGCTCAGTCCAGCCCCGCCCCTCTCTGCTCAGTCCAGCCTCGCCCCGCCCAGCTCAGTCCAGCCCCGCCCCCTCAGCCCCGGCCCTCTCAGCTCAGCCCCGCCCCTCCAGCCCCGCACCCTCTCCTCCCCGTTGCAGTTTGAATCTGACGTCCGCCTCAGCGTGCGGCGCGCATGCGCAGCGGGGTCTGGCGGTTATCCATGAGAACAGGAGGCGAGAGGTAACGGGGACTGGGTAAGTCATTGGAGGCGGGCGGAAAATAATAATGATTATTAATAAAAATAAAGATCGCACGGCCAGACTGTGTAATTAGATGCTGTTAACGCATCTTGAGGTAAATGATCGCTCTTTCCGGCTCTTTCCGGCCGCTATTGCTGGAGATTTTCTGCAGGGCTCGCAGCAGCTCCGCAGATACTCCATTTCCATTCATTGCAACACCGGTCTGTGCGCCGCAAATTAAAGTCCCCCGATGGTCAGAAGAGCTTTAGTCATTGATTGTAAGCTTTATTTTCTTAGAATCTTACCAGGCAGCCGTTAGTTTTTTTTTTAAATGATAAAACTGGTCGAGTAGGTTAAATATTTATTGCAGGCCCGTTAATGCGTTTTATATTTTTTGGGGGGGGGAAGGCATGAGGGAGAGTGATGGTGTGCGAAATGGGTGTGAATAAGGGAAAGATAAGGATTGTAAATGTCGGTTAATGTTTCATAAAGATAAAAATGTGTGGCCTCTTGCGATTCAGGAGGGTATTATCAGGAGGGCCTTGGAAAGCTGGAGCAAAATGGACCACATGAAACTGTATTACATTTTTCAGGCCGTTGTGGCTTTATGCAAACATTTTTTATTTTTTAAATATAAACAAAACTGGGTTTATTAAAGATGAAACCATAGCTTGAAAATAGGGTGAATATAATTGGTCAGATTTTGTGGTCCACCTGGTTGGTGATAAATGGATGTGGAATGACATTTATCCTTTGCCTACCAGTTAAAATGGAGAACGGATTGGAACATTTTAAGTTAACAAAGTCAATCCAGGCCATTATATTGAGGTATTTGCTTCAAATGTTTACCATACATAATTTGGGTATTTAATTGCCCCTTTTAAATGGAAAAGATTGGACATTTTCAGCAGACCCTGCAGTTGCTATAGCTGAGAGAATAGGTTATTTATTTTATGATGGTTTGGCAATACTCACAAATGCCCCTTAACCTGTTTGGTATTTGCAGCATCTTTTACATCTGGTTCAGATTTACAGTTTTGGTGAGTCTTTAATTTGAAATGTTAATTCTGTTCATCTTTCCACAGCTTGCTTGCTTGAGTGTTACCAGCATTTTCTGTTTTTATTTCAGATTTGCAGTATTTTGTTTCAGGTATTGTGTGATTTCTAAATAACTGATCATACTAAATATAAACTTTGTGAGTTTCTAATGTAACAACTATTGCAATTAGTTTAATTGATATTTGATTAATTTTGTTTTGATTTCAAAAATACTTAAACATGACATTTTTAATCTATCTGTTGGATATTTTATAATTTACTAACAAAATCGAAGTACCTGTTTTTGAACATTTTATGCAGTTATTTCAACAAATCAAGTTTTTTTTTTTAGTTAAAGATAACTGAATTGTAGTTGCCTATTTGTTTGTCGGGCAATGCCACTTAAAATGTCATGTGGGATAATTTATATTTAACAAATACAGTGCCCACGCACACCCCAAACACTGAGTTTCCACATTAATGCAAATCTTTTCCTTGGACATGTGTTTGACTCTGTATTAGCGTTCTATCATTGTTAATGTAATGCCAGTCCTCTTAATAAGAGTTGCAAGATTTTCCATCTTTGTCTTAGTCCTGCTATTAGCAACTCCCAACACTAACAAAGAAACATCTGCATCAAATGTCAATGCTGATCCATTTTGTCCCTGCTGTCCAGAGATATTCCCTTTGTTCTTTCCATCTCTTCATCTTCTCTGCAACTTAAAAATTCCCAGTTCTTTTTAGGCCTGAAACGTTAAATCTGTTTCTTTCTGCAAATGCAGCCAGACCTGAATGTTTCCTGCATGTGTTGTTTGTTTCATATTTCTGGCACCTACCGATTTTTTTCATCTATGTTTAAATTGCTGCATGACTTTGACTTTTCGTGGCATTATCCCTCTGTACTTCTTGTAACCTTCAGACCTACAATTTTACATGGAATTGCTCCATTGCATACTTTTCTAGTTTAGAGATACAGTGTGGAAACAGGCCCTTCAGCTGACCAAGCCCATGCTGACCATCAATCATCAATACACTAGTTCTGTACACTGGGGGGTAATATACAGAAGCCAATTAACCTGCATGTTTTTAGAATGTGGGAGGAAACCGGAGCACCTGGAGGAAACCGCACATTTACAGGGAGAGCGTGCAAACTTCACACAGGCAGCACTTGTAGTCAGGATTGAATCCAGGTCTCTAGAGCTATAAGGCAGCAGCTCTACTGCTGTGCCAGTGTGCCACCCATTTTGCTTCACCATTCCAGCTGCAGCCTTAGCTTTCTGCGTCCTGAACAGTGGGATTACCCCCTGAATTTCTCAAATTATCTTTAAAACCCTACTGCTTTGCCAAGACCTTTCTCATTCCCAGTGTGGTATTTGGCTGGTGCTAATTGGACATATGTCAGCAGGTCAGTATATTTTTCCATGTCAGCATTGCTATTCGAGAGAGAAATTACCACCTGGATCATTAGCCAATTATTGAATTGAATTAAAGGAGGACATGAACAAGATTTGTGGACCGAGATCACAAGTAAGCATGTGACCATTCCCATAGCTAAACCAGCTCACGCCAAACACTGTATAACGTCTTTCCTGTTTCTAATCCCACTGGGGTGTCCAGTTGAAACTTTGATCTGCAGTTTTACTATTACTATTCTTCCCATCATTTACTTTAAATTTGATTTAGCAATATAAGATGATCAAGAGCTTCCTGAAGAAGTTCTTAACACCTCAAGACCCCTCTGAAGAAGGGTCTCGACCCGAAACGTCACCCTTTCCTTTGCTCCACAGATGCTGCCTCACTCGCTGAGTTTCTCCAGCATTTTTATCTACCTTCAAGCCTTCTATGATATGTTGAGGTATTAGAATATCTAGAATTTACATGTTAAACAGCAAGGACCTGTTTTAAATATTTAGCAGTGCTGCCATCTAAGCTACATTAAATTTGATGTGAAGATATCTAGGGCTTTAAATCTGTACTTTTTGGCCTGATTCAAAACATTATTTGTTATCAAAAAAATTCATAAAGCAGGATGTAGCATTCTAATGCTTCCTATTGTGCCTTTTGTTCAGCCTGGTACCTAGTGCTAAAATCTGGGGGGACAACTAAGAAAAACAACTAATGTTGATTTTAATAATTATATAAAATCTTTCAGAGGGCAGAGAGAGAGCAAAAACATCTCTTTTCATATGAAGGTGTAATACAAGATGAACAGATAATCTATGTTTAAGGTAATGATGGTAGAGAAGACGGGTGAGTTAATTGTGTGTTGAGACGTCTGGAGCAGGTGTGTAGGAGGATGATGGACACTTGTTTTGTGGAGGCACATGTTACTGGTTTAAGGGAAGAGTCGATAGAAAACTTTTGGCTGCTTTTTTCCATAAAGCTCCCAGTTTAAAAAAAAAGTGATTGGATGAAATATACGGATTATATTTATTACATTTCATTTGAGATCATTATCTTTGCAAATTGCAAAATCCTCTTCTAAGTTAGAAAATAAATCCTTCAACTTTTTTCAGTAAGATTTCTTGAAGTGACAAGACTTAAATTCTGGCTTAGCTCATTTTGCTCCTTGGCTCTAGAATATCTTCACTTGCAGGTTCCTTGGTGCATGACACAAAAACTACATTGATTCGTTTCATGTGGACACCAGCAATGCCAATCTAACTTACCAGGCAAACTATGTCTTTAGAAACAGAAAATAAGTGCAGGTGTAGCCTATTCGGCCCTTCGAACCAGCATCGGCATTCAATATGATCATGGCTGATCATCCAAAATCAGTACCCCGTTCCAGCTTTTACCCAATATCGCTTGATTCCCTTAGACCTAAGTGCTAAATCTAACACTCTTGAAAACATCCAGGGAATTGGCCTCCACTCCCGCCTGTGGCAGAGAATTCCACAGATTCACAACTCTCTGGGTGAAAAACTTTTTTACAATGGAAAAATTATGGAATTAAAAAGATTGGACATCTTTATAGGGAAGGCATCTTTCTGTCATTTCAAGAGTTACAACAGAATTATGGACTACACTCAAATAAAGATTATGTTAAATCTAATACACAAGTATATAGTACTAGGGAACCTGAAATCCTTGATGAATGTTTGAATAAGCATCCTAACACTGAAAAATGAATAGCTTATATCTATAACATCCTCTTAAACAATGAGGTACCACCGATGGAACTATATAGACAAACATGGGAAAATGAGTTAGGTCACTATAACGAAAGACATTTGGGACGAAAGTTTACAACATATACATCAATGCTCATTAAATGCCAGACATGCTTTAATACAATTTAAAGTTTTACACAGATTACAATATTCCAAAATAAAACTAATAGAATCTTCCCACATATTTCTCCTATCTGTGATAAATGCCTACATCTGGAGGCCAATTTAACACATACTTTTGCCAATTGTATAAAAATTAAATATTTCTGGATTGATATTTTTGAAATAATTTCTGAAGTTAATACAAAATTGGATCCAGACTCAAAATTAATAATACTTGGGATATCAGAACAAAGTTTAACACTCACAACAAACCAAAGAAACTTCCTTGACTACAGTATAATAACTGGGAAAAAATTAATATTAACATTTTGGAAAGGTCCTATAACCCCCACAATTAAAATGTGGATTGTGAAAATGTCGGAGACCCTACACCTAGAAAGAATTAGACTTGTCTTAATGGACAAACAAGAACTTTTTGTTAAAATATGGGCTCCATTTATTAACTATTTGAAGGGATAGATGGGCCCAGCACGAAAACCCAACTGAAGCTTGAACTCAGGATTAGATGTAAAATTATCATAACCTACGAACTTATCTCCAATGACGTGTAATAAATAACTCATTCCACCTCTTTTTTTTCTTTTCTCGATATTTGTAATGCTTTTTTCTTTCTACCTCTCTTTTTCTATCTATATTAAAAAAAACATTAGAAGCAGAATTAATTGACAATTGACAATTTTAATAATGTATCATTGATGTATATGAAAAGTTATATTATTCTATTATAATATGTTACTATACTTTATAATATGTTTGCTTCTAATAAAAATATTAATCAAAAAAAAAAAGAAAACGTTTTTTCCACATCTCAGTCCTAAATGGACTACCCCTTATTGTTAAACTGTGACCCCCTGGTTCTGGACTCCCCCAACATCGGGAACATTTTTCCTGCATCTACCCTGTCCAATCCTCTAAGAATTTTATGTTTCTATAAGATACCCTCTCATCCATCTAAATTCCAGCGAATACAAGCCCAGTCGACCCATTCTTTCAGTCCTGCCATCCCGGGAATTAACCTGGTGAACCCACGCTGCACTCCCTCAATAACAATAATGTCCTTCCTCAAATCAGGAGACCAAAATTGCACACAATACTCCAGGTGCAGTCTCACCAGGGTCCTGTAAGACTGCAGTAGGACCTCCTTGCTCCTAAACTCAAATCCTCTCGCAATGAAGGCCAACATGCCTTTGGCTTTCTTCACTGCCTGCTGTACCAGCATGCTTACTTTCAGTGACTGATGTACAAAGACACCCAGGTCTTGTTGCACCACCCCTTCTCCTAATCTGACACCATTCGGATAATAATCTGCCTTCATGTTCTTGCCACCAAAATGGATAACCTCAAGTTTATCCACATTATACTGCTTCTGCCATGCTTCTGCCCACTCACCGAACCTATCCAAGTCACCCTGCTTCCTCATAGCATCCTCCTCGCAGCTCACATGGCCACCCAGCTTTGTGTCATCAGCAAACAGAGATGTTACATTTAATTCCCTCATCTAAATCGTTAATATATATTGTAAACAACTGGGGTCCCAGCACTGAGCCTAGCGGCATCCCACTAGTCACTGCCTGCCATTCTGAAAAAGACACGTTAATTCCTACTCTTTGCTTCCTGTCGGCCAACTAGTTCTCTATCCATGTCAATACCCTACCCCCAATACCATGTGCTCTAATTTTGCACGCTAATTTATTGTGTGTGACCTTGTCAAAGGCTTTTTGAAAGTCCAGATACACCACATCCACTCGCTCTCCCTTATCTATTCTATGTTACATCCTCAAAAAAATCCAAAAGATTAGTCATGCATGATCTCCCCTTCATAAATCCATGCTGACTTTGACCGATCCTGTCACTGCTTTCAAATACGCTGCTATTACATCTTTGATAATCGAGCATCTTTCCCACTACCGATGTAAAGCTAACTGGTCTATAATTCCCCATTTTCTCTCTCCCTCCTTTCTTAAAAAGTGGGGTTACATTGGCTACACTTCAGTCCACAGGAACTGATCCAGATCCTATAGAACATTGGAAAATGATCACCAATGCATCCACGATTTCTAGGGCCACCTCCTTGAGTACTCTGGGATACAGACCATCAGGCCATGGGGATTTATCTGCCTTCAGTCCCAACGGTTTACCTAACACCATTTTCTGACGAATGTGGATTCCCTTCAGTTCCTCCCTCCCACTAGATCCTCGGTCCCCTAGTATTTCTGGGAGATTGTGTCTACCTTAGTGAAGACCGAACCAAAGTACCCATTTAACTGTGCCATTTCCTTGTTTCCAATATAAATTCAGCCGTCTCTGACATTCGTCTTCACTAACCTTTTCCTTTTTACGTACCTAAAGAAATTTTACAGCCAGTTTTTATATTCCCCGCAAGCTTTCTTTCATGCTCTTTTCCCCCCCTCTCTTAATTAACCCCTTTGTCCTCCTCTGTTGAGTTCTAAATTTCTCCCAGTCCTCTGGTTTGCTGCTTCATCTGGCCAATTTATATGCCACTTACTTGGCTTTAACACTATCCTTGACTTCCCTCGTCCGCCACGGTTGAGCCGCCTTCCCAGTTTTATTTTTTCGTCAGATGGGGATGAACAGTTTCTGGAGTTCATCCATGCAGTCTTTCAATCTTCGCCATTGCATCTCCACTGTGAACCCTTTAAGTGTAATTTGTCAGTCTATCCTACCCAATTCCTGTCCCATACCTTCAAAGTCTCCTTTATTCAAGTTCAGGACCCTTGTCTCTGAATTAATCTTTCTTAATGCTGACAACATGGGGGAAGCATTTGAAGTAATTCACTGCTTTGTGCTGTAATCTCTGACAAACGGTGTCATCCACAACTGCTTCACTTCATCCTGTGACTGCTATATTATGGCTTTATTTATGGTTTATTTCTATGCAGCAGTGAATGGTAGTGAATCATCTTTCATGTTTTCTCTAATACCTTGATGCATCATATGACACATAATAAGCCTCTAATGTCGAAGTGTCACCTTGGCCAATAGGCTGTAATTTGCTTGTGTTAGGTCTACCTTTTGATAAGCCTTTTTTTGAGGCATAGTTTAAACTTGAAATCGCTGCAAACCTTGCCCACAAGGGCAACGGTGAAACAGTCCTTGTCTGCTTTGTATTCTGGGGTAGAACATCTTCATCCATGACATGAAAGTCATATTTGGTCATCTTTTCTAAATACATTTTATCTTGTCAAAAATAAACACTTGTTCTGATGCATATAAGCTTCTGCAACCCTTCAGGATATCATTGGGCAGCAGCATTATCTGAATCAGCCTTTCCAGCCATCTTAATCAAATGGAACGTTACAGTAAAACTCTGTTAACACTTAGGGGTTTTGATTGTGCTGGGCGAGTAGATTTTTGAGACTAATTGATATTATATTAATGCTCCACAATATAATTGTCACTTTTAAGATGGTAAACAGTAGAATAAATTTCTAGTGAAGTTGGTAAGCTTGAATGGGGGGCCTGGTGTGGGAAAGAGGATTGTGGGAGCTGGGTCCCAGGATGTGGATGAAGAGTGTAGGAAACCTCGCCAAGTCAGCCAGATGCTGAACCACTGGAATTTTTAGAATTACCAGATAGTAGATTATTGGAATTATATTGCATAATATTTGTGAATATGTGGCTTACAATAAATGTCAGTTGGCTGCTCTTATCTATTAGATTTTGATGGTTCATGCTTTTTGCCCATCATACTGCTGCTTAAGATCCTGTCATGTGATATATGCCTTTTAAATGATGTTAAAGAAGAGGGGACAATGCTGGCAATTTGATCCCTGCTTCTTGCGATTAGTATCTTCTCCATCTTCTCCATTATTGTATCTCTACCCCTCATGATACTCCAGAACCAACTAATGTTTATGCCATTTTCCTTGCTGCTTTGTTTTTTTGCGCTGGTTGCCAATGTAGAGTCCACTATGCTACGTTCCCAGACAGTGAATGATTTTTCCTCTCTGCTTTCCTTCCTTTTCACAATGTCCAACTTCATCTCTTGTTTTGGCTTTCCTTTACTGGAAAGGATGGCTAATTTCATTTTTGGTTTCAAAATACCATGATTTTTGGATTGGATTACAACAATTCTTCAAATACTACTTGGCCCAATATACTTTTGATCATTAATATCTTTGAGATTGTATTAAATGATGTAAAATGCATTCCCCACTCTCATGGTCGCAAATGAAATTTTTGTTAATCATTAAACTTTAATACATTTTTTTGTGGCATAACATTGTTAAGTGAACGTTCACCAACTGGGAAAGATTTGTATCCAGAGATGTCATGTCCTTTAGTGGATACCAGCCAATGATATCCATAACGTTGGACCTTGAGGAACTGTAGGCAAACATTTTTCATTCTGTCCTCATCTTCCTGTTATTGTAAGAGCTGCCACAAAATAGTTTTATTCATTTTGTTTCAGTAGACTTTCATTAGAATATGCATCTAACTTCTTTTGAAAAATACATAAAACTTTGCGATTCCCTTTAGGTATCATTCTGTTTTTGTTAGAGCACTTATACATCCCGCAAGGCTTCTTAAGTGGGTAGATTTTGTACTGCAAGTTTTAAGTGCTTGTGTGATTGGGAAAGACATTTGCAGATCACTTCAATTGTCATGCATTTGCTGTTGTTTCCCACAAACAATTTGGAACCCAGACTGAATTAGTCTAAATTGACATGGCATGGATAAACGTGATCATTTTTTGTGCTATAATCTTAAGATGAATATTCTTGGCCCATAGTTATGAAATGAATTGTAGCCCTGTTTATTAACCTTTGCCATATTCATGAATTGTATTTAAGGACATTCTTGAAAACACATTATTTTCTACAATTAGCTTGGGAAGTATGTATTGCAGCACTTCATTTAAAAGGCAAAAGTTTATTAAATTCTATCTTTTTTTATTGATTGCATGACACCTTGAAATTTGGGACCACTTTTGTGCAGAATCCAAAACAAAACAAATGCTTCAATCTATTTTCCATGGCAGGCTGGTCTACATCCCAAGGCAAAACAATGTATGGAAGGGATTGATTGTAAATATCAGATTTGCGTAAACATTAAAAAAAACTATCAACAATGAAACATTTTAAAAATAATTAAAATATAAAATTTTATATATATACTGATATTGAAAAAAATAAATGTAAAGGTTGTATATTACCTGAAACTTGCATCTCTTTCTCTTGGCTATTCTTCACCATCAGAATGAATAGCATCACTGAACCTGTGCAAGGTCAGTCATCTTTGTGATCTTGCAGTAATAAGCAACATGATAGTTGAGGACCTCCTGCACAATTTTTTTTCAAAAAGAAAGTCCTAAATTTCCCCACAATTAAAAAAAATAAAGGCCAGCAATTGTCTGTTATTGCAATATATGCATCATCTTGAAACAATAATTTAGCTTTTGTTTTCATTTTGGTTTATTATTGTCATGTTTACTGAGGTAGGGTAAGAAACTTTATTTTGCGTACTATCCAAGCAGGACATAGCACATGAGTATAATGGTTGTGCAAAAGAGAAAATAAACAGAATATAGTGTTGCAGCTGCAGGGAAAGTACAGATTTTTTTTTAAGTACAAGAGCTGCAATGGGGTAGATTGCATGATTGGAAATTCATTCTTTGCATAAGCGAAGTTGAGTCTGATAACGGGAGAAGAAGCTATTCTTGAATCCGATGGTATGTGTTATCAAGATTTTGCTTGATGAGAGAGGGGATACACGAGAAGACGGGTATAGGTGGTCCTTGATAATATTGGCTGCCCACTATGTCTACATTGACCATTAAGTACTTGCCTATAATATTCCCATTTGCCAGAACTTCATCCCTAGCTCACTTTGCCAAGGTGATTTAGGTGATGCTTCAAATGTTCTGCGTTAACCCGAGTCCTCCACCTCCTCAGGCAGTGGATTCCAGACTTCAACTATACTCGAGGTCCAAAAAAAATATTCCTGTGCAACCTCTAATACTTTTATTTTTCACATAAAGCTATGCCCTCTGGTTTTAAACATCTATGTCATGCGGGAAATTTCCTGCTACCTACTCTAACTATAATTAATTTTGTGTCAAGCAAAATTTGATGCACCTCTGAGGCAGCTTGGCATGTTTTGCATTTTAAGAAATACATTCCACTAATTTGGGATTCATTTGTGTAATAAGACACATATCCTGGTTAGATGATGCTCCAGATTCTATCATGGTTTGTTTGGATTGCTCCTGCAGTGACCTGGCACCAGACATATGTGAGCAGGAGTTAGTTGAACACTGAATATGGTTAGGCTTTTTTACTGTGGCATTTTATTGTTGTTTTTTTTTGCCATTCTTGCATGAATATGAATAATGATCCAGAGAATGCTAACAAGAGTTGGTGATTTTGAAGGGGAAGGAAGCAAATTGTTACAATTTAAAAGTAAAAAAATAACTGATTCTCAATAGTTCTGTATATTCTTTGCAGGCAAGGGACCAAAATGAGGCTGAAATGGGATCATATTTTTCTAGGATTTTTGATCATAATAGCAGCAGTCCAGGCTCAAAATGATGACGATGATGATGATGAAGAACCAGACGCAGATGCCTTGGAGATGGAAGAAACAAATACCGGGACTAAATCACCAGTTCAGGTGACTGTTAACTTTGAGTAATTTATCCAAGATGACTTAATGGTTCAGTGAAGAAAAATTTGGTCTGTTTTCATGTTGTTTGTATTTGTAACCAAGAAAAGTAAATGGTTTTTAAATAACAAATAGTTGAAATCTCAGCCCTTCTTAGTTTCCAGACAACTGAAAATTAGATTTATGGTCTGTATTTTTCTACATTGCCCTGTATTTATGTATTTTTGTAATGCACATCATGCATCATGTTTCTGCTTATCATTGGAGTTGATAAGAGCTGGACAGTGAAAATAAGTTGCATTTTGGGCATGTCACAGTTGATCATGTTGAGTAAAATATGACCACATATGCAATATTATCCAAAACCAAAAGACAATTCCATTCTAAGGGTAATATCCCAGACCATGATACATGATCTCCAAGATATTATACATTTTGCTGTGGAGAGAGGCGTAGTACACATCTGATGAAGAGGTTTTTTTTTGTTCTCTCTTCATTATTCTAGTTGAGGGTTAACTAGCTTTATGATCCATGAAACGGATCTGCACGTTCGCAACAAAAAATCAATATTATCTATATCTGAATTGGCTGTTTAAGATTCAAATAGTGCAAGAATAGTTTAATGTGGTGGGAGTTTTTTGTATACACTATCTCCAGGCAATGAAGGCGCACCCCCATTTTGAGTTACTAAATTTTGAAAAATGGCTGGTGTGACAGGATCAAGGGTTTGGTTTAGTCAGTAGAAAGGAAGATGTGAAACTCATTCAAGGAGGCAATCTGGACCGGGGAGCCTCCATCTTTGCCTGTCCCACAATGCGCTGTGCGGTTCAGGTCCGAGGGACGGGGACTTCCTGGCTCAGGGAGATCACATAACGGAGAGAGAGAGCGAGCCTGGGACTGAGCAGCTAGACATCCGCCCAGTTGCAACCCGCCAACCACCACCTCCTGTGCCGAAGGACACAGTGGCTGGCTGGCAGGCGGGCCGGCAGAAGGCGCTGAAGTGGTGGCCGGTTTCGCTGTCTGGTCCGGCGCCGCTCGCAGTTGCCCGAGCTACTGAGTTGCTGGCATGATCCCCGACCCCCTCCTTCTCAACGCTCCTGCCCTCCCCGCAACTTTACCCCTGACGGCCTAGCCAAGTTTACTACTTTGTGTGGCCCGGGCCAGACTCCCCACAGGCTGTGAAAGGAACTCTTGTACCTTTCACAGCTGTACTGAGGGATAGCCAAGTGACTGGGGGAGACCTGTCCCCCCCCCCCCATGTTTTGAGAGGTGGGGGACAATCCCCCCCATGTTTTGTTACCTGGGCGCTACAGCCAGTCCCAGGTCGGCTTGCTTGCCCCAGGTCAGCTTGCCTGCTCCAGGACTGGTTGTAGCGCCCAGGTCGGCTGGCAGGTCTGGCTGTAGCACCCAGGTCGCCTGAATGCCCTGGGACTGGCTGTAGGGTCCAGGTCGGCTGGCAGGTCTGGCTAGCGCCCAGGTCGCCTGCGAGGGACTAGCTGCAGTTCCCAGGTCGCCTGCCCCGGGACTGGCTGTAGCGCCAAGGTCGCCTGCGAGCCCCGGGACTAGCTGCAGTTCCTAGGTCGCCTGCGAGCCCCGGGTCTAGCTGCAGTTCCCAGGTCGCCTGTGAGCCCCGGGTCTAGCTGCAGTTCCCAGGTCGCTTGCGAGCCCCGGGTCTAGCTGCAGTTCCCAGGTCGCCTGCGAGCCCCGGGTCTAGCTGTGGTTCCGCTGTCCAGTCTCACTCTCCCTATTCCGCTGGCATGATCCCCGACCTCCTCCTTCTCAACGCTCCTGCCCTCCCCGCAACTTTACCCCTGGCAGGCCAGCCGTGCTGACCCGGGCCAGACTCCCCACACGCTGTGGAAGGAACTTTTTTTTTTCTCTCTCTCCCCCCCCCCCCACCCCCCAGCGGTGCTGTCCTTTTACAGCCACTGTACTGAGGGATAGCTAAGTCTATCTTTCTTGGCTAACAATCTAACCTTCGGCCTCCAAGAAGCAGGTAAATTTTTGGGCCTTATTTTAGGGTAAATAATTGCGTCATTATTGCCGGCAAATACGGTATTTTAAATAACCTATATTTTCCAATTTGTAATATTTGAAAAGGGGCCAAATGTAAATCCAGAAGAACAATATTCCAGCAAAAATATATTTTCTGTGTTATATAATATTTTTTTACTTCAGGCTCACATTAATGAATTGCAGGTATCCTACAAGACACCGGTGCCGAGTGAAGAGGTATACTTTGCTGACACATTTGATCAAGGATATTTGGACGGGTAAGAGTTTTTCCACTGTACTTATTGGTAAACATTAATGCATTGAAGACAGACTCGAAAAGCTGAAGTAACTCAGTGGGTCAGGCAGCATCTCTGGAGAAAAGGAATGGGTGACGTTTTGGGTCGTGAAGAAGGTTCTCAACTTGAAACGTCACCTATTCCTTTTCTCCGGAGATGGGGCCTGACTCGCTGAGTTAGTCCAGGTTTTTGTATCTGTCAGGTTTAAACCAGCATCAGTAGTTCCTCCCTACACATAAATTAATACATTATTATTAGCATTTCTCATAGCTGTGCTAATATACAGATGACATCAGAGAAATGTCTTACAAGATAACTTTCCACTCTTTTATGTTCCTCCCTTTTACAGATGGGTTGTTTCCACCACCAAGAAAGATGATGCAGATGAAGATATCGCAAAATATGATGGTAGGTATCATTCAGGGTAAATAAAGTAAATATTGCGTTGGGTCCCATTCCCCCAACGCAATATTCCACCAAACTGCGCATGCGCATGACGTGTTCAAAGTTGTGCCGTTGACGGCAGAAATTAAGTTAATAAAGTGAATAGAGGATCCATGGAAGCGTTTGTAAAATAGAACAAACCCTACCCGTGGCGCCGTTGGGTCCCCGTTGTGAGGCCAGGCAAGTAGATGCGCAAAAAATAAAATAGCGATCTGAAAATCGGCAAATGACCCAACTTTTATTTAGCAGGATCGCAGTCAATGCAAAGGTAGCCCTATATATAGGTGATGTTTCCAAATCTAAAAATATGCAGTGCTGTCGTCAAAACAAATTTATTAAGTGATTCCAGGTTTTTTTTGAAGTTTACTTATATGAACTTGTGAATAAGTTATAATTTCTGTTCTTGTCTTTTGCAGGAAAATGGGCAGTAGAGGAATTAATGGAAAACAAAGTGCCTGGGGACCAAAGTTTAGTATTGAAGTCCAAAGCAAAGCATCATGCAATTTCAGCTCCACTGAAAAAGCCCTTTAATTTCGATGGCGAATCTTTAATTGTCCAGTAAGTAGACTTGTTGTTTAAGAAGGAACTGCAGATCCTGGAAAATCAAAGGTAGACAAAAGTGCTGGAGAAACTCAGCGGGTGCGGCAGCATCTATGAAGTGAAGGAAATAGGCAACGTTTCGGGCTGAAACCCTTCTTCAGACTGAAGAAGGGTTTTGGCCCGAAATGTTGCCTAAGTAGACTTGGTAATGTTTTAAGGAGAATTGCATAATTATTTGTGAATTCTGTGTATGTCTGTTTCATGCTTAAATTAAAAATGTTTTGAGTCTTGGAGTTTTGTTACTTTGTAAAATTCACAAGTTGTGCAGTATGTGTGGGGAGAGAATTGGAATTGTTTTGGATCAGTAGACTCTCATCAGAGTAAGGAACAGTTGATGTGAAAGGGTCATAAAATGCAGAGAAGGGGAGGTGAGAACAAAGAGAGCAATTGCGATAGAGTGGATAACAAGTGGTCCGCCAAGTGAAACTGGATAGTAATGAGACAAGTAAAGAAACAAAAGATTACTTAGATGGGATATAAATGGGAGAACTGGAATCATCTGAATTTTTTTTTTTAAGGAAAATCGGATGCTAGAAATCTAATATGACAAAATAATTCTGAAATGGTTGATTTTTAATGTTTCACTCTCAATGGTTGCCATGTGCCTATGACCATCCCCTGTATTCCTTTTAATATTTTACGGTAATTATGCTTCTTTACATTGAACATCAACCACTACTTTTTGTTTACACCAAATTCCCACTGCATTTGGTCTCTCCTGCCTTCCCTTTTGATCTCTGCTCCCCTTGTCCCTTTCTTTGCAAATCGTAAAACTGCTTGTCTATCCATTCCTGGTTCTGGTGAAAGACTATTGACCTAGAAGAATATTAAATCATTTCTCCCTCCACAGATGCTGGCACATCCAAACATTTAAGGTATTGATTGTTTGTCAGATTTCCAAAATTGATTTTTTTTTTAATTGCTTCTAAAAGTTCTATTGTGATAACAAAAACTATAAATTTAATTTTATTTCAAATGTTTAGGTTATGTAACCAGATATAACCTAGTTTGTTCCCTTGATAAAGGATATTTTATGATCGTAAGGGTATTTTTGTTGTAACTGTTATTTGTAACAATGTCAGAAACCACAATGTTAGCTTATCAAATATGCTAAGATTATTTTTATCAATATCCAATTAATTGAAATTGTGCGTAACCATCAAAGATCAAAATGAAAATTGATATCGAATCCTATCGGTACCGAGATTGGAATTTGCTGGATTTTTTTACACTTGGATGTTGCAAAAGAACATGGTTTTACTGTAATGTGCCCTAATACTAATCTAATTGCAGTAAAAACAAATTAAGGTAAAGGGTACTATCACAGAACTGGCAGAAAATTTCAATGTGATTCACCTATGGGTGGGCATATTTAATCAGATTCAAGTGGCAAGATGTATAAAATTGGCCATTGCTAAGAGCAGCAGAGGAACTGTTAAGATAACGAGATGGGTAGCTCATGGAAAAAGTATCCACAAAGTAAGGAGTAGCTGTAAAATGGGTAAACGTAAGTAGAATGCAATATATTGAGTTAGGGGCTAAATTTAAAAAATGGAATTTGTGGAAAGGAACATGTTTATTTCATACACATGACCATTGTTTTAAAACAAGAACAAAATTTGACGGGATATCTGCCAGAACAAATTTGTGAGTCACAGTAAATGTTTTGGTTCAGAAAGACTTGGTGAATTATATACCAATATGCCTGAATTGTTTTACAGGTATGAAGTGAACTTCCAAAATGGTATTGAATGTGGTGGTGCTTATCTAAAGCTGCTTTCTCATACTGAGGATCTGAAGCTAGTAAGTAATAAATGAGTGGATGGCTTTTTTTTCCCCTTTTTAGTTTAGTTTAGAGATACTATATATTTGAACATATAGTGCTGAAACAGGCCTTTCGGCCCACCAAGTACACGCTGACCAACAATCCCCATACGGCAGCACTATCCTAGACACTAGAGACAATTTACAATCTTTACCGAAACCAATTAACCTACAAACCTGTATGTCTTTGGAGTGTGGGGGTGAAATTCCACAAAGTCACAGGGAGAACGTACAAACTCTGTACAGACAGCACCCGTAGTCAGAATCAAACCTGGGTCTCTGGTGCTGTGAGGCAAAAATTCTGCCACCGTGCCACCCCTTTTAATAAAAATAATTGGTTATTTCTGGTCACAGTTCAGAATTGAAGAAGATCCACACCTCTCCTAACTTGCATTTTTTTTCCTTTTGGACAGCTCATTAATGATGATGAGCAGAAACTCCTGGATATCTTTAAACCATGCTTTTTCTTAGTTGCTAAACTTAACCCAAGGTTAATCCTCATGGTTTGATATCTGAATCACTGGGCGATGTTTCTCATGCTCCTTATAAACCCCTCAGGATCCTGTTCCTATGCTTTTAAGAAACCTTCAAGGCCTCTAGAATTTATTATGCTACTGTATAATTATCCAGAAAAATCTGTCAGTGGTCATCTTGCTGACTGTAGTGTTAATACTACATTCTGTTCTTATCCAATCTTTCAGAATATTGCACTTCATCCTCCCTCTTTCCATCGTGAATTTTGAGCTCTTCTACCACCTTCTCAGTGCTCATTTATTTGACCAGAATTCTTGTTTCCCTCACTATCTTTTCCCATCCACTTTGTATACCCCTCACTCAACTTTTGAATTCTCAGAACCTCTGAACACAGCCTTACTCTCTTTGGGTCTTTTCAATGCAACTTGTTGCCATGACTTCAACCGTCCCAATTTTTTCATTCTTTACTCGCTCACTATGACTTTCCCACTCAGAATTTACCAAATATGGTCTGCCTGAAATACAACCATATTTGCAATCAATCTGCTGTCAGTGATACAAACAGGCATACAGATCCCTCCAGTCAAACTTGCCCGTGCCAACCAACATTTCTCCTGTACACTAGTCCCATCTGCTTGCGTTTGACCCATATCCCTCTCACCTATCCATGGATTTGTCCAAATGTTTTTTAAATGTTGCGATAGTACCTGCCTCAACTTCCCCCTCTGACAGCTTGTTCCATATACCTACCACTCTTTGTGTATAAATATAATTTAAAAAAATAAAATTGCCCTGTAGGTTCCTATTAAATCTTTCCCCCTCGCCTTAAACCTATGTCTACTGGTTCTTGATTCCCTACTCTGGGTAAATGATTCTGTGCATGTACTCTATATATTCCTCATGATCTTGTACACCCCCATAAGATCACCCCTCATGCTACTGCGTTCCAAGGTATAAAGTCCTATCCTGCTCAACCTCTCCCTATAACTCAAGCCCTTGAGTCCTGGCAACATCCTCTGTTATTGATTGGACTATTCTCCACCGTACTGAGCTCTTTGACTTCTCAAAGCTCCTTTTTGATGATGATGGCTGACTGGTGCAGCTGATAGAGCTGCCGCATTGTGACGCCCAAGACCTGGGTTTGATCGTGTCCTCAGATGCTGTCCATGTGGAGTTTGTGCATTTTCCCTGAGGACCACCCTGGCCTTCGGGTGTGCTGATTTTTCTCCCACATCCCAAATATATGCAGGTTTGTAGGGAGTGGATAAGAAAGTGGGATAACATAGAACTAGTATGAACGGGGGATCAGTGATCGGTGTTGGTTCAAGGGCCTGGTTTCACACTGTATCTCTAAACTAAACCAAACATGACCTTGTCACTAAATATCAGACTATCATTTGTTAATAAGGAGATTTCGTTGGCTAATAATATTATTACGGATATTCATGTGCTGTAAAATTAATCAGAACTCTTTGCTTTACTCTCCAGGAAGAATTCTTTGACAAAACTCCATACACAATAATGTTTGGACCAGACAAGTGTGGTGAAGACTACAAATTACACTTTATTTTCAGACATAAACATCCTGTAACTGGAGAGCATGAAGAAAAACACGCAAAACGCCCTGATGTAGATCTAAAGAAGTTCTATACAGACAAGATCACGCATTTGTATACTTTAGGTGCTGTATACATTTTGCCAACTTCCATTGCTTTCTTGTACATTTTTTTGCATTGTTATATTTATCTGTTTTGACCATGTTCAAAAGTTTAGAAATTAAATAAAATGTTCACGCAGGTAAATTGTGGGTTGGGGAGGGGGGAGAGAAAATCAAGTGCACTTAGAGCCCTACTATCCAAAATGAAATATTCCCCTGCTTCACTTATTGTGTTTGCATTGTGTCTTTTATGCTTTCTTCTGGGATCCAAAAGCACAAATACACAAAATGCATTTGATTACATAGTTGATGAGGATATTAGTTTCTCATCCAAACCGTTGAAACATTTTTTTAGCAAAAATCATCTTTCATTTTCTCTTATCATTAGTTGCTGTGTGTGTAGTTGAAAAATGACAAAGATGCATCAAATATTTTGGAGGGAAATTGTTCACGTGCTATCTTTGACAGCTATAATTTATTCATTGTGCTTGCCATATTATATAAGGTAATCTCCATTCATGAAATAGCATAGAATTGTTATAGTTGACATTTATAGTTGAAGTTGTACATCTGGAAATTGGGTGGCAGAACATTGCATGATACAATTCCTACTGAAACTAAATTACAGTGACCTCCATAATGTTTGGGACAGACCCATCATTTATTTATTTGCCTCTACTCAACAATTTGAGATTTGTAATAGAAAAAAAATCTCATGTGGTTAAAGTGCACGTTGTCAGATTTTAATAAAGGCCATTTTTATACATTTTGGTTTCACCATGTAGAAATTACAGCAGTGTTTATACATAGTCCCCCCATTTCAGGGCACCATAATGTTTGGGACACAGCAATGTCATGTAAATGAAAGTGATCATGTTTAGTATTTTGTTGCATATCCTTTGCATGCAACGACTGCTTTAAGTCTGATTCATGGACATCACCGGTTGCTGGGTGTCTTCTCTGGTGAGGCTCTGCCAGACCTGTATTACAGCCATCTTTAGCTAATGCTTGTTTTGGGGGCTAGTACCCTTCAGTTTTCTCTTCAGCATATAAAAGGCATGCTCAATTGGATTCAGATCGGGTGATTGACTTGGCCACTCAAGAATTGATCATTTTTTAGCTTTAAAAACTCCTTTGTTGCTTTAGCAGTATGTTTGGGATATTGTATAATGAACCGTCGGCCAATGAGTTTTAAGGCATTTGTTTGAACTTGAGCAGATAGGATGTGTGTATACACTTCAGAATTCATTATGCTACTACCAACAGCAGTTGTATCATCAATGACAATAAAAGAGCCAGTACCTTCAGCAGCCATACATGCCCAGGCCATAACACCCCCACCACTGTGTTTCACAGATGAGGTGGTATGCTTTGGATCTTGGGCAGTTCCTTCTCTCCTTCATACTTTGCTCTTGCCATCACTCTGATATAAGTTAATCTTCGTCTCATCTGTCCACAAGATCCTTTTCTAGAACTGCGGTTGCTCTTTTAAGTACTTGGCAAACTGTAACCTGGCCATCCAAACGAGCGGTTTGCCTCTTACAGTGTAGCCTCTGTATTTCTGTTCATGAAGTCTTCTGCGGGCAGTAGTCACTGACAAATCCACACCTGGCTAATGAAGAGTGTTTCTGATCTGTCCGACAGTTATTTGGGGATTTTTCTTTATTATAGAGAGAATTCTTCTGTCATCAGCTGTGGAGGTCTTCCTTGGCCTGCTGGTCCCTTGCGATTAGTAAGCTCACCAGTGCTCTCTTCTTAATGATGTTCCAAACAGTTGATTTTGGTAAGCCTAAGGTTTGGCTGAAGTCTCCAACAGTTTTATTCTTGTTTCTCAGTCTCATAATGGCTTATTTGTCTTTCATTGGCACAACTTTGGTCCTCATGTTGATAAACAGCAATAAAAGTTTCTTAAGGTGATGGAAAGACTGGAGGAAAGACTTGGTGCTGAGGGCTCTCTTATACCTCCTTAATGAAGGAGGCATTTAAACACACCTGAGCAATTATAAACACCAGGGAAGCCATGTGTCCCTGAAATGGGGGGCCTATGTATAAACACAGCTGTAATTTCTACATGGTGACACCAAAATGTATAAAAATACCCTTAAATAACATCTGACAATGTGCACTTTAACCACATGTGATTTTTTTTCTTCTATTACAAATCTCAAATTCATTGTTTTCCACCTTAGTTCTTCACATGAATGCATGATGGACTCTGGACATGTTCGATACCCAATTAAGTACTGTGCCATTCTGAAATGTTCAGTTATGCATGCAGGAGAGTACCTGTAAAACCTGCTTCTCAGGCTTAAGGAGGACCTCCAAGGAGATCCAAGGGCAGTGCCCCTAAATGGCCTCTAAAGTAATTATAATTACCTTGTCCTCCTAACTACCCCATTGTTACTGACTGCAACAAGTGAATTCACTTTTCACCCATCTAACTAACACCCACAACATAGCACTCATCCTGAACCTTTACAGTCCAATTCCCCAATCCGACTCTTCCATTGATTTTTCTTTATTCTCTTTTCTTCCGTCCGTATTACTTTTCCTTTAAGGCTGCCTCAGGCACTTCAGAATTATCTGACAACAGATCTTTGAACAAAAGGTCCAACCTTTGTAACTGCCAATCAAGTTCTATGAATTCCTATTGGATGATTTATAACATTTTGTTACCTTTTCCCTTGCTTTTATAGCATAGCTTCCAATGACGAGGAGCGCTTTCATCTTTTATTCCAGTTGTACACGTTTATTACGGGTGGATAAAATTAAAAGGTGGACATGCCTTCCAAAAAATCCCCTAAAGAAATGAAATAATATGACATCTCTAATTTTAGTTTAGAGACTTTCGGCCCACCAAGTCCATACCAACCAACGATCCCCGTACACTGGCACTATCCTAGGGACAATTTTTACCAAAGCCAATTAATCTACAAACCTGTACATATTGGGAGTATGGGCGGAAACTGGAACACCCGGAGAAAACCCACAGGGAGAATGTACAAACTCCATACAGACAGCACCCGTAGCCAGGATCGAGTCCAAGTCTCTGTTGCTATAAGGCAGCAACTCTCCCGCCGTGCCATGGTGTCGCCTTATATTATCCCCATTGATAAATGTTATAATATGCAAGTCGATGAAGAAAGCTTCCTATGTCAATTGGTAGTTAAGATAATTGAGAATACAGATTATTATATTGGAGGTGAAAGCACAAATTGAAGGTGATTTCTTAAAAAAAACCTCTTCCTTTAGTCAAATTAGGAGATGACTATTGCAGTGCATATTTCAGTATCATTGCTTTGAGTATTGTATCTAGATATTTCAGTCATTAATTTTCAAAATATAAAATTATGACCTTGAATGAACCAAGTTATCCCACACATTTTTTCCTTTGTCTTGAACATGTGGCTGTACACTTTAGCTGGAGCTAGGAGGTTAACTGTTCAGGGATAACTATATGACTGTAGAACACTATATCTTTGATTTAACATGAGATTTTTTTTTAATTTTTTTTAGTGCTGAATCCAGATAACAGCTTTGAGGTGTTGATTGACCAAACTGTTGTTAATAAGGGGAATTTGATGGAGGACATGACCCCACCTATTAATCCCCCAAAAGAAATAGATGACCCTGATGATAGGAAGCCTGAAGACTGGGATGAGAACCCAAAGATTCCTGATCCTGATGCAAACAAACCTGAAGACTGGTGAGTACAGTCTCCTCGACAACTTTTCTAGTTTAATGTTTACGTTGATATTTTTAATTGCAAAATCGTGGCAGCGTTTTTTTTTTTTTTTTTCCAAATTGCACTTTATATCACATAATTTGGAATGCTTCTACAGTTGCAACTTCAAAATAAAGGATCTTCTTTCAGGGATGAAGATGCACCAGCAAAGATAATTGATCCAACTGCTGTTAAACCAGAGGGATGGCTTGATGATGCAGCAGAGTACATTGGCGATCCCAGTGCAGAGAAACCAGAGGACTGGTAATTTTTTTTTTAAAGCTTTTGATTAGTGTTATTTGTTCTGAAGATTAGGGTACTGTACAAATAGTGTTCTGCAAGATTCTTTCAAAGTCAGCCCATCAAGCACTTGTCTGTTTTCGCTTGCGATTGTGTTGGCATCCATATACTTCCCTTTTTAGTTTGGTTAAAATATCTAGCACTCGCATAATCAGAAATATGGATAGAAGTGCTTGTTTTGTATAAACATTTCAAACGTCTGCCATGGAAAATGGTGATGTAAAATTTAATTTAAACATAATTTATACCCATCCAATAAATGCAAAACAAAAAATGAAGAAACCTCTCGGCATATCAAGCAGCATCTGTGGAAAGTGAAGCAGACTGAACTACCCTCTTATTTTCTCAACCTACTTTCTCGCTTTCCCAGTTCTGGCATAGGGTCATCAACCCAATAAGTTATTTCTTTTTGTACTTCCACGGATGTCGCCTGACTTGCAGGCACTAAAAATGCATTCATTTTAGTTTAGTTTAGGTTAGAGATACAGAGTGGAAACAGGCCCTTCGGCCCACTGAGTCCGCATCGACCGACAATCCCCGCACACTGACACTATCCTACACACACTAGGGACAATTTTAAATTAATACCTAGCCAATTTGCCTACATACCTGTACGTCTTTGGAGTGTGCGAAGAAACCGAAGATCTCGGAGAAAACCCACGCAGAACGTACAAACTCCATACAGACACCACCCGTAGTCAGGATCGAACCCAGGTCTCCGGCGCTGTAAGGCAGCAACCCTACCGCTGCACCACCGTGCCGCCATATTGCAGCACAATCATTTGCTGCCTGCGTTCATTATAAATTGAGGTAGAAATAGGGATTTCAAGTGAAATTCTTCAATTACCTAATCTTTAGGGGTTAAGATATGTATACTCCAGGGTACGATGTCTCTAAATTTGGTGAGACGGTGATGGCAGGTAATTGACAACTGAACGTTGCAGTTCTAAAGTGGCTAAGGTGTTTGTATATTTCAAGTTTCTTTGTTTTTTTAAGTTGGCAAAAATAAAATAACATTATCATAGTAACATGCGTGTGGCAATGCACACTGAATGTCCTTTCCATTTCCAGGGATGAAGATATGGATGGTGAGTGGGAAGCTCCCCAGATTCCTAATCCAGAATGTGAAACGGCATCTGGGTGTGGAGTTTGGGAACCACCTATGATGAGCAATCCCAATTACAAAGGGAAATGGAAGTCATCTATGATTGACAATCCCAACTACCAGGTATGAAAAAAACATTTTTAAGCTGTTCAGCATTGCAGAAAGCTCTTATAACCATAAAATCCAAGTGTTAAGTTAAGGGTTTGATTAAATACTTTTGAATGGTTGGACTAAACTGAGTGAAGGAGAGGTGGGATTATTGTACAATTCTTTGTTATAGTTTTAGGCTTGTACAATGGGATGCTTTACCATGTAAGAACTGTCTTGGAATAAGTGTGTGAAAAGCAATAATCTAAAAGTTCACAGAGTAATTCAGTTTCATAAAACAAACTGCTGGAGGAAGTGCTCTGCCTCAGGAGGCCGATTCACTGGATGCATTCAAAAGAGAGTTAGATAGAGCTCTTCGGGCTAGCGGAATCAAGGGATATGGGGAGAAGGCAGGAATGGAGTTCTGATTGTGGATGATCAGCCTCGAAGGGCCGAATGGTCTACTCCTGCACCTGTATCTATGTGTCTATAAGTCAGCAGGTTAGACAGCATCTATGGAGGGAAATCCATAGACAGCACAGGCAACATCTATGGAGGGGCACCACAGTTGGGCAGCAGTAGAAGTGCTGCATTACAACGCTAGAGACCAGGTTTCAATCCTGACTACAGGGGCTGTCTGTATCGAGTTTGTACGTTCACCCTGTGACAATAGACAATAGGTGCAGGAGTAGGCCATTCGGCCCTTCGACCCAGCACCACCATTCATTGGAATCATGGCTGATCATCCCCAAATCAGTACCCCGTTCCTGCCTTCTCATATCCCCTGACTCCGCTATCTCTAAGAGCCCTATCTAGCTCCCTCTTGAATGTATCCAGAGAACCAGCCTCCACCGTCCTCTGAAGCGCAGAATTCCGCAGACACACAACTTTCTGTGTGAAAAAGTGTTTCCTCTTCTCCGTTCTAAATGGCTTACCCCTTATTATTAAACTATGGCCCCTGGTTCTGGGCTCCCCCAACATCGGGAACATGTTTCCTGCCTCCAGCGTGTCCAAACCCTTAATAATCTTATATTTCAATAAGATCCTCTCTCATCCTTCTAAATTCCAGTGTATACAAGCCCAGCTGCTCCATTCTCGCAGCATATGACAGTCCCGCCATCCCTATGCTTGTAAACCCACGCTGCACTCCCTCAATAGCAAGAATGTCCTTCCTCAAATTAGGGGACCAAAACTGCACACTTTACTCCAGGTGTGGTCTCACTAGGGCCCTGTACAACTGCAGAAGGACCTCTTTGCTCCTATACTCAACTCCTTGTTATGAAGGCCAACATGCCATTCGCTTTCTTCACCGGGTGCTCTGATTTCCTCCCACATTCCAAAGACGTGCAAGTTTGGAGGTTAATTAGGTTCTGTAAATTGTCCCTAGTGTGTAGGATAGATCTAGTGTACGAGTGATCGTTGGCACGGACTCGGTGGGCCGTAGGGTCTGTTTCTCCGCTGTATCTCTAAATTAAATGGATAGACGATGTTTTGGGTCGGGATCTTTCTTCCATTGTAGATTCCAGCAACTGTAGTCTCTTGTGTCTCTGACTACTTCAGTTTGTTTTTGCTCCCTGTTATTTCTTCTATGACAAAAACCTTATTCGGGTCTCTCCTAAATTTGGAATAACTCAGCGGCTTGTCCTTGCTACCCTTTGTAAATAATTCAGTCTTCCTGAAATTCATCAGAGGCTGAAGATGATGCATTATCTCCACAAGGGCCTCTGCATTCCCCCACACACCCCCAGCTGCCAATAACTCTTTGGTAATTCACTCTTTTGTGTGACTTCTCTACAAAGTATCATAATCTGGTTTTATTAATACAAAAGTGGATGTAGAACTGCAACCTTGGGTCGAGCGTTAATAATATATTGACACGAAATAGATCATCCTGCAACGACTCAGATTATGATTGGAAATGTTTAAAGTCACAATGAATGAGTGTCCTGCTCTCACTTGTCTCCGTTTTGCATCAACAGATTATAAGCTTTGGGACACGCCAAGTATCAAAACAATGATAATTTTTTTTAATTGGTATTACACATTTTTAATGTAGTAAATACTGACACTGATATTTGTATTTTTATGCTTGGGAATGAATCCTACATAATGTCATTGGATTTACCTGCACTTCTCATAATATAACAATCTCCCAGCACTGACTAATTGATGTACAGTTGTCGTCTGCAAAGTTCTCAGCTGCTTCAGTGACTATTTCTCTTTTTAATTTGGGTCCTAGAAACGTAATACCATACATTTCCATTTACCACGCTCTTGACTCCTAGTCAGCACTAATGGTTGGGTGAGGCAATTTTGTAAAACTCCCTTATACCAGAAACTGACATTTAATATTATTAACAATGTTGTTGGATCTTGGTAATGCTCCTGCCAAAGCTGGGCCTGTGCCTATCCAAGAACTTTTGGCTTGTGATGTCAAGAATGTTTAATTGTTATGCATCAGGACGAGAACAAATACATTTTTCTTGCTGCAGCTTTACATTGCATAGTAAATACACAAATGTACAATACATTTAGATATCTGGGTAAACTGGACCATATTAGTGCAAGCCAAAGCATGTAGTGCAACATTAGTGCAAAGTCCATAGTAGTTCGGTACTGTGGCAAAGTGTTATGTAGAGTTGATGAGGAGAAACTATTCTGTCACACCGGAATGGATATGGGGAAAGTCCTGGTTGGCAGCACAAATTAATTGGGAGGAAGAACATGGTCAGAAGAAGAGAAATTATTTGTAACTATCCTCCTCTTCGAATTCTATCTGTGCCAGGAAAAGACTTGTGGGGTCTAATCTTCCTGATTGTATTGGAATTCCTTCACATAGTTTACCCAGTTATCAGCTACATTCAAATTAATCTCCCTCCCACTGGCCAGGTTTTACTTAAATAGGCCCATCTATTTAGATTAGTGGGGCTTAATTTCAATTTGTAGACCTGGTGTGTTGCAGTTATCAGATTTGCATATAACAATTCAGGGAATTAATAATTATAATTTGTGAAAGGTTGTTTGCAGGATTATTTCTCCAAATGGGGAAAATGGGTGGACCTGTGTGTTATCTGGTATGGAATCAGCTTTTGTGTGAGGGATACAAATACTGCATGCGGGGAGTATCAAGTAATGCTGAGTAGTTTATTACTGGATTAAAAACAGGTCTAGGTAGCATTTCATTGAGGTATTTAATTTGACCTGTAACATGTATCAGCACATTGGATCATCGTTATTATCTGCAATGTTTTAAGACGTGCAGGTTTGTCGGTTAATTGGCTTATATAAATTGTCCCTATGGGATAGAATTAGTGTATAGGTGATCGTTGGTTGGCATGGACTTGGTGGGCTGAAGGGCCTGTTTCTACACTGTACCTCTAAGCTAAACTAAAATAAAATAAATTAGAAAGGTGCCAGATGAATGAACCTAGAAGAACAGCTTAGATTGCATTTTTGATTTTTAAATATACAGGGTGTATGGACTCCAAGGAAGATCCAAAATCCTAATTATTTTGAGGATTTTCATCCTTACAAGATGACTCCAATCGTCGCTATTGGTCTTGAATTATGGTCCATGACCACTGACATCTTATTTGACAACTTTATCATTTGTGCTGAGAGGAAAGTGTCTGACCAGTGGGCAGCTGATGGATGGGCACTAAAGAAAATGGTGGCTACTGCAAATGAGGTACCTTGTCAGTCTATTATTACATGGTTAATTAATTAATTATTGATGTCTGGTCATAAAATTAACATTTGCTTTCTGTGCTTTGTTTAAAGAGAAATCTTGGGGAAGGAATTTGTCCCTCATTGTTTCCATAAAACATGTAATAGCAACGCAATGATATACTCCCGGCTTTTGTTTTGTAGAACCAAATTAAGGAAGCACATTCTTAAGAACAGAATGATTTTTGCACATTACATCAGCAGCTTGAGATGTGCATGATCATTGCTTTAAATTGTATGTTTTTATCTTGGAAGATGTACTCATCTTAACTCTGCACATCATATGTGCCCTGCTATGAAGGAGCTTGGAGTGGGTCAGTCTGACACTGCAACAGGTCATAGCAACACCATGGCACTTGATCTTGTGCCCTGTGTCCAATACAAAAATACTTTTCCTTTTGCACGTATTCCACGTTGCCCTAACTCCAATGCATGGCACAAACCTGTAGATAGTCACCATTGGAAGCCTGCTGTGCATAATTTGCTGATGCATTACAATAATAATAACACTTTTGGAAGTACCATTAACTGTGAAGCATTTAGAATGATATGCTACAAAAGGTGCTATATAAAAATCCACAGTTTCCTTCTAAATCCAAGGTGATTATTTTCTCTGCAGGATTTCTATTTAGGGTGCCCCGAGATGTTAAACAACAGGGCAGGCCTTCTCCCTCTTCTTAGCACTAATTGTATTTTTTTCAAAATTCAAACTGAAATGTTGGTGTTGAGTTGGAACAATTGAACGGCATCCAGTAAAACATCCTTCAAGCTTTCACATTGAGCCATGAAAAACATTCCTTTCCCAACCTAACCAATCGTTGTTTGAAAACCAATCAAACTTTAAAATTTCATTTGAAGATCCACAGACTTAAATGTTTGCTGTGATTTTTGTGGATATCTGTGCTTTCTATATGAAGAGGTTTTGGATAGACACATTGATATGGAGGGATAGAGATCATGTTTAACTTGGCATCATGTTCGGCACAGGCATTGTAGACAATCTTCTTTGGACATGTAGCTGGTTGGGCCCTCTCGTGTGCTGTACTCTGTTCTATGTTAAAAGTGTACTTTCATATTAATTCCATATCTCATTAGTTTTGTGGACTCTGTCATAATTGCATTTCAAGTATTCCAAATTGCACCAAATAACAAGTTTTTTGTTTTAATTTAGTACTTCCATTTATTGATGTGCATAGGGAAATGTATTTTTCTTGATGACTATTTTATTATTTACCAGGGTAAATGACATTAACACAAAATAACCAAACGTGAAAAGGTGTGTCTTGGGTAGATAGATTGCTGTTATTTTAATTACATAATTCAAAAAATCTATTTACATTTTAATTAATCTTGCCTTTCCTTATGACTAATTAATCACATTTTACTTTTAAATATTTTCATGCCTCTTATCATCCACTTCAGGATTTTTTTTCTCAGAGTATTGTAATGGTAAAGCTACCTAATGTTAAAATGATTAATAATGCAATCAGGTCAGTTATAGAATTGATTCCTTTCATATTCATGAATATTCATGCTGGTATAATTTATCTTCAGCGACTCTAATCTATTAAAAAATATTAGCCCTCATGGATATCTGAATAACATAAAAACTGACCATGTAACTGGCAAGATTTTCATTTTCAGCCTGGTGTGTTGGGTCAGTTGACAACTGCTGCAGAGGAACGTCCATGGCTTTGGATTATTTACATCCTGACAGCTGTTTTGCCTTTGGGGCTGATTGTGTTGTTCTGCTGGCCAAGCAAGGTAAATAAATATTTGCAAGTTTAAGCTAATGCTCTTGTCTGGTTTTTAGGCAGCGAGTAGCTAGGCTTTGGGAAGGTATCAGGTTTAATTTTCTTGCTTGGAGGGAAGTACTTTGGTTGGACTTGGCCACACTCTCTTCCTGGATTAATGGGGGAAGTAGATGATTAAATTCTGATTCGTTATCCTTGCAGGAAATGTGAATATCTGCTGCAATGGCTGACCTTCACATTGTTTCCCTCTGCTTGTTCCATCTTCATTCAAGCAAATGCTAAAGCATTGCAAAGTTCATCCATAGTGTTACACCGCATGGAAGTAGGCCATTCAGACCGCAGTATTCATACTGACCAGTGGATGCCCATCTGTTTTAATCCTATCCTTTGGCCCTGGGCCCATACCCTTCTATGTTTAGGTGATTCGTGCTCACTAGACATTTTCTAAAAGCAATTGGTGATTCCTCTATGACTCTCTCCCGTGTATTTGCCTATCTCTGGGAGAAAAGCATTCCCCCCTCAAATCCCTCTAAATCTCTTGTCCATTACCCAAATCAACTTTTCCTTTTTTCTACCTTTGAGATTTTTCTTGTTGACTGCTTTATCTACACCCCTCAATTATGTCCCCTCTTTCCTCCTGTGCTCCATGGAAAACAGATCTCATCTCTTCAGTTTCTCCCCATCTGACATGCACCTTCAAAGCAACATCCTGCTGAATCGCCTCTGCACTCTCCGGAACGGGTGCGGTCTGACAAATGTCATTGTCATATAGTGGGGAAACAGGACCCATCTAACCTATGTGTAGGAAAGAACTGCAGATGTTGGTTTAAATCAAAGGTAGACACAAAATGCTGGACTAACTCAACGGGTCAGGCAGCATCTCTGAAGCTTCTCCAGACCCACTGAGTTACTCCAGCATGTTGTGTCTACCCATCTAAGCTAGGCCCATTTGCTTTCATTTGGCCCCTATCCCTCTAAACCTTTCCTATCCATGTACCCATCCAAATGTTATTGTACCTGCCTCAATGACGTCCTCTGGCAGCACGTTCTATATACCCACTGCCCTTTGTATGGAAAAGGTTGCCCCTCTGGTTCCTATTAAATCTATCCCCCCTCTTAGGCCTGTGCCCCTCCCCTGGAGAAAAGACCTTGCATTCATCCTATCTGTTCCCCATGATCTTACACAGCTTGATAAGGTCACCCCTAGCCTTCTCAACGTCTCCCTATAACTCAGGCCTTTGAGTCCTGGCAACATCCTCATAAATCTTCTTTCAACTATCTCCAGCTTAATGGCATATTTCCTATAGCAGGGTGACCAAAACCAAGCACAATACTCCAAATGTAGCTTCACCAACATCTTGTACAATTGTAACATAATGCTCAATTCCCTAACCAGCGAAGGCCAGTGCCCCAAAAGCTACCTTCATCCCCATATCTACCAGTGATGTTGCTTGTCTTTTTCAGTGATCTATGTACTCCTAGATCATTCTACTCTACAACTCCCCAGGCCCCAACAATTCATTGTGAAGATCCTGCCCTGGTTTAACTGCCCAAAAGCAGCACCTTACACTTAACTGAATTAAACTTCCTCAGCTATTCACCAGGCTATTCCTTTGCTGATCAAGATTCTGCTATAATTTTTGATGACCATCTTCACTATCTATGTTACCACCTATTTTAGTGTCATCTGCATACTTACTAATCATGCCTTGTATGTTCTCATCTAAATCGTTGATATAGGTAACAAGCAGCAATGGCTCCAGCACCAATCTCTAAGGGAAGTCACCAGTCGCAGGCCTCTGGTCCAACAACCAATCTTCCACTATACCCTCTGCTGCCTGCCGTGAAGCCGATTCTCTTTCCAGTTAACTAGCTGTTCCTGGATCACATGTGATCGGACCTTTCAGAGCAGCCTACCACGTGGATGCTCACAGAGACTATGACTACGGCCTTGCCCTCATCAACCTGATTGGCTCCTTTTTTTAAAATTCATGAGATGCGATCTCCCATGCACAAAACTGTGATGACTTTCCCGATTCAACCCCTGTCTTTCCCAATACATTTATATCTTGTCTCTCAGCACCTACTAATTTTCCCACCACAGATGTTAGATTTGTTGATCTGTAGTTCCCAGTTTTTTTCCCTTCGTAGCCTTTAAATAGAGACACAACATCAGCGATCTCCTAGTCAGCTAACACCGCGCCCTCACCTGTGTCGAGCAATAATTCGTATATCTCTGCCAGGACTCTTGCAATTTATTCTCTAGCTTCCCACAGTGTCGTTGGATATATCTGATCAGGCCCGGGAGATTTATCTACTCACATGCATCTCTGGACATTCAGCACCTCGGCTATAAAACAAATTGTCCTCCAGTGCTTTGCTGTTAAACTTGCCTAACTTCCCTAATCTTTGTCTTTCTCTGCAGTAAAAATGGGAGATTGAAGACCTTGCCCGTCTCCAGGAACTGCAGATATAGACCATCTCTTTGGTTTCCAATGGGTCCTATACTCGCTGTAGACACCCTTTTACTGAAAAGCTGGTAGATGGAGAAGGCGGATATGATAGTGCTGTTTAGAGGCTTTTAGACAAGCACATGGAAGTGCAGGGAATAGAGGGATGTGGATCATTTGCATGCAGATTAGATCAGCTTAACTAGGCATAATGTTCAGCACAAACACTGGGCTGTACGGCCTGTTTCTGTGCTGTACTGTTCTATGTACATTACCATTCATGACATATATCCCAGCCTGATTTGTATTCCCAAAATGCATTGCCTCACATTTATCAGTATTAAACTCTATCTACCATTTTTTCGTCCTGTTTTGTCAACATGTCGTTATTGCCCTGTAGCTAGGACTGCCTTCCACACTGTCAGCATCTCTGCCAGTCTTTGTGTCATTCATAAACTTGCATCCTACATCCTCATCCAAGTCATTGACATATTATAAACAGCAAGAATCTAACTCGGATCCTGTGGAACATCACTAATCATAGGCATCTTATCACAAATGCTTTCTACCATCAATAGACAATAGGTGCAGGAGTAAGCCATTTGGCCCTTCGAGCCAGCACCGCCATTCAATGTGATCATGGCTGATCATCCCCAATCAGTACCCCGTTCCTGCCTCCCCATATCCCCTGACTCCACTATTTTTAAGAGCCCTATCTAGCTCTCTTGAAAGCATCCAGAGAACCTGCCTCCACCGCCCTCTGAGGCAAAGAATTCCACAGACTCACCACTCTCTGTGAGAAAAAGTGTTTCATCGTCTCCGTTCTAAATGGCTTATTCTTAAACTGTGGTCCCTGGTTCTGGACTTCCCCAACATCGGGAACATCTCATCCTTCTAAACTCCAGTGTACAAGCCCAGCTGCTCCATTCTCTCAGCTTATGACAGTCCCGCCATCCCGGGAATTAACCTTGTAAACCTACGCTGCACTCCCTCAATAGCAAGAATGTCCTTCCTCAAATTAGGGTCACTCTCTGTCTACTTTACCAGTACTGGATTCATCATCATAGATCCCATGGACCCTAGCCTTTTGGACCATTTCCCATGTGTGACCTTGTCCAAGGCCTTACTGAAGTCTACATACGCCTCATCTCCTGCATTGCCCTCATAAATGCACTTTTTATTACCTCAGAAAGAAAAATAGTGGCACAAGATTTACCTTTGACACAGTCAAGCTCGCTATCTCTGATCAGTCCCTGCCCTTCCATTAATCCTGTTGCTCAGAATTTTGTCCATTATCTTTCCTACTACTAATGTTGGCCTTACCAGTCTTATCCTTGCCCATTGCTCAGTTTTGTAACTACAAATTTTTTTTTAATGAGAGTAGTGAGAAAGTATTTTGTGATCTATAGTAGCCTTAATTGCTACTGTGTACATCTGCGTTAATATACTGGAAAACTATCCTCAACTACATCTTTCGCACTGGGAAGTTTAGGAGATGTACTCCTGGATTGTGATATGTTTTGGCTAAACAATTCAGAGCAACTTTATTCAAGAAATAAAAGAGTTCATGATAAAATTATCAAGCTACAACATAAATAATTACAACTTTTTGAATTCAGAAATCAGACCCTGCAGCTGAGTACAAGAAGACTGACGCTGTGCAGCCCGATGTTAAAGAAGATGTTAAAGAAGAACAGGAGGAGGATGAGCAAGAAGAAGTGATGGATGAGAAAAAGGAATGTAATAATCTAAAAAAAGGTAAAATAATATTTTAATTTGTGTTGTTTAATTTTGCTATTATAGAAGTTTTGTGGATGTAGATTAGTGCATACGTCATTTGTTGGCTTCCATTTGTACCTTGTCAACAGAGTTCCTGATTTGCAAACTTACTTGTTCAAATTCTATTCTTGGATGAAACATAGAAACATTTGGCCCTTTGAGCCTGCACCTCCATTCATTGTGATCATGGCTGATCATCCACAATCAGCATGGCGGTGCAGGCTCGAAGGGCCAAATGGCCTCCTCCTGCACCTATTTTAAATGTTTGTATGTTTCATCCAAGAATAGATTTGAACAAGTAAGTTTGCAAATCAGGAACTGGAAGAACTAGGACAGGTGGCGATAAAATACTCTATTGCCAAGGTGCAAATGGAGGTCAACAAATGGTGTATGCAGTTATCTACTGAACTGCCAATCTCTTTGATTAAGGTTAAATGTACTAAATCCATCACCTTTACAACCTGTAGCCTCATACTTCTTCAAATTAACACTTGTTTGCAGCTTCCTTATTTCTTTATTATAGCTGAGCTTCTGAGGCTCCAACATGGGCACTTTCTTTTTGGCTCTGAATTCCACATCTATATCTTGCTAATCTAGACTCTGCAGGTAGATTTGGGGATACACCAATTTCACCTCATCCATTGTGCTTTTTATTATTGACCTATAAAATAATTAAGTATCAAATTCTGAATATTGTATTCAAATCTACCATTAATACTGGTTTATTATTGTCACTGAAAAAGTGAATAACTTTGTTTCATGTGCAGTCCAGGTAAACCAGAAAGAAAACATGTGGAGAATATAACTCCTGGGATGGTAGCCCTCAATAATCATCGTTTACTGTGCTCTGAGTTTTAAATTTGGATTAATTGAAGACCAAGGGTGCATTTATCAACATATGATCTGTTCATCACGATTCCTCAATGAGAGAAAATACCTTGGCACATCTGCCTTTTTCAAATCCTTAATGTTTTAAGTTCATCTAAGAAATTACTATTCCTATGCCAAGAAATTACTGATCAGTCTTCTCCTGTATTTGAAGTTTACAAACCCAGTTTTGACCCTAATTCATCCTTCTCAAACCTAATTTTGCTAACTCTGCAATGCATACCTTTCCAAGGTTTAAGCAACCTTATTAAAGTATTGTGTTCAAAATGAATACAAATCTACAAGTAGGATTTGACTTGAATCTAGACGAGCATAAATACAGGTGGCACAGCGATAGAGCTGCTGCCTCACAGTGCCAGAGACCTGGGTTCAATCCTGCCGACGGATACTCTCTGTGCAGTTTGTATGTTCTCCCTGTGTCCGTGTGGGTTTTCTCCAGATATTCTGGTTTTCTCCCACATTCCATGGAGGTTTGTAGGTTAATTGCCTTCTGTAAATGTTCCATAGTGTGTAGGATGTGAAAGTGGGATAACATGGAACTAGTGAGCGGATTATGGGTGGCCAGCGTGGAAACGGGCAGAAGAGCCTTCTTCCACTCCGTATCTCTAAACTTGCAGAAACAAGGAAATGCAGCTGCTAGAGTACCAAGGAATGACATAAATGCTGTAGTCAGGCAGCATCCCTTGAGAACACAAATAGGTAATGTTTTGAGTCAGGACCCTTCTTCAGACATAAATACTTCTCCTTTTTCACTCCAATCCCTTTACTACAGACTCACAACCACCCCCATGCTCCCCAAAGTACCTTTGAATACAATTTAATAAATTATCTTTATCTTTACTTTTTGTACCAGGGTATTAGCTTTCAAAGTACTTGTCAAGCATAACTTCTTTCCCCTTTTCACTCCAGAAGCTGAAGATGAAAAAGCAAGTGGAGATGATGAAAACATTGGAGATGGCAGTCAAGAAGATGATGAGGAGGAAGAAGGAAAAAAATCAAAATCTGCTTCAGAGGATGAGGTTAATAATTTGTTCAATTGAGTGCATCTTGGAAATCTTTTTTGCTGAGGATTTAAAATTAATTTATATCCAACTCATCAGTGCAATATATTTTGGGGACAAGAGATTGCAGATGCTGAAATCTTGAACAAAATGCAATGTGCTGGAGGAACCCGACGGGTAAGGCAGCATCTGTGGAGGGAATGTACATACAACGTTTCAGGTGGGGTTCTTATTCCAATCAAGTATCCCGATCCAAAAGGGCCGTTGCATATTTTGAGCATATGCGGATTTCATATGAGGACTCATTTTCATACTTGCTTTACTAATCAGAAAGCCATATGATTTGTCTAAAATGAAAAGTTTGGGGCCGTTTAATTTGATTCGTGATTAACTTATTTTGTTTAGTTAAGTGATGAGTTATACTAAATTGAATTAAATATCAGTTTCTGATCTGGTCACCCAATATCTGCCAGTGAATTCCCATTCTGAACAGATTTTCAAGTTGTGTTGAGCTGGGATTTGCCCATGATAGGCATCTAGAATGAGGAATAACCCAAAATGAACTTATGAATAGGATTCTGTGTAGTGTGGAACAATTTGAAACCCGCTTTTAAATCAGATGTAATAGCACGTGGTTTAAGGGCAGATTAATAAAAAGCGAGGAGCATACTTTAGATGTCTTCGGCTGAGTAATACGATAAGCTAACTATGTGGTATCTAATCCTCTGCTCTGTTGTCCACGTTGAAACATCCATATGTACATAAGATTGGAAAAGAGCTTTGTAATTTAATTTGAAAAACCATAATGGCGTATAGCTCTGAATCTGATAGCAATGCTCGAACAGAAAAAGGTGAATAGTGCAGACGAGCTTACTTGCTTTGGCAGTGGCACTTCAACTTTTGTAATACATGTTTTGCTTTTTTTAGATGAAAGAAGCAGATGAAGGAACTGGCTCGGGTGACTGTCAAACAAAACTGAGCCGTAAGAAAAAACTGAGGAAAGAATAAATGCTTTAATATTCTTGGAATGGAGGCATTGTCATTTTCCGGATGGGCATAAAGCCCTCTGTACTTCCTGAAAGCATGCAGATTTACTTGGCTAATGGCTGAGTGATAAATCAGCCTTGTAGAAGTACCTATCTAATCCTAGCCTCCATACTATTATCTTCCCTGCTTCATTTACAAACCTCTTAGTCTTCCTGGCAAGAAACAAAAATGCTCTGAAGATGTTGTTCATTTTTAACTTTATCAGAATGTGGCCTAACACCAAATGACCCGTTGGGAAAGCAAATTCTGGTATTGCAAAGAAAGTTGTAGTAAATATTTGATGACTTTTGTGAAAAAAGTGTTAACCAGGGTAATTACAAATATTATAAAATGAAAGGTAGTTTCAGTTATATGGTAACATTTGTATTGTATTGAAAGGGGAGAAGCATTGGCATACTTTATGACTGGTATTTGATGTTATTCATTTCAAGTTTTCACCCTATTGTGGGGAGGATAAATTAACATGAACGTAATTCTAATGTACATACTGTATATGAATTTAAATGATGCAGCTCTTGGCACAACTCCGTTTTATCTTTGTTGCCAATGTTTTCTTCCCTAAATAGATTTCCTACTGGATTGTATTGTAGAAAAACAAAAAATGCACTGAATTTCTTTGTACATATGAATTGTTCGGGTACACACAAAGGTGTTGTGCTTTATTTCTCCCCTTCGACGCACAGTTCTATGTGGTACAAATAGTTGTGTTGCATTTTATCTGTACCACTAATGTAAAACATCTCTTGTGATCTGCACTCCATATTATCAACCTAGCTGTGAGAAATTATCTTTCCCCATAGTTTTTTTTGGTGTGCATGTATATTTTGGTAAATAATTAGTATTACAGTGCAGTGACATTCCTAACCCATCTCCTGTCTGAGTTTCAATGTTATGAATACAGAGATGAATGATTTAACAGACCCCCAATGGGCGAATTTGGGGAGATGAATGGTATGGTGTACTGCATTTTCTGGAGTTTTATAGTTTTAATGTTATTCTGAGTTAGCATAATCCTTGTTTACACTGATGTTTGCAAATGTACAATTGCTCTTTGAAATAAATATTTAATATAATGGAAATATTTGTGTTGACTACATATTAAATCTATATCTGAGTGAACTGGTGAGTTGCACTGGCAGATTTTGTTGCTGCAGGTTCCAGCATTTGCTGTTTCTTGTGTCTCCTATCTGCAAGTATAATTGACTTGAATTTTTTAAACTGGGTATTGTAGGATGAGGAACAAAACTAAAATCCAAGCAACTGAAATTCACCTTAAATACTCTTTTTGGTGCTCCCATTCCTTAATGGCCTCATAAATCATCCTCCTAAAACACCTGTATTTGCATTTAACACCCTCGGATTTTTCCTAGTAAACGTGTCCTATTGAGGTTTTTTTTCCCTTTGCATTATCTAAAATGTCAATACAAGCCGAACAAATTTTAAAAAGCAGCAGTGAGATGGAGGTGAATATCCTATATTGTAAGTTGTTTTAAGAAAACCCAACTCGTTGGCATCCCAATGGGTATCATCAGAATAAGAGACAGTGTATACTGTAAATACTCCCCAAATTGACATCCCTAATTCTTTAATTTTGTCATCCCTAATACTTTAATTTTTCCAAATCCAATGCGTAGCTATGGGCATGCGCATGGGCCACAACTATGCCTGCCTCTTTGTAGGGTACATCGAACAATCCTACCGTGGCCATATCCCCGAACTCTACCTCCGCTACGTTGACGACTGCATTAGTGCTACCTCCTGCACCCATGCAGAATTCACTGACTTCATCCATTTCACCACTAACTTCCATCCGGCACTCAAATTCACCTGGACCATTCATGACATCTCCCTACCGTTTCTAGACCTCACTATCTCCATCGCAGGTAACAGACTTCTGACCGACATCTTCTACAAACCCACTGACTCCCATGGCTACCTGCACTACACTTCTTCCCACCGTGCTTCCTGTAAGGACTCTATCCCCAACTTCCAATTCCTCCGTCTGCGCCGCATCTGCACCCAGGATGAGGTGTTCCAAACCAGGGCATCGGAGATGTCCACATTATTTAGGGAACAGGGGCTCCCCTCTTTGACTATAGATGAGGCTCTGACCAGGATCTCTTCTATACCCCGTAGCTCTGCTCTCACTCCCCATCCCCCACTCGTTACAAGGGCAGTCCCCCCTGTTCTCACATTCCACCCGACTTGCCGTCACATACAACAGATAATCCTCCGACATTTTCGCCACCTCCAACGGGATCCCAGCACTGGCCACATTTTCCCATTTCCTCCCCTTTCGGCTTTCCGCAGAGACCGCTCCCTACGTAACACAATTCGTCCCTTCCCACCCAAACCCTCCCCTGGTACTTTCCCTTGCAACCACAGGAAATGCTACACTTGTCACTTTACCTTCCCCCTTGACTCCATCCAAGGACCTAAGCAGTCTTCAGGTGCGGCAGCGGTTCACCTGCACCTCCTCAAACCTCATCCGCTGCTCTAGGTGTCAGCTGCTCTACATCGGTGAGACCAAGCATAGGCTTGGCGATCGCTTTGCCCAACACCTCCGCTCGGTTCGCAATAACCAACCTGATCTCCTGGTGGCTCAGCACTTCAACTCCCCCTCCCATTATGAATCCGACCTTTCTGTTCTGGGCCTCCTCCATGGCCAGAGTGAGTCCCACCGTAAATTGGAGGAGCAGCACCTCATATTTTGCTTGGGTATTTTACAACCCAACGGTATGAACATTGACTTCTCCAATTTCAGGTAGTCCTTGCTTTCTCCCTTTTTCCCCTCCCCTTCCCAGCTCTCCCACAGCCCACTGTCTCTGCCTCTTCCTTTCTTCTTCCCGCCCCCTCCACCCCTACATCAGTCTGAAGAAGTCTCGACCCGAAACTTCACCTATTCCTTCCATAGATGCTGCCTCACCCGCTGAGTTTCTCCAGCATTTTTGTCTACCTTTAATTTTGTCAAATAACTAGTTATTTATAATTCATTCTACCTTGGTCTTTTGACTATCAGTTCTTATTCTTAATTGCTGTTTCACATATTTTATCCCTGAAATTTTCAAAATTGACAGCGAGCAGTAGAATGGTAAGCAGTTAATCTACCACATGCCATTTTCCTATTACTTTTTGTTTTCTAATGACTTTTCAAGCTGTTTTTTTGTAATCTATGTTGGTGCCATTTTAGGAGGGAGAAAGAATAGCTATAAACTCTACGGCATGATATTTCCATTGTGAAGGTGCATCTGGAGTTTACTGTTTGGAGCCCTAACCTTTATTGTCATGATTGGGGACCAGCGGTAACACGCAGAAATGAAAGACAAGTGTAGATTTGAAGCAGGATTTGTTATGGACTGTTGATAAAGTCTCAAATTCCTTATTGGTAAATTCAGTGTCTTGACTCTTTGGGGAATCACGGGCAAGGCTGGTGTTGCCTATCTAAATTATCTTAAGTATTGGTGATCGTTCACATTGCACTTCTGCAGTCCATGTGATGAAAATGACCCACAGTGCTATTTGATTATATAATCAGAATAAGCCAAAAGTTTGGAAAAAATAATCTGACAAGTGAGTTTTTGTGATGTAGGCCTGTTTTGGAATCCTGATGACTTTAAGAAATACATATGAACATTCAGCCGCTTGCATCTGCTCTACCAAAGCAAGATTGGAGCTTCTCGTATCTCTGTTCTGGACGGATCCCTTTAATGTGGAAGCGGGTAGTTTTTTTTTGAATAAATGTAATCTCCACTGTTTGTAACACACTTGCATTCAATCCCAGTGTTTCAATGTTTCTGCTGTTACTTCTTGTCAGTCCAGCTGTAAATTGCTCGTTTCTAAGTTTCCCCCCAGTCTAGTTTCAGTAAAAACACTGAATCAGGCACCTGAAACAACTAAATTTTATTTTACAGTTCAACTACTGTACCTATCCCACCGCGGGTTCAATCCTCGTATCTGCCTCCAGGCCTCGCTCAGACAGAGACACTCCAGAAGTTCACACAGTCCCAAGCAAAGATGCTCCTCTAGTATCTTTGGTCCCAAGCGCTCTCCCAGAAGATCGACGCTGGACCTCGTGGTAGCAGACTTTTATATGTCCCGGGACCTCGAGGGGCCGAACTACATGGGGGTGGTCTCTTAATAACCCAATTACAGATATCGATTAACCCCATACTTAACAGACATTTCCCTAACCCAATAATACAACAGCTTATACATTGTATAAGAAAGAAAGCTCTCGAAGGAAGCTAACAAGAATAAACATTGAAACATGTGCCCTGAGATTCAAACAATTTCTCCAAGGCTCAACAGTTTGACCAATCATCAGTTAACAGGATGACCATCTTGCAACATTATTTATACTGTTTATAATGCTTTTGCAGCGACCCAATAGAAATGATGCATTTAAGGTTAGTTTGCAAAACCACTATAAATGTTATCAATTTAAGAGAAACATGGAGAACACCTGGACCCCTTACCATCCTGCATATCAGTTTGAGCCTAGACTGGCTGGCGCCAATCAAAGCCTGTAAAGTTCAGCTGACAAGGGTTAAGCAATTCTGACAAGTGCAGGGATCCTCCATTTTATGGTGTCTTTAATTTAGCCAATATTAAAATTCCCCAAAATGGGAATGTTATGATAACCCTCATCATAAATGATAACTCCAGAATACAATGATGACTGTTATACTTTAACAATGTCCTAACAAGAAGATGTTGATGTAGCTTCTCAGAATTTTATCGAGCTTCCCAAGTTTTCGTGGGCGTTGCTCCATGATTTCCATCTGATGAGTCTTCACCTCCTGAGTTTTCCTGGGCGCGAATCCCATCCATCATTCTTGATAGTCCATTGTTCCTTAATTAGAATCCCTAAGAAAACCTGGGAGAAAACAAGTTAAGTACTGATACCTTCACTAATACTTTTACAATGATGCATCCAGGCATTTCTTCCTTCTACCTTTAATGCGGTTGGAGTCATTAAAAGAACTTGGTACGGTCCTTCCCAATGAATTTCCGATCCTTTCCTTACCCAATTCTTCACTAAGATATAGTCTCCAGGTTTTACTTTAATGGGAGTTACCAGTGAAGGCATATCCTCATAGGCTGCTCTCACTCTACAATGTAAATTCCTTAAGGCTCTTTTCAAGGCCAAGATATAGTCGGTCATCTCTGCAGTCATATGGTGGAAATTAACCATTTTCATTGCATTCTGGTTCCAATGGGTTTTCAGGGGTCTACCATAAATAATTTCAGCTGGGCTCAATCTAGATTTTCCTGCAGGCGTGACTCTCATCTGAAATAGGGCTATTGGGAGTAATTTAATCCATCCAAGTCCAGTCGCCACCTTTAATTTGGTTAATTTGGTTTTAAGGGTCTGGTTTGCCCTTTCTACAAGTCCGGCTTCCTGTGGTCGATAAGTGTAGATGATATGTGCATGTACCTTTAACATAGTGACCTCACCACTACTAACCACTCCCCACATCACCAGTATAATTACAACCTTCCCACCCAGTTCTCTCTCTCTGGTTCCAGTGACAGACCACGGACAGCTAGGGCAGAAACGTATGTGTATAATGTGTAGTATGAATAAACAGCAGTAAAGAAACAGTGCGTTATGACACATCTTTACATGGTGTCAGCCTGGTACCTATGCGCCTCCTGTTTATCGGGTTTTCTTTCTTTTGAACTGTTTTCCTATTTTGTTTTTTTATCTCCCGTGCCATGGCCACTTCTTGCCGTAAGCCCGATATGCTCGTTTTCGACTCGGACATTGTCCATCGGTGGGGTGTCTTTAGACGTGACTTTCAACACTATGTCACGATCGCCCACCCTGCTGCCACCGCTGCTCCTCAGGCTTCCCTGCTTCTCAACCTGGCTGGTCCTGATGCCCTGGAACGGGCTGAGTCATTTGTCTATGCTGTTGGTGAAGATGCTCGGGACCCGGTATGTCTTATGGCTAAGTTTACCGCGATGTGCGACATCAAGTTCAAATTCAAGTTTTGCTTTATTGTCATTCAGACCTTTCGGTCTGAACGAAATTGTGATGCCTGCAGTCATACACAGAACCAATAATAACAAAACATACAATAAACACAAATTAAACATCCACCACAGTGAGTTCACCAAGCACATCCTCACTGTGATGGAGGCAAAGTCTTAGTCTCCGGCTCTTCCCTCCTTGTTCTCCCTCTGCGCTGAGGCGATCGATCCAGGCTGAAGATGCCGCCCTCCAGTCCAGCGGACCTCCGTGGTGATGTCGCCGCCGCTGAAAGCTGGAACGCCGTCTCCGCTCCGAGACGGCCTGCCACAGCATCAGCCCCGGGTCCCGCAGTCTCCGCTCCGGTCCGCTGCCCCCGCTCCGGGTCCTGCAGTCTCCGCTCCGGGCCGCTGCCCCAGCTCCGGGTCCCGCAGTCTCCGCTCCGGGCCGCTGCCCCAGCTCCGGGTCCCGCAGTCTCCGCTCCGGACCCCACTGCATCAGCTCCAGGCCGCCGCCGAAAGCCAGAACGCCGCACCAGCAAGTCGGGCCACCACTGCCTCAGCCCCGAAGACGGCCAGCCTCCCGTTGGTAAGTCCTGGCTGGCTCTGCCTCCGTAGCCTCGGGGTCAGTCGCAGGATGGAGGCGGCCAGCCCCGCCATTAGGCCTCACCGCAGACGGAGGCAAGGAAGGGGGATACAACACGAAAATGTCGCATTCCCCCGAAGGAGGAGACAGAGGACATGTTTCTCCCCCCCTAACACAACCCAACAAACTAAAACTTAACAAAACAAGACAAAAAAAAACAACAGAAAAAAGTAAAAACAGACAGACTGCAGGCGAGCCGCAGCCGATTAACAGCGCCGCCACTTCCGGAACTTCCAGCCACATCCCCACTAACTGCATCCTAGAGCGTTTTAAAATGTTTACCCGGCGTCAGCTCCCAGGAGAGTCAATCGGTAGCTACATCGCTGCGCTGCGTCACCTGGCCAGGCGTTGCAGCCTGGACACGCTGACCCCCGATCAACTGACCCGGGACATTTTAGTGTATGGTCTTCAAGATGAAAAACTAAGGGCTGAACTTCTGCGGAAGCACGACCTGTCTTTAACCGATGCTCTGCACGCCTCCCGCATGGCTGAGGCTGTCGCCTCGGCGGTGTCGTCTGCTGATCATGACATTAACTTTACCAGTGTTGCTGGTCGCCGGCGAAACGCTGGCTCGCTACGACAACGGGGGTCCCCCGCGTCAGGGGGTAGCAGCCCACAGCAGTGCCCCAACTGCAACGTTACCTCCCACCAGTCTAATGTGTGCCCTGCACTGGGGAAAACGTGTAACTTTTGCAGGAGATTAAACCATTTCTCTGCAGCCTGTCGCTCCCGTGGGAAGCCAATTCCTGCTCCTCGCCGAATGGGGGACCCGAGCTCGTTCCAGTGGGGAGGGCTACCCTGCACTGCAAGGTACTGCATGCCGCTCAGCCCCTCACTTTTTATATACTGGATACTAACGACATCACCCTTTTGGGTGCCCAGGCGTGCCAGGACCTCGGCTTGGTCTCTTTCCACCGCGATATCCACCAGGTGCGGACCCTTATGGACCCCCTGCGCGAATACCCTGACCGTTTTGATGACAAGCTGGGCAAGCTGCCCTGCTGCTACAAGATCGTTGTCGACCTCGATGTTGAGCCTATGATCCGTCCACCACACCGCGTCTCCTTCGCCATGAAGGACAAGGTGGAGTCAACGCTGCTCGACATTGTTACCATGGGCATCCTGAAGGAGGTGAGCGAACCCACCCGGTGGGTCTCAACCATGGTTGTTGCGGCGAAAAAGGACAAGAGTGAAATTCGCATTTGCATCAACCCCAAAGACCTGAACCTTGCCATCAGACGCCCTCACTACCCCATACGAACAGTGGAGGATGTCGCTGCACAGGTTGGCCCGGCCACTGTCTTCTCGGTTCTCGATGCCAAGAGCTCCTTCTGGCAGAGCTGGACGAGCGGTCCTCCTACTTGACTATCTTCGGCACACCTTTCGGCAGGTACCGATTCCTCCGCATGCCATTCGGGATCAACTCTGCCAGCGAGGTCTTCCAGCGGACGATGGAGCAGCTGTTCATCGGTCTGCCGTGTGCCATCATCGTTGACGACATCTTGGTCTACGGTAAAGACGCTACTGAGCACGATCTCCACCTCCGTCGAGTCCTGGACCAGGCCCGCGAAATCAACCTCAAACTAAACCCAAAGAAGTGCCGGTTCCGCATCCTGGAGGTCACCTGTGTGGGCCACGTTTTTACCGCATCGGGGTAAAGCCCGACCCGCAGAAGACAGCTGCGGTCTCCGATATGTCTTCGCCCACCGACGTGGCCAGCCTACAACGTTTCCTGGGCATGGTTAATTACTTGGGGAAGTTTATCCCAGACCTCAGCGAGCTGAGCGCGCCCCTGAGGGAGTTGATCAAGAAGGACACTGCCTGGGCCTGGTTCCCGCATCACCAGACAGCTTTTGACGTACTGAAGTCCAGGCTGGCCAGTGCCCCCACTCTCCAATTCTTCGATCTGCAGCGCCCCATTGTTCTTACCTGCGACGCCTCCAAGTTCGGTCTTGGTGCTGCCTGTCTGCAGCTCCGCGATGGCCTGCAGCTGCCTGTTTCCTACGCGTCCCGCACCATGACCCCTGCCGAGCAGCGCTATGCTCAGATAGAGAAGGAGCTGCTTGCTGTGGTGTTTGCCTGCTCCAAGTTCAAGGACTATATCCTGGGCAGCAGTTTCACGATCGAAACCGACCATCAGCCGCTGGTCTCTATCCTCAACAAGCCCATCCACGTTGCCGCGTCCCGGTTGCAGCGCATGATGCTACAACTCCAGCGTTTTATGTTTAGAATTGTGTATCGCAAGGGCAAGGACATGTTCGTGGCCGACACACTGTCCCGCGCACCACTAACGTCCACTGATCGCCATCCATATGAATCGTCCGACCTGATGGTGCTTAACGTCAACATCGTGTCTTTCCAGCAAATGCAGTCCCTGATCAGCAACACTGCCAAGGACCCTGCCCTGCAGCAGCTTGCCGACGTCATCAGGCAGGGCTGGCCAGACCGTCGTTCATCCTTGCCGCATGGGGTCGTGCCCTACTTCCTGGTCCGTGACGAGCTCGTGCTGCACGACGGCGTGGTCGTGAAGGGACACAAGGTGGTTGTGCCTGCTGCCCTGCGGGACCAATACTTTCATACCGCCCACCGCGGTCATCCTGGGGCCGATGCCACCCTGTCTCAGGCCCAGAGTTTGTTCTACTGGCCTGGCATGGCCCAGGACATCCGGGAGAGGGTCACCGCTTGCTCGGTCTGCAATAGCCTCGCTCCCCATCAGCAACGGCAGCCGCTTCTGCAACAGCTTGCCCCCGAGCTGCCCTGGATGACCGTCGCCGCTGACATTTTTGAGTGGCGTGGAAAGCATTTCCTGGTTCTTGTGGACTCATACTCCAGCTGGTTCGAGGTGGACCAGCTGCACTCCCTAACCTCTTCGGCCGTTATCGGCAAGCTGCGCCGCCACTTCGGAACCCATGGCACCCCGGCAAGTCTTCAATCGGACAACGGCGGCCAGTTCTCGAGCGCAGAATTTCGGAGTTTCGCTGCCAGTTGGAACTTCCGACACTACACCAGCAGCCCAGAGTACCCACAAAGCAACGGATTGGCAGAGCGCGCTGTCCGCAGTGCTAAGGACTTGCTGGAACATTGTAGACTGTCCCATTCTGATTTTTACTTGGCCCTCCTATCTTCGAAACATTTGCCGCGACACTGCCTTGGGCTCCCCAGCTCAACAGCTGATGTCTCGCACTACGAGACCTCCGATCCCGGTGACCCAGCGGTCCCTCGTTTCCTCGGTCCTCCGTCCCGCTGCCGTCCAGGAGCGCATTGCCCTCAAACAAGAAATCCAACGGCGCTCCCATGACAAGTCTTGTCGTCCTCTCCCGCCTCTGCTCTCAGGCCAAGTCGTCCGAATGCAATCCCCCTCCGGTCACCCCAGGCTTGCCATCGTCGTCGGTACTGCTGGTTCGCCGAGGTCCTACCTTGTCGACCATGACGGTACCATTTACCGCCGGTCCCGGCAACATTTGCGGCTTGTTAACGAGCCACCACCGCCGCGTGCGGATCCCTTTTCCCCCCCATTGTCGACAACACTGCCTGCCCCTCCGGCCAGTCCTCCCTCGCCTGCCCGTCTTCCCGCTACTGCTCCTGCTTCCCCTGCTCCTCCGTTTTCTCGTTCTCCTCCCGGTTCCCCGGTTCTCTCCCCCTCGCCGGCTCCTGCTCATGCTCCGCCTGCAGAAGGGGGGAATGGCGAAATGCGTACCTGGTACGGGCGGGTGGTCAGGTCGCCTATCCGTTATGGTGAATTTGTTTAACTGTTTGCTCACCTGCTCGTAGCGTATGAGACGTGGTCGCCCTGTCACTTCGGTATTGCTTATTATTTCCAAGGGGAAGGATGTAGATGATATGTGCATGTACCTTTAACATAGTGACCTCACCACTACTAACCACTCCCCACATCACCAGTATAATTACAACCTTCCTACCCAGTTCTCTCTCTCTGGTTCCAGTGACAGACCACGGACAGCTAGGGCAGAAACGTATGTGTATAATGTGTAGTATGAATAAACAGCAGTAAAGAAACAGTGCGTTATGACTCATCTTTACAATAAGCAGTGTAATTGCTGATGGATCCCCAGCTGTTCACAAAATTATTTATTGATTTGTCCAATAAAGTGTGGACCGTTATCTGTGCTAAATCGATTGGGAATGCCGAATCTAGGGACAATTTCTCTCATTAGCACCTTGACAACAGTAGCCGCTTTATTGTCAAGGGTTGGGTATGCTTCGATCCACCTGCTGAATACATCGACTATGACAAGAACGTATTTGTATCCATGGCATCTTTCTAATTCAATATAGTCCAGTCGCTATGCCTCAAAAGGACCCATAGGCAATAGTGTTTTCCCTTCTTCACATCCTATTCCTTTCCCTGGATTGTATTGAATGAATGAATGAATGAATGAATGAATGAATGAATGAATGAAAACTTTATTGTCATTCAGATATACACCTATACACAGTGCACCTAGAACGAAATTTCGTTGCATTTGACTCTCCAGTTTTTTTTTTTTTTTTTTTAGAAGTGTCGATATTTAAAAAGTTCTAGCCTCGGTTTAATTGATTGTTCAATAATCTTATGGCCTGGGGGATGAAGCTGTTGCAGAACCTGGTTGTCCCGCTCTTCATGCTGCGGTACCTCCTCCCAGAGTTAAGCAGTATAAACAGTCCAAATTGTGGGTGTGTGGGGGCTTTGGTAATGCCCTTAGCTCTACTCAGACAGCGCTTGTACCCCATGTCCATGATGGAAGGAAGAGAAGTCCCAATGATTTTTTCCGCTGTCCTCACCACTCTCTGAAGGCACTTCCAGTCTGCAGCTGTACAGCTGCCGCACCACGTAGAGATACAGCCGGTCATGACCGACTCAATTGTGCTTCTGTAGAAAGTGGCGAGGATGGGAGGGTGGAGGTGTAAACTTCTCAACCTGCGGAGGAAGTACAACCGTTGATGTGCCCGTTTTGCCAGAGATGTAATGTTTGTGGACCAGTTTAAGGTGTCCGTTATATTGCTGGCAGACCAGGCAACTACTGCTTACCTTTTGAGCAAAAGATTGTAATTTTGGATGCCACCAATTTTGGATGTCCCCTACTGCTCTTGCACCACAATGGGTTGCGTAGTGCATACGCTCTATAACCCATACGGCCAATGAGTCTGTCATGAGTTTGCCCTGCTGGAGTGGTCCTCAGCCCAGTCATACAATCCAGTACACATCCCAATTGTCTCCATCTCTCCTTATCTCCTTCAGTAGCCTCTTCTTGTAATCAAATGATTTCTTGGATGGTCGGCATCAGTCTCCAAGGGGGACTTGTTAGTTACACTTTTAGTCTGCCTCATCATTCTAGGTACCACCACCTTACGTTCCCATGACACTCTTTTAGCTACTAAATCAGCATTATGATTTCCAATGTCTACTGGGGTCTGTCCTTTAGTATGGGCACTACATTTTATTACAGAGATTTGTCTGGGTAGCATTAAGGCCTTTAATAAATTTGTCACCAATTGTTTGTGTGATATTTGGGTTCCTGCAGGTTAGAAATCCCCTATTTTTCCATAATTGTCCAAAATCATACACCACCCCAAATGCATATCGAGAATCAGTGTAGATGTTTACTTTTAGATCTTCCCCAATAATACAAGCACGAATTAAAGTGAATAATTAAGCTTGTGCTGAATAGGGTGATTCAAAAGCAGCTGCTTCTACAATTTCCGTCTTTTGATTAATAATTGCATACCCAGACAACCTCTCACCCCGCAGTCCAATGGACTGCGGGGTGACATATACCGTCCACATATAATGTGATGTCAGGGTCTTCCATGGGTACTTCCCTCAAGTCCTCTCTCACTGATGTTTCCTCCTCTATAACAAATAGACAATCGTGTCCTGCTTCTGCTCGCTCTTCTGGGGGTGAGATAAGAAAAGAGGCTGGGTTAATTAATGTAGTTAATTAATGTAGTGTTTAAACTGAAATGTTGGATTGTTTAACAGGTAGATCTCAGACTGATTTTTGGCGGGCCATTGTCAAATGCTGGGTTTGAAGCTGCCCCAACAATGCCGATACCGAATGTGAACTGTACACTACAATTTCCTGCTGGAGTGTCTAATTAGCAGCCGATTGTAAACTATTGTAGATCGCAGTTAAGATTTGAGTGCAAAGAGGATGTCCCCTAGCTACTGGATCTAATTTGGATCCTGCATTTTATGGTGTCTTTAATTTAGCCAATATTAACACAGCTACTAAAGGGCTCTACAAATTAAATTGGGAATAAGCTATCTAACAAATTGTATCGTGGGAAGAAGCCACCGCTGTCAGGCTTTCCTTTGACGTTTCAGGTTCCTAGGACTTTTTTTTGTAGCTATATATAATTAAGACTGATTTGAGTAAACATTTTGAGTAATTTTGAGAATTTGAGTAAATTCTTTAGGGAACGGTGTTCCTCTCTTCGACTATAATGAGGCTGTCACCAGGGTCTCTATATCCCGCAGCTCCGCTCTCACTCCCCATCCCCCTACTCGTAACAAGGAAAGAGTCCCCCTTGTCCTCACCTTCCACCCCATCAGCCATCGCATACAACATATAATCCTCCGACATTTTCTCCACCTCCAACGGGATCCCACCACTGGCCACATCTTCCCATCTCCTCTGCTTTCTGCAGAGACCGTTCCCTCCGTAACTCCCTGGTCAATTCGTTCCTTCCCACCCAAACCACTCCCTCCCCTGGCACATTCCCTTGCAACTGCAGGAAATGCTATACTTGTCGCTTTACCTCCCCCCTTGACTCCATCCAAGGACCCAAGCAGTCTTTCCAGTTGAGGCAGAGGTTCATCTGCACCTCCTCCAACCTAATCTATTGCATCCGCTGTTCCAGGTGTCAACTGCTCTACATTGGTGAGACCAAGCACAGGAGTTGGTATGGTATTGGCCAGGTGATGAGCGGTGCCTGGTTTCTCCAGACGTGACGCTTTGCATTGAGGCCAAAGAGTTCAATCTTGATTTCATCAGACCAGAGAATCATGTTCCTCATGCCTCTTGGCAAACTCCAAACAGGCTGTTATGTGCCTTTTACTGAGGAGTGGCTTCCAACTGGCCACACTACCATAAAGGCTTGATTGGTGGAGTGCTGCAGATATAGTTGTCCTTCTGGAAGGTTCTCCCATCTCCACAGAGGAACTCTGGAGCTCTATCAGAGTGACCATCAGGTTCTTGGTCACCTCCCTGACCAAAGTCCTTCTCCCCGATTGCTCAGTTTGGCTGGGCGGCCAGCTCTATGAAGAGTCCTGGTGGTTCCAAAGTTCTTCCATTTAAGAATGACAGAGGCCACTGTGCTCTTCGGGACCTGCAATGCTGCAGAAATTGTTTATACCCTTCCCCAGATCTGTGTCTCGACACAATCCTGTCTCGGAGGTCTACGGACAATTCCTTCGTCTTCATGGCTTGGTTTTTGCTCTGACACGCACTGTCAACTGTGGGACCTTATATAGACAGGTGTGTGCCTTTCCAAATCATGTTCAATCAATTTAATTTACCACTGGTGGACTCCAATCAAGTTGTAGAAAGATCTTGAGGATAATCAATAAAAACGGGATGAACCTAAGCTCAATTTTAAGTGTCATAGCAAAGGGTCTGAATACTTATGTAAATGTGATATATCAGTTATTTATTTTTTAATTAGCTTGCAAACATTTCTCAACACCTGTTTTCGCTTCTTCATTCTGGGGTATTGTGCGCAGATTGATGATTAAAAAAAAAGAATATAATCTATTTTAAAATAAAGCTGTAACATAACAAAATGTGAAAAAGGTGAAAGGGTCTGAATACTTTCTGAATGCACTGTATGGGAGCAGAATCTTGGCCTGCTGTAGCAGACATTGATGAACACTAACATCAAGCTAAACTGCAATAATTGACTTTATTTAAATGGATTTGGTGCACCCTATTCCCTTCATGTCTGTTGCCATCTCAGTGCTTCCACACCTCCAAAAAAAAAATCCTTAAATAGAATCCCAAATTTCCTGAAGGTATTTCCTAAAATTTTCAAAAATACTTCCTGCGTACTATTTGTTGTTGGGGGATTTTCGCGGGCACACGTTAACAGCACAAAGAAGAACAAGGCAAAACAGATCTATGTAACAACACCGTATCTGCCTGCTTCTGTTACTCACTTGTACCGTGTTATGCAAGGCAGCTTTCATTTCCTCCAACAGCTTTCGTTGTCTTTGTTTTTTCAACCTGCTCTCATGTGTCTCAGTCTCTGCTCCCTCTCCCTCCGACTCTCCCTCCACCTTTCCCTCATCCCTCCCTCCCTCTCTCTTCCTCCCTCCCTCTCCCCCTTTTCTCTCTCCCTCTCTTATTCCCTCACTCCATCTCTTGCTCCCCCTATCTCAATCCCTCCTCCCTCTCTCCCTCCTCTCCCTCTCTCCACCCCTCCCTCTCCTCCTCTCTCCACCCCTCCCTTTCTCCCTCTCGGCCCCTTGAGCCCACCCACCGTTCTGTAAAATCAAGGCCAATCCCAATGTAACTGCAATCCCACCGCCCACTGGTAACTTTTCACCACTAGGCTTATCCAGAATTCTACCACTGCCGTAAAAATAATCAAAGGCTCAACTTTCACTGAGAAAGAGAATTCCAAAGACTCATTGTTACATGAGAATTTTCCCGAACAGTCTGTGACCCACAGAGCAGTGGCTATAGCGCTATGTATAAAGCCCATAGCGCTGTAGCCGGTAGCGCTATATTTAGAACCCATAGCGCTGCAGCCGACAGCTCTTTGTTTAAATTCCCACGCGTTAAACTGACAGCGCTCTGTTTAAACCTTTGAGCGCCAAACTGGTAGTAAGTACTGTGTGTATTACCTTTACACGCCTTTATGGGTCGGATGCGGAAATTTCCGAAATGATTCCATTTCCCTAAAATTACCCGACGACAACTAGAATTTCCCGAATTTTCTTCAGTGGAAACATTGTGCCATGTGTCTGGGAATAGACATCATCCCAGGAGTCTGCCAAATCTGTTCTGAGTTGTTGGTTAAGAGAGTGACATCCTGATTACCTCTTCTGACATCAAACATCTAGAATTCTCAATGCAGTCATAATCCTTCTGCTTTACCTCCCCCCTTGACTCCATTCAAGGACCCAAGCAGTCGTTCCAGGTGCAACAGAGGTTCACCTGCAACTCCTCCAACCTCATCTATTGCATCCACTGCTCTAGATGTCAGCTGATCTACATCGGTGAGACCAAGCGTAGGCTTGCCGATCGTTTCACTGAACACCTCCGCTCGGTCCGCAATAACCAATCTGATCTCCCGGTGGGTCAGCACCTCAACTCCCCCTCCCATTCCGAATCCGACCTTTCTGGCCTGGGTTTCCTCCATGGCCAGAGTGAGCACCACCGGAAATTGGAGGAGCAGCACCTCATATTCCGCTTGGGCAGTTTACACCCCAGCGGCATGAACATTGACTTCTCCAATTTCCGGTAGCCCTTATTGTTTCCTCCCCTTCTCAGCTCTCCCTCAACCCTCTGGCTCCTCCTCTTCCTTTCTTCTTCCCGCCCCCCCACCCTACATCAGTCTGAAGAAGGGTTTCGGCCCGAAACGTTGCCTATTTCCTTCGCTCCATAGATGCTGCCGCACCCGTTAAGTTTCTCCAGCACTTTTGTCTACCATAATCCTTCCATTCTGCTTCCTGTAATTTACGTGGCTGGAGGAAACCCAGTTACCTCAATGCCATCTTTTGCGATCCTGATAATGTCTTGCCATTGTACAATGGGCTCTCCCAAATGCAAATGGAAATGTACAACACATAAATTGCCCCTTACAACCCACTTACTAGTCCATGCTGACTGTACGTCAAGATGTAAACTTGCAATCTTTCTCTCTTACCATTACAGGAAAACAATGACTCTTACTGTCTTGCTTTTAAATACCTCTCACTTATCAGATGTTGTTTCCCTACCCTAACCCCAGCAGCTTTTTCCAGTCTACCTCTCCAAGCTCCTGTCATCCACTATGGAAATCTGCCTTCCCCCAATTTAGCACCCTAACTTAATGACCAACTTTACCTTTTCCCATGGCTGCCTCGAAGCTACTGAACCCATATCGCTGTTCCCCAATGACTTTTCCACAAACACTTCAATCACTTGTCCGTCCTCGTTTCCTAAAGTTGTCCAACACAGACCCATCCTTAGTAAGACTCTCTCCAAACTGTTTCAAACCGCTTTTAAATGCATTTTACAAATTCCTGCCCATATAAACCCTAGCAACAAGGTCATCTCTGACAATATTGGGAAAGCTTAAAATCTCCTATTACTACAACCTGATTGTTCGTACACTTCTGTGATCTGCCTACATATCTGTTCTTCTAATTTGCACTATTGGAACCCTATTATATTATAACCCTATTAAAATACCCATTTTTTATCCTAAATTCATGTAGAAAATAGCCACTAATTAATCCCTCTAAGATATCTGCCCTAGGTATTGCTCAGTGCAACACCCTTTCCTGTAATGCACCTGCCCCAGTCATGCCTGAAACCTCTGCACCTCAGAACACCGAGCACTCCTGTGTCACTGTGGAGCAGAACACTGCTCCTGCCCTTCCTTTGACCTTGTTTCTGTGACTACAACATTATCATTTTCCCATGTGCTGATCCACACTCTCAACTAATTTATCTTTTTCTGCAGGGTTCCTTGTATTAAAGCTAAGGTAGTAAGACAAATACATTTATGCCTACTGGCAACCTCGTGCTTCTCTTCTTGTCTTTACCTACTCTTTTCATTGTTCCATTTTTTTACTCATGAGCCAGCCTTGCTATCTGCTGCACCATCATTCTGAGTTCCATTCCATTCTGTGTGAAAGATGACTATTCCACAGCACACAGCACCTTAATACTTAAATAAGGGATATAATTATGAACAGTGAAATATTTCATTGCTTTGCACCAAATTGGAAAAGGACATGAAATATTTCCAGCCCATCTCTTTTGCATGACCCATTCAATTACGTCCCATCTGTCTGTGTGAGTGAAAATTTTAAAAATAAGGGAAGCATTATTTTAAACAGTGAAATTATGCTGGTGCCTGGCCAATATTAAACCCTCAACCAACAGCATTAAAAAGAGTAAAAGGTTAGTTCTGTCTTTCTGGCAATCTTCTCCAGCAAATTGGCAGCAACATTTTGCTGATAAAGAAATTTGTTTCAAAACTAATTCATGTATTTCAAACTGCTTTCCACATCCTGAGCATATGAAAGGCATGTGCCTTTTCAGTCTTACCAAAGGGAGCAAGAAAATGTGCTCATTGAAGATCTAATACTTAAATAAGGGATATCATTTGTTTGGAGGCAATAAATAGGATTTCCACAATATTTATTGCAAGTTATTCTTACATTTTAATCCATCAGTTTGTTTCTATTGCATGTGGGTGAATTGTTTGTTCCCAGATAGTACCTGAACACCATGAGAAGTAATGCAGGATTTAAACATGCATTTGTCAATGCCTTCATTATATTATCACTAGAGCCAGGATTTTGCATGAATGCCATAAATGCCTTTTCATGCCATTTTTGATGATTTCACCAGGATAATGCCTTTTTCACGATCGAGTGCCTAAATCAGCCCTTTTTTGCCGTTATGCGACAAGGTCGTGCTATTTTCTCTAGTTGTACCGTGATTACAATGACATTTTCTATGTTAACACGTTAATATTAATGTTATTATTAACGTGTTAACATAGTACAACTTACAAGAAAACTTCCACCACCGTGGCGAAACCGGGGGCACCACCGCTGGTCATTCATTTTTTCTTGCCTCTGCCCGCTGGTTCAGTCTTCTCCAAAATCTATTTAAGAATGACTGCAGATGCTGAAAAAATCAAAGGTAGACAAAAAATCGCTGGAGAAACTCAGCAGGTGAGGCAGCATCTATGGAGAAAAGGATTAGGCGACGTTTCAGGTCGAGACCCTTCTTCAGACTGATTGGGGGGGGGGGTGCGGTAAAAAGAAAGGAAGAGGCTGAGACAGTAGGACTAGGAGGAGAGCTGAGAAGGGGGAGAAGGAGAAGACTAATCTAAAATTAGAGAAGTCAATGTTGATACTGCTGGGTGGTGTGGACCACCCAAGCTTGTCTCCTCACTACATTTACTGCTGGCCCCAGTCGCAAATCTAAGTTTGAGTGATCTGTGCAAGGCATGCATTGATGCTGGAATTCCACTATGGAAATTGGAAAACAAATCTCTCAGAGGTTTATTAGAGAAATACACAGAGGAACATATACCAAGCAAGTCATCATTACGGAAAAATTATGTTGACAGCAACTTCAACATTTTTGTGCAGAAAATTAGAGATGAAGTTGCATGCAACAAAATATGGAGCTCAATCGACAAGCCAACTGATGCTGTGGGGAGATATGTTGCCAATGTGGTCATCAGTATACTGGAGGCAGGTCAACCATCAAAGGAGTATTTGTTGACATCAGAAGTATTGGAGAAGTCAAACAGCTCAACTATTGCTCAGTTGTTTACATCTTCACTTGCTGTACTTTGGCCAGAAGGTATAAAACACAAGAATGTTCTTCTGTTTGTGACTTAAAGTTTTATTCCCCAAAATTTTGCATTTGACATGCTTAGCTCCAGGACTTCATAGAATTGCCAAGCACATATGTAGATTGTTTCCAAATGTCGGTCGCCAAGTTTCCAATGTCAAGAAAATCTTCCTCAAGCACCGTCACTGTGCAGTTGTTCAAGGAAATGGCACCCGAGATTCCGCTACCTCTTCAGCCCGTTTTGACTAGGTGGGGTGCATGGCTCTCTGCTGTACTCTACTATGCTGCAAATTTTGAAAAGATAAAAGAAATCATAAACTGTTTTGAAGAAGAAGAATCTGCTGCAGTCAGGATCGTCAGTGAAATTATGCAGAAAAAGTCCCTCCACCACGATCTTGTGTTTATTGCTTCCAATTTTGCTAACTTCCCACAAGCTATCACTTCCCTTAAGGAACGTGGCGAACACTAGTGAACAACTTGCAGGTTTCAACAAAGTAACTGACGATATTCATAAAGTTCTTGGCGATGTAGGTAAAGACATACAAGGAAAATGTGAGAGTGATTTTAGCTAACAAAGATCTTGAAGAAATACAAAACATAGCTAAAGTTCTCAAAGGTAGTTGTAATGCACAAGATATCGACATGAATATAGAGTCTGTAGCTTGTTTCGGGTATGCATCAGTGACCTCAGCTGAGGTAGACAGAAGTTTTTCACAACTGAAGCATATTCTCTCTGACAGACGGCATAGTTTAACACCAGGTAATTTGAAAAAAATGCTAGTAATTATGTGCAACCAGGCAACTTGGTCATTTAATGTAGTATACCTTTATATTATCATTTTTAACCATATTTTGGTGGTGGAAATAAATGCCTTTTTATGTCAATAAATGCCTTTTCGTGCCTTTTTTGTAATTTTATTATGCCTTTTTGCCTGCCTATTTCAGTGTTTTTAAGTGCCTAAACATCCTGGCTCTAATTATCACCCACCTTTTCTAATGGACTACCATCATTGCACACAGTAAAATAGAATAATTAACAATTGTATAGATTACTCAGCTAAAACAAGTAAAGATATTTTAAATTCCTGTCATTCTATCAATTTCTATCATACACTGAATTCAGAGTTTCCTAGATTCTGAGACTTTTAGGCAAAATTTACTTCAGTGTTTTAATGTGTTCAAGTGAGTTTCAGATCAAATCTAGGACTTACTTCAACCTCCACTGTGCACCACCTTCCTAGTTCATTAAAAATAATTATAATCAATACATTGGATCTACTACAACATTTATTCAGCAACACCACAGCAAGTAGATGTTACCATGATCCATTACCGAATTTACTACAACAACCCACATGTCAAACTGCTTGACAAAGGTCAGGCTTTTATAAACACACTAGACCAAGTGCAGACCCGTTGGGTCTGTTTCCCCAACGTGCGTTTGCAGGGGTGGGGATGCGGCGTCACACTAACCATCTGTTCCTCCAAAGCACAGTTGCGGGGTTGGAATCTTGCACCCACAACACACACACTCATCACACCCCTTGATATTATCTTAATTTTATTAATTGGCTTCTTTCATCCCATCTCCACCTATCCACTGACGAATAGCCCTCACCTCTCAGGTACGTCTAGAGGCTGGGGGGGGCAGAGAGAGTGTGCACAGACAGAGTGGAGGAGGGAGATGGGGTAGGGAGGGAGGGAGAAGAGTGTGGAGGGAGGGGGAGAGGGGTGGGGGGAGAGAGTGGATAGAGTGGGGAGGGAGAGTGGGAGGGGGAGGGGGAGGGAGAGTGGGAGGGGGAGGGGGGGAGCGAAGTGGAAGAGTGGGGAGGGAGGGAGGCGAGAGGGGTAGGGGGAGTGGTGGAAGAGGGACAGGGGGAGTGGTGGAAGAGGACAGAGGGGTAGGGGAAGGGGTGGGGGCGAGAGAGGGAGGGAGGGGGAGAGAGGTGTGGTAAGGGGGAGAGAAGTGGAAGAGTGGGGATGGAGGGGGAGGGGGAATGGTGGAAGAGGGACAAAGGGGTAGGGGGCAGGGGGCGGGGAGAGAGGGGAAGGGGTGTGGGGTAGAGAGGGAAGGGGGGTGGGGTAGAGAGGGAAGGGGGGTGGGGGAGAGGGATGGGGTTGGGAGGAGGAGGGGGAGGAGAGGGAGAGGGGTGAGGAGATGGAGATGGAGAGGGGGAGGAGAAAGGGGTGGGGGAGGGGAGGAGAGAGGGGAGGGAGAGAGAGGTGTGGGGGAGGGGGGAGGGAGATGGGGTAGGGGGATAGAAGGGGAAGAGTGTGGATGGAGGGGGGAAGAGTGGGGAGGGGGAAGGGGGTGGGGGAGAGAGGGAAGGGGGTGGGGGAGAGAAGGGGGTAGGGAGGGAAGGGGGTTGGGGAGAGGGAAGGGGGTGGGGGAGGGAAGGGGGGAGGGAGAGGGAAGGGGGGTGGAGGAGAGATGGGGGTGGGAGGAGAGGGAGAGCGTGAGGAGAGGGAGATGGAGAGGGGGAGGAGAGAGGGATGGGGAGGGGGAGAGAGGGGTGGGGGAGGGGCAGAGAGGTGTGGGGGAGGGGAGGGAGATGGGGTAGGGGGAAGAGTGTGGAGGGAGCGGGAGAGAGGGGAAATAGTGGGGAGGGAGAGTGGAAGGGGGAGGGATAGGGGACAGTCCATCTGTTCCCCATTCCCTATCACCCCCAATTCTCTTTCTCTATTCCCACACACGTGATGACGCCCTTCAACACAGGCTGCGGGGGTGGGGGGAGGGGCTGGTGCTGGGGCTGCTGCAAAGGCATATGTAAATGGATCCATTCCGATTGGACATCTGTGAGCATTGCGCATTGTGACATCACACGACGGAACCTTCACTAACATTCTATGGCTGAGAGTTTTTTTAAACATTTTGAAATTGGGGGGGGGGGGGGGGAGAATGATTTTATTTTTAAAAAGTGTACATAAACATGACGAAATTTAATCAGGAGTGGCTACTCGTAAAGAAAAGTGAAATCTCTACCGAAATGGAAAAAATCTCGGCGTATCTGCGTGCGGTGTTGGCGTAGCGAGGAATCAAAGGCTGCTGGCTGGCACAAGTCAAGCAGATGCTTACACACACACACACACACACAGTTTTAAATAAAGACTAGACCAAGTGAAGACCCGTTGGGTCTGGACACCGAACGTGCTTAACACCCCGGGGTGTGAGATCCCGAACGTGCTTCCGACCCCGGGGTGAAAATCATTAGCGGAAAAAAAACAGAACCTTTTTACAGGTGAAAATCCAGAACGTGCTTCAGACCCCTGAACGTGCTTCAGAACCCGGGGGGTTTTAGAGTCCGAACGTGATTCATACCCCGGGGTGAAAATGGCTAGGTAAAAAAAGATGGCGTCGTTTTCGGAGCAGAGGCGGTCGACAGCAGCTGTTATGGTGGCTGACCAGCAGGAGGAGACAAAATGAGTGAGTGGGGGGGGGGGGGGATGTATTTTATTTTTTAAAGTGTACATAAATACGACGATATGTAATGAGGAGTGGCTAATCGTAAAGAGAACTGAAATGTCTACCGAAATGGAAAAAAATATCGGCGTTTCTGCGTGCGGTGTGGGCGTAGCGCGGTATCAAAGGGGCTGGCTGGCACAAGTCAAGCAGACACACACAGAGTTTTAATATTATACTAGACCAAGTGCAGACCCGTTGGGTCTGTCTCCCCAACGCGCATTTGCGGGGGGGGGGGGGGCTGCGGCATCTGTTCCTCCAAAGCACGGTTGCGGGGTTGGAATCTAGCACCCACAAACACACACACTCATCACACCCCTTGAAATTATCTTAATTTTATTAATTGGCTTCTTTTATCCCATCTCCACCCTATCCACTGACGAATAGCCCTCACCTCTCAGGTGCGTCTAGAGTGGGAGGGGGGGGGCAGAGAGAGTGTGCACAGACAGAGTGGAAGAGAGAGAGAGAGAGGGAAGAGAAAAAGATAAAGATCAAAGAGAGAGAGCAGAGAGAGCGGCTGACAGGCGCTGCAAGTGGAAAAGTAATTTATTAAATCTTAAAATGTAAATAACTAAAATACAACAATTTAAATGGTAAAGATAAAATGTATTCAGTTATGTTCATTTTTGTTGTGTCTCTTGCTCCATGTTTTGTGTTCTTTCTCGTTGATCCTCGACATATTCAGTTATTTCTTCTTGGTTTCTCCTCTTTCTCCCTCCACACTCTTCCCCCTCCCTCCACACACTTCCTACTCCCTCCCCTATCCCATCGCCCTAATCTCCCTCCCTCCCCGCTCCCCCACACCCATCTCCCCCTCCCTCATCCAAGGGGTGGGGGGAGAGAGGGGAGGGAAGGGGAAGGGAGGGGGAGGGAGAAAGGGGTGGGGTAAGGGGGTGAGAAGTGGAAGAGTGGGGCGGGAGGGGTAGGGGAGTGTTGGATGAAGGACAGAGGGGTAGGGGTAGGGGGCGGGGGGAGAGAGGGAAGGGGGACGGGAGGAGAGAGGGATGGGGGAGAGAGAGGTGTGGGGGAGGGTAGGAGAGATGGGGGAGGGAGGGGATTAGGGAGATGGGGTTGTGGAGGGAGGGGGAAGAGTGTGGAGGGAGAAGGGGGGTGGGGGAGAGAGGGATGGGTGTGGGAGCAGGGAGGAGGAGGGGAGGAGAGGGGAGGAGGAGGGAGGAGAGGGAGATGGAGAGGGGGAGGAGAGAGGGATGGGGACAGGAGAAGAGAGGTGTGGGGGAGGGGGCAGGGATGGGGGAGGGGAGAGGGAGATGGGGTAGGGGAGGGAGGGAGAAGAGTGTGGAGGGAGGGGAGAGGGGTGGGGGAGAGAGTGCAAAGTGTGGGGAGGGAGAGTGGGAGGGGAGAGAAGTGGAAGAGTGGGGAGGGAGGGAGGGGAGAGGGGTAGGGGGAGTGGTGGAAGAGGGACAGGGGGAGTGGTGGAGGAGGGACAGAGGGGGTAGGGGAAGGGGTGGGGGAGAGGAGGGAGGAAGGGGGAAGAGCGGGGAGAGAGAGGGGAGGGAGAGGGATGTGGGTATGGGGGAGAGAAGTGGAAGAGTGGGAGGGAGGGGGAGGGGGAGTGGTGGAAGAGGGACAGAGGGGTAGGGG
>CM075977.1:237711094-237863188 GCA_038087875.1 Malacoraja senta
CATTCCTCACTCACTTGAGGATGTCCAGCAGCTCCCATCCACAACTTTATATAACATCGGCAACAGGATGGCAATGTTAAGAAGTACTTTCAGACTCCTTGGCATATTGCTCAGGAGAATATTTAAAAGTATTCAATATTCAGTGCCAAGACAGTTCAACCAATTTGCAACATGCTCTGATCATCCCTCTTAAAATGACATATTATTAAAATCATAAGGTAGACAAAAATGCTGGAGAAACTCAGCGGGTGCGGCAGCATCTATGGAGCGAAGGAAATAGGCAACGTTTCAGATCGAGACCCTTCTTCAGACCCGAAGTCTCGACCCGAAACATTGCCTATTTCCTTTCCTCCATAGATGCTGCCTCACCTGCTGAGTTTCTCCAGCATTTTTGTCTACCTTCGATTTTCCAGTATCTGCAGTTCCTTCTTAAACATATTATTAAAATCAGGCTCACTTATATCAGCCAATTGCAGTGTTCTTAAGATAATTTGCCATTCACTTAAAACTTATGTAATCAAAATTATATTTATTGAAATCAATCAAATAAAAGCAATTGAAAATTAGATGTCCAAACTGTTTACATCTAAAACATTTTGCTTAACTTATGCATTAGGTCAACGAGGTACATCAGACCTTAGGCATGATTTAAAGAAAATAAAGTGTTCTCTTACCTTTGAATCATCCACAGAAAGATTAAGTGGCTAAACTTCACTCAAAACAAAACCCGCTAGGCTTGAGGTCTAATGGTAAGGAAGTGAGTTTAGGCAAAACTTGACCTATAATTGCCAAAAACTCATAACTGCAAATTAGACATTCTGTACGATTTCAAGCATAATTTCCTGGTATATTGTCCCTAGTGTGTAGGATAGAACTAGTGAACAGGGTGATTGCTGGTCAGCATGGACTCAGTGGGCCAAAGGGCCCGTTTCCACACTATCTCTAAAACTAAAATAGCTTTTCTGTTTTTTTTACATACATTTTTGTTTCTCATTGAGTGAATTATAAAATGTTGTGACCGTTTACACATGTTAGACATGTACTTCATGTCACCCTCACATTGTCACAATGAACGATTCATAAAGGATACAAGACATAGGAAGAAAGGTGGGCCATTGGCTCTGAAGCCTTTTCTGGCATTCAGTAAGATCATGGGAAGTCTTCCACCTCATCCACTCTCCATCTAGCCTCCTGCACCTGATTCCTGTTCTCGGGGCATACCATCAACTCAGATATATAGAGATTCTGGTATGCCTCCATTCACTCTTTTTGGGGGCCATTGCTCAGAGAAACCTGCCTTAAAACTATTAAACCACCATGATCTGCTGTCTAGACTGCAAAAAGAAGTGTGAGAGTAGAATTCACAGTTGCCTAGTAATCCTACACCATAACTCTGGCAAGTGGTTGCATTGTGCACCACTGCATAGCTCACACTCATTAGATATGTCCCAGACCCAGATTCAGTTAGATTTTACAGGCCCTCACCACGCAATGCCTTCAGGTTATTAGTATTGCTCAGTCTTGATCGATTACTGAACAAAATGGGTTGAAGTCTTCCCCTGCCAACTCAACACACAATAATAAATGTTTAGTATGAATGGTCTACAGCTGGTGAAAACCAACCCAGGAGTCATACTTCACTGCGAAAATCTCTTCAGACTTCCAACAACTTAGGAAAATTGTTCCTAATTGCCCCACATAAAGACAGCTGGAATATTAAAAAAGAATAATTGAAAGCCATGACAAACTGCCAGGCACAATGCCACCCTGATGGGCATAGGAGTGACCCCCACTTTGTACCACAGACAACAGCAGCACAGCTGATAAATATTCCAGCGCAGCTCTTTATTCCATCTCCAATCACACCACTGCAAGGAAAAAACAATTAGAAAGGTTAAAGTAGCGATTCAATACATTAAAAAAAACATGAGCCTAAGGCCCTGCATGCTGGCAAATGCAGGGAACAAATTAAAGATATTTTGACAAATAAATCCAACCAGGCAGGAGATGTAGTTAAGAATGACCTAAAGTTGATGGGTCCCTCTCTCATTGTGGACATAACTATAAGATCATAAGATCATAAAATCATAAGCCATAGGAGCAGACTTAGGCCATTTGGTTCATCGCATCTGCTTTGCCATTCGACCAGAGGTGATTTATTTTCCCCTCAACTCCATTCTTCTGCCTTCTCCTCATAACATTTGATGCTCTTTGAACAACCTAATCAAGAACCTATCAATCTCCAATTTAACAATACCCAATGATTTGGCCACCCCAGCCTTCTGTGGCAATGAATTCCAGATTCACCATCCTCTGGCTCAGAAATGTCTCTGGCTAAAGAAATTCCTCCTCATCTCCATTCCAAAGGTAATTCATGTTATTCTGAGGCTCTGGCCTCTGGTCCTAGGCTTGCCCACTATTAGAAACATCTTCTCCACGCCCATTCTATCTAGGCCTTTCTAGGCCTACCCAGGCCTCTATACCAAATTTAAATGCAATTTAATGCAAGATTTAGTGCAGCACACTGGCGTAGCATGGACTCCATAGGTCGAAGGGCCTGTTTCCATGCTGTATCTCCAAACTAAACGTACAAAAAGGAATGATAACAGTTGAAGACTGAAGATTGAAAAATAGAAAACCACACATTTTCTGCTGTAGCCATCTACTCATTACAAGATGGTTCACTTCAGGCTTCTGACAGGATGAATTGTACTCATCAACACAACTATCCATCATCCCAACACAAGGACTAATCATGCTCTCCAACAGCGCTTCTACATTTAATCCTTAGAGAATCAAGGACGGATGTGCTCTAACTGTTCTCTGCTGCAACTGAAGGTGATGTACTCATGGATGTCAGAACCCCAGTGAAACTGACCTGTGGTTTCACCATAGACTCTGAATCACCATCTTGTGACTATGGACAGATGGAGCCCAAATAATACAAAATACATACATCTGAAAAGAGTAAAATATTGTCAGTACGAAAGCTGGGACAATGAAAATAATCTGGTGAGGATGACCCAACAGATGAGTAGGTAGAAAAGGAAACAAACTGTAAGAAGAATGATGAGAATGTTGGTCAAATACCTGTTCGAGTATACTCTTGCTAACAATTCAGGGGCTGGCATTGATCGTGCCAAAAACCCTGGTGTGGCTACCTCTTGTGTCTGAACAAGTACTTGTATACATGAACAAGTAAAGGGTGATTAGGGGTTAATTGGGACATCACGATAATGATATCATGTTTTAAACGTGGGTAAGCGTATAGGATTTGGGTTACTACATAGTTAATATGCTGAGAATTTCATTACAAATGAACAGAGTTACATTCATAATCTCAATCCAATGTATTCTTGCTTATAATATAGCAGCCGAAATTGTCAAAGGGGAGCACCATGCAAGGGTCATACAAGAACAAAGTAATAATGAAGTTACATTTTAATTTAAACCATCCCCAAGAGATCAATGAAATATTAAAAAAGATGTTTTCCAACTGGAGATCACAGCTATATTCCCATGCAGAGAAGAGAGCAAAATACAAAATCCGTCGCAGGGTCCAAATAGGACAGCCAATATAGTTTAGTTTACTTTAGAGATATAGCATGGAAACAGGCCCTGCGGCCCACCAAGTCCATGCCGACCTTCGCCAAACACACGTTTGTACTAGTTCTATGTTATCCCACTTTCAGTCACTCCCTACACACCAGGGAACAATTTACCGCCACCAATTAACCTACAAATCCACACATCTTTGGGATGTGGAAGGAAACCGTAGTACCCAGAGGAAATCCACATGGTCACAGGGAGAACGTGCAAACTCCACACATACAGCACCTGTCAGCATCGAACATGGGTCTCTGGTGCCTTTTGGCAGCAGCTCCACCAGCTGCACCATTGTGCCGCCCATACTTTTAAATCAAGACAGAAACGAGGAACAAATTACACTGCTGCTTTGACAAAGGCCATGTCTGGAGAAAGTGTACAAACGAGATATGGGGAGGTGACCTGAACAAGGCCCAAAGATAGGGGAAAGACATGAGAAATGACATGGCAGTCAGTTCCTTGATGAATCATCATTAAGATACAGCAAACCTTTATTTTAACAGATTTTGGTTATAGCGCACTGCCCTATGACGGCTACCATAGCCGCCCCCAGTTGGCGTAGCCTCCACGGCCTGTCTCCATGCTGCCCCGTTTCCAGGCCAGGCCTTCTGCTGCCACCGCCGGCCCACACTGCCATCTTCCTTGGCCGCTTCCAGGATGCGGCCACCACTGATTCCGCCACCTACCTGCGTTCCAGCCACCTGCGGGCTGTGACCAATGACTCTGCTGATCCTCGTCTCTCTCCGGCGGCCTGCAGGCAGAGGCCGTAAAAACCCACCTGGATTCCAGGCCCAGCTTCGAAAAACTCCTTTATTGCTTTAGTAGTATGTTTGGGATTGTTGTAGAATGAACCGCCCGCCAATAGGTTTTGAGGCATTTGTTTGAACTTGTGCAGATAGCATGTGTCTATACTCTTCAGAATTCATTATGCTACTACCATCAGCAGTTGTATCATCAATGACAATAAGTGAGCCAGTACCTTCAGCAGGCATACAGAGCCCTCCATAATGTTTGGGACAAAGACACATCATTTATTTATTTGCCTCTGTACTCCTCAATTTGAGATTTGCAGTAAAAAAAAAATCACATGTGATTAAACTGTACATTGTCAGATATTATTAAAGGGTATTTTGGTTTCACCATGTAGAAATTACTGCTGTGTTTATACATAGTCCCCCCATTTCAGGACATCATAATGTTTGGGGCACATGGCTTCACAGGTGTTTTTAATTGCTCAGGTATGTTTAATTGGCTCCTTAATGCAGGAATAAGGGAGCTCTCAGCACCTAGTCTTTCCTCCAGTCTTTCCTGCACCTTTGGAAACTTTTATTGCTGTTTATCAACGAGGACCAAAGTTGTGCCAATGAAAGTCAAAGAAACCAATATGAGACTGAGAAATAAGAATAAAACTGTTAGAGACATAGCCAAACCTTAGGCTTACCAAAATCAACTATTTGGAACATCATTAAGAAGAAAGAGAGCACTGGTGAGCTTACTAATCGCAAGGGACTGGCAGGCCAAGGAAGACCCCCACAGCTGATGACAGAATTCTCTCTATAATAAAGAAAAACGGCCAAATACCTGTCCGACAGATCAGAAACACTCTTCAGGAGTCAGGTATGGATTTGTCAATGACCACTGTCCACAGAAGACTTCATGAACAGAAATACAAAGGCTACACTGCAAGATGCAAACCACTGGTTTGCCGCATAAATAGGATGGCGGGGTTACAGTTTGCCAAGAAAAGTACATAAAAGAGCAACCACAGTTCTGGAAAAAGGTCTTGTGGACAGATGAGATTAACTTATATCAGAGTGATGGCAAGTATGAAGGAGAGAAGGAACTGCCCAAGATCCAAAGCATACCACCTGTGAAACACGGTGGTGGGGGTGTTATGGCCTGGGCATGTATGGCTGCTGAAGGTACTGGCTCACTTATCTTCATTGATAATACATCCTTGTAGTAGCATAATGAATTCTGAAGTGTATAGACACATCCTATTTGCTCGTTCAAACAAATGCCTCAAAACTCATTGTCTGGTGGTTCATTCTACAGCAAGACAACGATCCCAAACATACTGCTAAAGTAACAAAGGAGTTTTTCAAAGCTAAAAAATGGTCAATTCTTGAGTGGCCAAGTCAATCACCCGATCTGAACCCAATTGAGCATGCATTTTATATGCTGAAGAGAAAACTGAAGGGGACTAGTCCCCAAAACAAGCATAAGCTAAAAATGGCTGCAATACAGGCCTGGCAGAGCATCACCAGAGAAGACACCCAGCAACTGGTGATGTCCATGAATCGCAGACTTCAAGCAGTCATTGCATGCAAAGGATACGAAACAAAATACTAAACATGATTAGTTTCATTTACATGACATTGCTGTGTCCCAAACAATATGGTGCCTGGAAATGGGGGGACTATGTATGAACACTGCTGTAATTTCTACATGGCGAAACTAAAATGTATGAAAATAGCCTTTATTAAAATCTGACAATGTGCACTTTAACTACATGTGAATTTTTCTATTACGAATTTCAAATTGTGGAGTACAGAGGCAAATAAATAAATGATGGGTCTTTGTCCCAATCATTATGCCCAGGCCATCACACCCCCACCACCGTATTTCACAGATGAGGTGGTATGCTTTGGATCTTGGCAGTTCCTTCTCTCCTCCATACTTTGCTCTTGCCATCACTCTGATACAAGTTAATCTTCGTCTCATCTGTCCACAAGACCTTTTTCCAGAACTGTGGTTGCTCTTTTAAATACTTCTTGGCAAACTGTAACCTGGCCACCCTATTTTTGCGACTAACCAGTGATTTGCATCTTGCAGTGTAGCCTCTGTATTTCTGTTCATGAAGTCTTCTGCGGACAGTGGTCATTAACAAATCCACACCTGACTCCTGAAGAGTGTTTCTGATCTGTTGGACAGGTGTTTGGGGATTTTTCTTTATTATAGAGAGAATTCTTCTGTCATCAGCTGTGGAGGTCTTCCTTTGCCTGCCAGTCCCATTGCGATTAGTAAGCTCACCAGTGCTCTCTTTCTTCTTAATGATGTTCCAAACAGTTGATTTTGGTAAGCTTAAGGTTTGGCTGATGACCCTAACATTCTTGTTTCTCAGTCTCATAATGACTTCTTTGACTTTCATTGGCACAACTTTGGTCCTCGTGTTGATAAACAGCAATAAAAATTTGCAAAGGTGATTGAAAGATTGGAGGAAAGATGAGTTCCTGAGACCTCTCTTATACCTGCATTAAGGAGGCAATTAAACACACCTGAGCAATTACAAACGCCTGTGAAGCCATGTGTCCCAAACATTATGGTGCCCTGAAATGGGGGGGTGGGGGGACTATGTATAAACACAGCTGTAATTTCTACATGGTGAAACCAGAATGTATAAAAATGGCCTTTAATAAAATCTGGCAATGTGCACTTTAACCACATGTGAGTTATTCTATTACTAATCTCAAATTGTGGAATACAGAGGCAAATAAATAAATGATGGGTCTTTGTCCCAAACATTATGGGGGGCACCGTAGTTTAATTCATCAAGTAAATATAGTATTTATCAAGTATAATAAGAAGTTTAGCAAGGGCCAAATCTGCAATTTTACCACTGCAATTGTGTCCTCGATCACCCCCACGCTGCAAAGGAAAATGTGCTTGGGATGCAAGGGATCAAATGCGTTTTTAAGGATGTCACCTGCCTGCTGTTGGAGTGGAGAATAATATAAATTCTTGGTGCAGGAAATCGTGAGAAGAAGGAAATACAATTATTTGCTGGAATGAGCAATTTCTCTATGTGCACTTCTTCCAAGTAGCAACATGGACAATCTCTCTGATTTCCAGGACTAGCTTCCACTTAGTGTGTATTTGCAGACTGAATCACAGAGGATGCAGGCTCCAGCCTGCTCGCAGCTTCTACAACATATTGTTTTTTCAGAAGTGTAAATTCTGTCTCACAGGCATGGAAGAAAAATACGACAGGGAATCTGCTAGATAGCCCTTAAATTAATTATTGCGTTCCTTAACCTTTTATTTAGTTCTGTATAACATATGCTTCAAATTCAGATCGAGGCAGCCAAATAATTTTTCATTGGTGGCGGCAATGTGTTTCTTGGAAAAATTTGTTAAATGCTAATTACCGAGACAGAGTCAGCCACTTAATTTGAATTGAAAGACGCATCGTACCCTTGTAACGTAAAAAATAAGCTCACATTTTAATATGACAAATACAAACGACACCATGTAGAATTATAAGCATTATCTCACGATACACAAGAGGCCATTGTACAATTTTTAAAAATTCATGCATCTTCTGTTTAGCATATGCAATGTTAAGACAATTCAATTTTCTAAATGCTAATATGATATTGCACTTTTTTTCTCTTAATCTAAGCTATACTTTGCATGTCAAGTTAAAAACTAGACGTAACAGCAACATATAAATTACTTTGATTCCAGGGCTCCAGTCCTAAAAATGTGGACTTGCTGTATGAACACAGTTTAAAATGGTTTAAAAATGTGAAGCTGTTAATGATGGATATCTGAAAACAGAAAATGTTGGAAATACTCTTGAGGTCAGGAGCATTTTCCCTCTCTCCACGGATACTGCCTAATGATTATTTCCAACCAAAAGATACCTATCGTACTGTAATAGTCAAGTTAACTATGGAAACATTAAAATGTTAAGGATTATGCTTCACATGTTACTACGGTTAAGCTTGTTAATAGGGGCTAACCAGCAGTGATCTGTAGGGTTTGCAATCATTTAATCTTCGGTAAATTCAGGTTATGGAGGTCATTTTAGAAAGAATACAGTCTTAAAAATGTCATTCCAGACACATTTTGTCGGCTGCATTGGCTAAGAAAATGAAGTGGATCTTGATATTCTGTAGAATAAGAACATATAACGTGTACATCAAGCAAGCCCTCACTTCCGTTTGCCTTTTGTGTCAGTTGTTTGGAAAACGCTTGAAGCTGACATAAGGTTTTCTATGTACTGTCCAAGAACTTGATTTTCAGATTTTAGTTTCAGATTCTCTTCTTTTACAGCATCCACACGTGCAGACAGCTCTGAGTAGGCAAATGAAAAATATTAAGCCTTACACGCTGATTGCAACATGAAACAGCAAAACTGTGGCATTGTATGTACTGCAATATTTTAAGTTGATGCAAAAATAAACTTTGCCAACTCTGCTGACTGTCACCACAGGCAATAGTTTTTTTAATATTTTCAGTTCGGGTGAGGGGGACAAAAATAAAATGAAAGCAACGCCAAAGGTTCATTTTCCAAAAAGATCTCTCCTTTGTATACAGTTTTTCCATTGAGATTTAAAGTGATGGTATTATGACACTGAAGGATAAGGATTGAGGACAATGCTTTCAGAGTCAAACGGAACAAAAACAGGCTGTTCAGCCTACCGTGTGCACCCTGACCATTGTGTACTATTTATACTAACCCTATTTCCATGCACTTTGTTAATAATGTTCTGTGCCTCCAGATTCAAGTGCTCATCGAGCTATTTCTTGAATGTTGTGAAGGTCTCGGCCTCTGGCGCAGTGCATTCCAGATTTGGACCACTCTCTTTGAGTGGAAAAGTTCTTCCTCAGATCCCCTCTAAAGCTTTTACCTCTACTCCTGGTACAGAGGAAAGGTTCCCACTATCCATCTATCTGTGCTCATCATTTCATATCACTCTATCAGGTCCCTCCTCAGCCACCTTTGCTCCGAATAAAACAAACACAGCCTATCCAATCTTTCCTCATTATTGAAATGCTCCATTCCAGACAACATCCCGGTGAATCTCTTCTGCACTGTCCAGTGCAATCACGTTCCTCCTATTGTACCAGGACTATACACAGAACTCTAGTTGTGGCATAACCAATGGCTTGTAAAATCTACCCATTACCTCCCTGCCTTTATCTTCTTTGCTCCTGCTAATGAAAGCATGCCCTTCTTCACCAATGTATACACCCGTACTGCAACCTTCTGGGACTCTTGGACTGGTACGTCTCTCTTTTCCTCAATACGCGTTCAGGCTTCATCATTCATTATGTGTGTCCTACTCTCATTAGATCTCCTGAAGTACTTCACCTCACATTTAACAGGATTAAATTCCAGCTGCCATTGCTCTACCTACTTTACCAACCGATCTATATTATGCCACATTTAGCCCATAATTACCTTTCTCACATCAACGACACTACTCAGTTTTGTGTCACCTCCTAACCTACTAATCACACCTCCTATATTCATATCCACAGTTAATGCGTGTAATGAACAGTAATGGTCACACCCTGCAACTCTACGATATCCCCACCAGCCACAATCCCAAAAGTGTTTGTAGGTCAATTGGCCTCAGTAAATTGCCCCAAGTGTGTCGCAAGTGGATGTGAAAGTGAGATGACACAGAACAAGTATCGATAGTTGCCGTGGACTCGGTGGGCTGGACCGCCTCTTTCCATTCTAAAACTATTAATCAATCAATCCAAAACAACCCTCACCATCGCCCTCTGCCTCTTTGGTTTGATTTGTCACGTGTACCGAGGTACAGTGAATAGCGTCTTATTACCAAGCCAATTTTGGATCCAATTTGCCCTGGATTCCAAGGGCTCTAATCTTTTGGACTGGTCTCCAAGTTGGGACCTTGTCAAAGGCCTTGCTGAAGTCCATGAAGACTAATTCAATTACATTGCCCACATCAATATTTTTTGGTTCATTAAAATATTAATCTCTCGATTGTATAGTTCCCTTCACCACCACCTGTCCCCTCAGTTCATTTGATTGTCCTCTTACATATGCAAAGTTGTTGGAGAGGGTCTGAAAGTAGTAGAAATGCCAACAATTAAACAGCTAGACAAAAATCTGGAGATAGAAAGGTGAGGGAATGCCTTTACACTGAAGACTCTGGAAGATTCAAAACATTGGTTTCACCAAAGACATATTAAATGTACCTTCTAAAGTGTGTTGAAGTTCCAAAACCTGATTAATCAGTCGTGTCTTCTCTTCTATTTCGACTTGACTCTCGGGGTCGATTACTGGGAAGGGAAGATTAGACAAATTTATAAATCATAAACACAGAATCCTGCAAACTAGAAATCAAATGGGATTCAAGCCAACTAATAGCCAACATATTCAGTTCTTAAAAAATAAATGCTGCCATGTTGTCCTCCTCATTCTTTACTCCTCTCCTAATTATGAAGAGATCTATAGCTAATTTTTCAGATGTTTTCAAGATGAAAACCAAAATTGTATAATTGGCCAAGGCCGGATATAGATAATGAACATAAGTGGTAGTCTTTGGCTATAATCATTTGTACAGATGCTGTTGCAGTGGGTGGTCTGAATGAAAACATCATTTAGTCTAGCTTGCTATGAAGTCCTCAGTATAGATAAAATCGCTCTAAAAAGGACAAGTCTGAACACTAATTACTAGTTTAGACTGCCTCAAAAAAAAAATGGAAGTTTTCTCCAACACTCCCTTAGTCGATAGAAACAATCATGACAGGCCTCAATTATTCATTGGATCTAAGGACTCCTGAGAACGCAGCTCTTGATGTGGAGATCACTGTGTGTAGAGGAATGACATGCTGCAAGGCTTTCTAAACATCTCACACAATTGGAACTACTTGCTTATAGACACGTATTGGTCTTATACTTGAGTAAAAACAAAGGTGCTGGATTGAACAGTCTGAAGAAGGGTTCTGATCCGAAATGTTGCTTGTCCAGTCCCTCCAAAGATATTTAGCATATAATCCTCCAACACTTTCGCCACCTCCATCGGGATCCCACTACTGGCCACATCTTCTCATTTCCACCCCTTTCTGCTTTCCGCAGAGACCGTTCCCTCCGCAACTCCCTGGTCAACTCATCCCTTCCCACCCAAACCATCCCCTCCCCAAGTATTTTACCCTGCAACCGCAGGAAATGCAACACCTGTCCCTTTACCTCCCACCCTCGACTCCATCCAAGGACCCCGACAGTCTTTTCAGGTGAGGCAGAGGTTCACTTGCACCTCCTCCAACCTCATCTACTGTATACACTGTTCCAGGTGTCAACTTCTGTACATCGGCAAGACCAAGCACAGGCTCGGCGATCATTTCGCTGAACACCGTTCAGTCCGCCTTAACCGACCGGATCTCCCGGTTGCTCAGCACTTTAACGCCCCCTTCCATTCCCAATCTGACCTTTCTGTCCTGAATGAGGCCCAGCGCAAATTGGAGGAACAGCACCTCATATTTCGCCTGGACTAGCTTACACTCGTGGTATGAACATTGACTTCTCTAACTTCAAATAGCCTTTGCTTTCCCTCTCTCCATCTCCTGCCCCTTCTCAGTTCTCCCACCAGTCTTACTGTCTCCGACTACATTCTATCTCTGTCCCACCCACTCCCGACATCAATCTGAAGAAGGGTCTCGACCCGAAACGTCACACATTCCTTCTCTCCAGATATGCTGCCTGTCCCGCTGTGTTACTCCAGCATTTTATGTCTACCTTCGATTTAAACCAGCATTTGCAGTTCTTTCCTACACCTCCAAAGATATTGCCTGACCTGCTGAGTTCCTCCAACACTTAGTTTTTTGCTCAAGATTCCAATATCTGCAGTTCCTCATGCCTCCATTTTACACTTCCTTGAAGACAACTGTAGTTTCAGATCTACTGGAAAAAAAGAGAGCAGAGAAACTAGATATTTTGGGGTTCACTTTATAGTTAGGCCAAAGCGCAATCTTTTGTAGAAAATTATAACCACTTTAAAGTTGTAATATGTCTTTAGATAAAATAATCTTTCGTATTCTATTACACACGCATTGTTCAATTAACCCCATTGAAAGATCAACAGATAATACTGGCACCATATGTTGGACTAATGTTGAAAATGTTCATATTAAAAAGGGCTATATAAAAATTTAGATGTTAAAAGACTGTAATACTCAAAGTTTTGATCATAGTTAAAGCCGTTTAAACAGCAAATTTGACAAGCATTGTCCCGCTTTCTTAAACCTTGTTATTTAATAATGGGTACAGTTGCAAAAGTATAACTATATGTAAAGCGTAGCATTTTATTTTTTGAATAAGATTATTTATGGAGTTTGTTCCGCCTTGTAGGGTTGTTCATGGCAACTAAAAGCTTGCATTCTTAATGATGCCATCTGAAGTGGAAGCTGAAGGAGGAAGTGAACATTCTCTCCACAGAGAGGAAAAGTGTGTCTCCTGTTTCCACACCTTTTAAGAGACAGTCCTGGAATAGCAATAGCAGAACCCTCAGCAGATTGTCTGTTGGCCTGTTCAGCCAGGTGCAGTATAGAAATCAAGAGATTTTTCCTTCCAGCACTTTTGTAAATCCATTCCAAATATTTAAGGAATTATTCTTCCATAAATACCTCAAATGCTATTGATTGAGGGGAACAGAACATCACAGCTCATAATGTTTCCAAGTTATCAAGTTACTCCTGCCATATTAATAGTATTTTGCAATTACCAATGAATGAACAAAAGATGCCCACCAACAGCCAAAAATCTACGTTATGGCTCCTACTTCTTTGTAGGGGACTCCCACCGCTTAGCTGGTATTTCCCCCTTTGTAAAATATTATTAAAAAGGAAGGATATATTTTAATATATATGAGTAGCAAACACTGGTAGCCAGGAAGATTTGGGCATTTTATTTATTATTGCTGCTACTTCTATGCCAGGATTAACAACATAATGTTCCAGTCTGAAGATTTTTCAAATGTGATAGAGAGGGATGTAAAAGAGGGGGGTAGCATTACTGATTATGGAGAATGTCAGAGGGTTTAAAGGCCAGCAGGTTAGAGTTCAAAACCAGCGTGTTTTGTGTGGATGAAAGATAAAGATGGCAAGGTTCAGGATCCTGGAATGACAAGATATTGTAAAATTAGTCAAAAATAAAAAGGAATTATATAAGTATATGTAAGGTTTAACAAGATTGAATCAGGCAAGGTCCTTGAGGTAGATAATGAAAGCAGGAAAGTACACAAACATTAGGAGAATTAAAAGGGGACATGGAATGTCTTTGGCATGTAGGATTGAGGAGAATCCCAAAGCATTTTATGCATACATATAGGGCATGTATTTTATACATACAATGGTGTGTTAATATTCTAGGGCATGTTGATATAAAGAGAAGGATGTGTGTGTGCTGAGAAACATTAAGGTGGATAAATTCCCAGGGCCTGATGGAATAGGAATATCGCAGGATACTGAGGGAGGCAAGGGAGGTGATTACTGGGGCTTTGTCAGAGATCTTTGTATGCTTTTTCCCCCCATGTTCAAGGTCTCAGAAGACTGAAGAATAGCCAACATTGTGCTTTTGCGTTAGGGGAGTAACACGAACAAACCAATAAATTATAGGTCAATGAGCCTTACATCAGTGGTAGGAAAATGATTGAAGATTCCTAGGTCTAGGTTTATTGTTGTCACATGTACTGAGGTACAATAAAAAGCTTTGTTTTGCAAATACAATCAAGCCAAACTCAAGTACAGTTGATAGAGAAAAGGGGAGGAGATACAGAGTGCAAAATATTGTTCTCACCATTATAAAGTATCAGTTCCATAGACAAAATCCAATGCTCACAATGGGGTACAGGTGAATCGGACAGTACCCGAGCTTATGGAAGGACCCTTCAGTCTGATAACAAAGGGGGAGAAGCTGTTCCCGAGTCTGGTGGTGCACGCTTCCAAACTTCCAAAGGACAAGATTTATTCGCATTTGTAAAAGCGGATAGCTTTGTAGGGGGGATTCTGTCTCACAAATTTAGTTTGAGTTTTAGAGGAAGTGATGAAGATGATTGATAAGTGTAGGGCAGGGGATGTTGTCTACATGGACTTCAGTAAAGCATTTGACAAAGCCTGTCAAGGTAGGCTGGTCCAGAAGATTAAATCACATGGAATCCACAGTGAGAGTTGGTAAGATGGGTACAATATTAGCGAGATCATTGAAGACCGAGTGTAATGGTTGAGAGATCTCACTGGAAGTGTGTGACCAATAGTATTCTGTAAGGATCAGTGCTGGGTCCTCAGTTGTTTCTGAATGAAAATAATGTGGTCTAATTAATGTGCAGATGACTCAAAAATTGGTGGAATGAGGAAAGTTGTCAAATTATACAGCAGGATACAGGCAAGATGTAAAAATTTAGGTGGAGAAATAACAAATGAACATTATTCTGGACAAATGTGAATGGATTTTGTGAGGACAAATGCGAGAGGAAAATAAACAATAAATGACAGGACTCTTTGGAGCATTGATGGAGAGAGATATTTAGACGTTAGAGATACAGCGTGGAAACAGGGCCTTCAGCCCACCAACTCTATGCCGGCCAGTGATCACCCCATACACTAAACTACACGCACTAGGGACAATTTTTACAACTTACCGAAGCCAATTAACCTACAAACCTGTACGTCATTGAAGTGTGGGAGGAAACCATGCGGTCACAGAAAGAATGGACAAACTCCGTACAGACAGCACCCATAATCAGGTTCGAACCCAGGACTCTGGCTCTGCAAGGCAGCAACTCTTCTATTGCGCCTGTGCCACCAATCTTGTTGTGCAAATCCATAGCTCCCTAAAAGTTCATAGCGTGGCAAAGAAGGCACATGGTGTGCTTGCTTGCATCAATCAAGGCACAGAATATAAAAGTCAGGAAGTCATGGTACATCTGTACAAAACCCATTTTTATCTTTTTCACCTTTATTATCAACAAATTTGATTCCTTGCCAACACATTACACCAATACCATGCGCTTTAGTTTGTGCAGTATGGGAATTTAACAAAGGCATTCTGAAAATCCAAGTACACCATATCCACACATTTCTCTTAACTATTCTAGCTCATCTCAAGGTGCAAACAGGATGGAATAGATTTGATTGCTAAAGAATATATTTTGTGTCATGGACCTATGATGATTTTTAACTTTATGATGTGAATACGTAGGAACTGCAGATGCTGGTTTAAACCGAAGATAGACACAAAATGCTGGAGTAACTCAGCGGTGCAGGCAGCATCATCTCTGGAGAGAAGGAATAGGTGACGTTTCGGTTCCAGACTGAAGAATCGGAAGAATGGTCTCGACCCGAAACGTCACCCATTCCTTCTCTCCATAGACACTCCAGCATTTTGTGTCTATCTTGAACTTGATGATGTTTAGTTGAAATTTTTTTTTCTCTCCTCTAGGTCTAGAGGTCATCAAACATCAGATAATCTGAACAGAATAGAGAGGATAAAGGTGGTGATGCTAAGAAATAGTTGGGTGCTGCTACTTATGTGGAAACAGATGCTGTGGTGGAAAAGAGGTTCAAAAGGTTTGCAAATCTTTGGAATTCACTATGCCAGAGGAGTGTGGAGACGAAGTTATTAAATAAGTTGAAGACTAAAACTGAAAAAGAATCAATGTAGAAGGACAGGGCTGTAACATGAAGCTGAAGTAGAAGGTCAGCTGAATAGTAGAATAGGCTCATACAAGTATCTGTAGATGCTGAAATCGTGAGCAAAACCTAAAGTACTAGACTAATTCAGCTGAAGAAAGGTTCTGACTCAAAATGTCACCTATTTCCTCCTTGTGAGTTACTCCAGCACTTTGAGTTTTTAGGTAGAATGGGCTTGAAAAGAACTCATGCCTCACTTTGCATTCTTTGTCTAAGGAACAGCACGGGGGTCTTGGGCAACACTTCTCTCAACTAACGTCAGAAAAACAATTCACTAGTCATTCATTTAACTGCTGATTAAATGGGCGGCAAGGTGGCACAGCAGTAGAGTTGCTGCCTTACAGCGCCAGAGGTCAACATTTGTAACAAGATGGACACCTCCAGTTTAAATTCCATTTGGAATATTTTGGAGGACCAAGAAACCAAGAACCAAGAAGAACCAAGACACGAAAAAGAAGAAGCGCCAGAGACCCGACTATGGGTACTGTCTGTATGGAGTTTGCACATTTTCCCTGTGACCTGCATGGATTTTCTCCGGGTGCTCCAGTTTCCTCCCACACTCCAAAGGCGTACAGGTTTGTAGGTTGATTGGCTTTGGTAAAAATGGTAAAAATTGTCCCTTGTGTGTGTCGGATAGTGTAATTGTGCGGGGATTGATGGTCGGCGCGGACATGGTGGGCCGATGAGCCAGTTTCCGCCCTTTATCTCGGAACTAAACTAAACTATTACTTAAGCATGCAATTGCTGACTGTGTAGACATAGAAATATTTCCGAGATAAAATGTAAATTCTAACAGCTCCAATGATTAGCACGAGACTGGAAACCCGGTGACGGAAAGATAATATTGTGGCAATGTGGTCACCGGGCCACAGGTAATATTAGAATGGAATTTTCCAGTCTCTACTTTCCCTGCAAACAGTGAACAGTAAACACATTTCTTTCTATGAAAAATAATAACGGGAAAAGGGGAGAAGGTTACATTTTGAAAGTTATTACAGTTATTGTGGAATTTATATACCTTCCATTTCAGCGTTCATTGTAAGCAGCTCACTGTCAAGATTTGAATCAGAGATTGTTGATCCAGAATCCACTGAAAGGAAATACAAAAGCAAAAGTTTACTTGTGGATACAAAAGATACCAGTAAAAGATCTAGCTTCATTGTATCTGACTGATCCATCACTATGTCACAAATCCATGACCTCTACCAACTGGAAGTACAAGGGCATCGTTTGCATCTTCTGGTCCAAGACGTGCATTGTCCCAATTCTAAAATATGTTGTTGTTCTTAATCCTTCCCGGGTCCAAATCACAAGCTCCCTACCATCGGGACCCTGAGAGTACCTTCACCAGAAGGACTGCAGCAGGTCAAGGCGGCAACTCACCACCAAAGCCAATTTGGTGTTGCCAATAAACCCTAGCCTTTCCAGCAATGCCCAAATTCAGAAAAATTTATGAAAAAAAACTTGGTAAGTACAACACCCAATATAGACAAAAGCCACAGGTCTAATGTCCAAACATGTGGTAAATTATACATTTTTAACACAATGCAGTGGTGGAAATCTGTTATGGAATCATACAGCGTGGAATCAAGCCATTGACCCAACTTGCCCACACTAACCAACCATGAGTCCCACCTGCCTGTGTTTGACCCATATCCCTCTAAACCTATATTATCCATGTAACTGTCTAAATGTTTCTTAATGTTGCGAAAGTACCTTCCTCAACTACCTCCCCTGGTAAGCCTATGTCCTCTGGTTCTTGATTGTTACCGATACTGTACTGTACTGAATACTGATTGTTACTCAATATCAGTTGGAACAGCACCTTAGGTTCCCCCCTCCTGATCGCGATCCAATAACCTGCTGGACAGTATGTAAGTATAGCGGTATCAGGTGACAACAGGATTTTCAAACAATGATGCACAGTTAATGTCTAAAAGCCTGAAAATACCATGTTCAAACCAGCTGAGAGATGGCTGCTCAACTAAACAGAAAGCTTTCCCCAGCAAAGGAACCAGATTTATAATCAATAAAAATCCTCCTTAAGAGTAAGGAGAATATTTCTAATGAATTTGAGAAGGCAGTATAGTGATTGGTATTGTTTATTTACTTTTGAAGCAGATTATGTCAAACCAATGATATTAAGTGTTAAGCCAATTGCACTCAGATTTCTGTTCTGAAACACTAACCCTGTTTCGCTCTCCATGGGCGCTGCCTGACCTGGTGAGTGTTTCTGGCATTTTCAGTTATTATTTCAGATTTCCAGTATCTACAGTCATTTTATATTCAATTATATTGCTCAGGTTTTGTGGAGAAATTAAAGTAAATTCTATTATTTATAAATAGTACAAATTTAAAAATACAATTGGGAAGTCAATACATAGTTCTGCTATAATGCATTATACCTCACAATATAGAAAGTCATGTTATAAAAACAAATGTTAATGAAGAAAAAAGGGTTATGGGCTAAAGATATTCAGATTTACAACAACAGAGTGAAACTAGCAGCTATGTTCCGAATAGACAATGGCGTACGATTACTGCAGAAACGTTACACAGAAAGTCTTTTCCCCTGGACTGTTCTTTCGCAAGACAGTTTTTTTGCCACTTTACAATTTCCAAAGTAACGTTTTAAGTGGTTGTCTAATTCATAATCAAAATCGCATCATAACCAATTCGATCCACCTAATACAAATAGCGTTCCCCAATACATCATGTTGCATTATATCTAATTAGTATTATGGAAACACAGATTATAGTGGAACTATATGTACAACTGTTATTCAGTTTAAGGGCTGTCTCACTGTACGAGTTGACCCACGAGTGACCCCGAGTGAAAGACTCGTGGTTGCGTACGATACTACAAGTTTATGATCCCGAGTTTAACCGAGTTCCCACGGGTATGTCTAAGTTTCCCGTTTACTTCTCATTTCTGCGATGTTCCAAGTTCGTCTCCCGAGTGTACCAAGTTCCTCTCCCGTTAATCTTGAGGCAACAATGTATACCGAAGTGTTTAAAAATCATCACATGTTAAAAAAACTGAGTGGTGATGGGTGGTGTAAAAGATTGTGATTATGGTCATGTTAAGAATTAAAAGTCATAAAATCAATGTGTGAAATGTGATTCTTATTTTTCAAAGTCTCTCATAGGAAACAATGAGCGTATAGAGCCCAGGGAGAGGGGGAGAAAGGGACGTACACTCACAGAGGCAGAGTCTCTCAGCCTGTGTGAGAGGGAGGGAGGGAGAGAGAGACACACACACAAGGTGGATGTGAAATCTCACCTACCTGTTTCAGTGACAGGCACCCGCAGCCAGTGAATGAAGCCACCCCCATCTGTCTCCCCCTCCTCTCCCTACCCTCTCTCCTCCACCCCACCCCCCCTCACCCCCCCCTCCCCCAATTTGGAAATGTCATCCCATCACCCATTCCTTCTCTCCAGAGATGCTGCCTGGCCTCTGAGTTAAAGAGTTCCCACTTGCAGCAGCAAAACAGGCCAGTAAACACAATACTCATAGATAATATACTAAACAAAGAAAATATATATTAAAAAATCCAGTATTATTGCAAAAATCCCAAAGTCCTTAGTGCAAACAAGGCAGTTTGTAGTTCATAGTTTAGTTAGCATTTGTTGCGTTCAAAAGCCCGATGGTTGTTGGGAAGAAGCTGTTCTTGAACCTGGAGGTCATGGTTTTCAGATTCTTATACCTTCTACTCAGCAGGAATGAAATGAGAGCATGGCCAGGGTAGTGTGGGTCCATGACAATGCTGGCTGCCTTTTTGAGGCAGCACCTCCTATAGAACCCTTTGATTCAGTAAAGTTCAGTAAAGAGATCGGGAATCTGGCATCATGGCTTGACAATAAAACCCAGCCTTTAACATCCGCATAATGAAAGAGTTGGTGTTGTCCTACGGAACAGGGGTGCAGGAGAGGTGAACACAACCCTGTCTTCTTCAACAGCACTGGTAGAGATGGCTTCTGGACGGGACTGGCAAACCTCAGATTAGGCTGCCATGAAGTGTCATAAAATGTTCTCACGCTGTTCCTCAATACTGGTTTGTCTTAAGGTTGTGAGCTCAGTCCAATACACAAAATGTATATATAAACTTAAAGCAATTTTTTCTTTTCTACCCACTCTGTCACCTTATCAATAACTTATTTAACTTTGTTAAGCAGAATTTGTCTTTAAAAAGTCTAAGTAACTGATATTTCTGTCCCTGATTATTGTTTCGAAAAAGAGTTCCCACGGTAGACTCACGAGTCACAAAGTTAAACGCACGGGCCACTACGTTCTTACAACGAGTTTAAAATGTTTCAAATTTTAACCTCAAGAGTACATTTTACTCGTGGAAAAGTTCAAACATGTTTGAACTTTTGCAAGAGTTAACAAGTTTCACGTGTACCTCCCGTTAGCGCCAAGAGTCGCTAAGTTGCGTCCACGAGTTCCGACGTTCCCGCTACGTTAATTGTACGTGATTACCACAAGTTAAATTTGTTTTAAACTCGGGGTCACTCGTGGGTCAACTCGCACAGTGAGACAGACCTTTTTGGCAGTATCCATTTAGCACAAACATCAAACCCAAATACTAATTGCAGCAAAGGCACATTGGACAAATGAGAGAGGAAGCAAGGAAGGAATCTTTTATTTTTTTTAATGACTGTCTTGCTAAGCCGGTACATTTTTTCCAACAGAGACCAGTCACCCACAGGCAGATTACTGGTCTTGTCAAATTTGCCTGCAATATTCAACCATATCATACTTTTGGCTGGTGTCTCAATCATGAAGGGGAATTGGTCCATGCCTCTGGTTTAGAGGACATAATTTCCTGCTGCCCCGGTATGTAGATTTCTGATCCCACTCCATGGTGTTATTCCTGTTGGCTCCCATTTGAAGATGTCTTTTAAGGATGAAGTCCTGCAGTGATAACTGGCAGCAGTTGAATGAAATTCCCAAGGGAACCATCATGAAGGCCACTGCAAGGGCATGAGGGTATTGGAAGAAGGGAAGTGGGGGAAGAAGGGCGGGAGCTAGAATGGGACAAAATAGTCGATGCTGAAAGTCCCTGGCCGGACAGCAGAAATTGCACAAATGCCTTTGGAAATTCCAAGCTTCCATTTCCGTCGACTCCACTAGAAAGTACATATAACTTTACATATTTCCACCTCTCCCTTGCAACAGCATCAATTCTAGAGAGAGTTGCTGCTCCAAGTGCATGGAGCACCACCTGCATGGTTACTTTTGAATCCTCTGTTGAAAGACATTTGGACAGGTACATGGATAGAATGGGTTTAGAAGGATATGGGCCAAATGCAGGCAGGTGGGTCTAGTGTAGATGGGACATTTTGGTCGATGTGGGTAAGCTGGGCTGAAGGGCCTGTTTTCATGCTGTATGACTCTATGACTTAAGGAGAGCAAATATCCCAGATTCATAAAGGGCCTGTCCCACTTTCACGACCTAATTCACGACCTTTTTTACTCGTGGACATTTTTCATCATGCTAGAAAAAACGCCCCGACCTACTTGATGCCACGAGTACCTACGACTAGCATCACGGCCTGCTACGACCTCCTACGACCTCGTGACGACCATGCTGCAAGTATGAGTTAAGGGCAAACTCGGCATAGGTCGTGAAAGTGGGACAGGCCCTTAACACAGCCTGGTTCTACCACCAGCATTCGACACCTGCAACACATTCTTCTGCAATTACTTTACCAAGAATTCTGAGAATGCCAGGCCTGATTTATCTTAACCTTGGCTGGGATCTATTAACAGCGCCGGCGGAACCTTCGGCCTTAGTGAGTCAGCTGTTCTCTGATTTCAAGGTTCAATAAAGACTAAGCACCACAACCTAGAAGGTCAATAGTTCTATTTTTCAGGGGGTTAAACATGTTGGCCTGGAACACCCATGCATGTTTGTGTCCATTATGAAAGATTGTCATGAATGTGCAGAAGTGCCGGTGTGTTAAACCTAGCAAATGCTTCCATCCAGGGGAAGCAGTGTGAATTCCAATGGCCTACAACATCACTGCCAAATTATCTGCCTCCACATAATCCATATCCCTCATTCCCTGCATATCCATGTGCCCATAAAAAATCTCTTAAATAACACTATTGTATCTGCCTCCACCACCAACCCTAGCAGTGTGTTCCAGACGCTAACCACCTTCTGTGTAAAAAGACTTGTCCCGCACATCTCCTTGAAACTTTGCCCCTCTCTTAAAGCTATTTCCACCTTGGGAATAAGGTCTACCCCATCTATGCCTCTCATAATTTTATGTACTTCTATTACGTTCCTCTCAGTCTCTGCTTTTCCAGAGAAAACAATTCTAGATTGTCCACTGCTCACTCTGAAGCTTCATTTTAGTAAGGAAAGGCAAAGTTAAAGTTTGCATTGAAATAACAGTACAGCATTGGTAAAATCGCAAGCCAGTCCATTGATTTTTATTATTCTGAACAGTAACAATAGACTAGCTCTCCTGTCCACAATATCTATGCTTCTCATAATGTTAAATACTTCCATCAGATTTCCCTCAATCTCTGGCGTTGCAGAGAAAACAATTCAAGTCTGTCCATCCTCTCTCTCCCTGTAGTTAACGTCCCCTAATCCGGGCATTATTCCGGTTACTCATTACACCAAGCAGAGTTTCCTGGCATTGACATCTACTGCTTAATCAGGGAAGCACTGCCATTGACAGAGTGTACTTTGGTTAAGGTAGCAGATCCACAGATATACATTGCTGCATTCTGTCCAAAATACACTGTTATTTATTTTATACATCAGTCATCTCTTTTACACCAGTGAGCCGCAAACTGATGCATGACACAGAAGCCTGAAATACTCCTGGGGTAGGAAGTCATGACCTATTGTTAGAAAGTACAGGCGTAGATGCTGTCAAATACCTCAGTGATTTCTAGCCTGATAAGCCTAAAACTGCAGAGGCAATGCTCCTAGAAAAGTTCTAAATCAAAAACCGCTGCCAGTGGTATGATCATGGTAAATATCTATTAACATTTTTGTTTAAACTAAGCTTAAAGTAATAGGGTGAAATAAGATGAAACAGTAGCACAGCTAGTAGAGATGTTGCCTCGCAGTGCCAGAGTTCTGAGTTCAGTTTTGACCTCAGATATGGCGTGTGTGGAATTTTCACATTCTCTGTTAGCTTGTGAGCTTACTCCTAGTGCTCTGCTTTATTCCCACATCCCAAAAACATGGCAGTTGATTATTTAATGGGCCAATGTATATTGCCCATGGTATGCAAGTGAATGGTGGGGTCTGGTGGAAATTGATGAGAATGTGGGGAGTATACAGAAATTGGGTTAATGTAGAATTAGGTGTTGATTGGATTTGTTGGGCTGCAGGGCCATGATGTAGGATTATATGAAGTCTCTGCTGAATTGATATTGTGCAGACAGAGCCTCCAACAAAGTTCAAAAGTGGCTGCAAGCAGATGAGTGCCATCAAACAGCCATTCCAGTGGAACCTAAATTACATGGAGACCTGCTCTTTCTGTGGATGTCAATCCAGTCAATTGCCAGGCTTGAATCTTGCACCCTACGTGGATGTTGCTGAAGCATGATGCTACACAATGACTTACTTCATAAATCTCCAATCCAAATTTCATGAACGATGCAGTCCAGAAGAGGCGTCGTGTACTCTTGGGTAAAAATGAAATTTCCTTCACAATTTGCTGAAGAAAAGAGTGATCTAAATGTGCAATCTAATTTCTCGCTGTGCAAATCAAAACTCAAAATGCACTGTTGCTCCACTGAAGGGGTTTAATCCGGACAGGTTACCATGGTCTGGTGAATAGAAACTGGGCACAATTCCTGGGTTGGGGGTTAGCAGATTAGGGAGTTTGGAAGAGTCCCTGGTCAGAGGTTGAGCCAGGCCTTGCATCCCGGTTCACCACCACCACCCACCCTCCCACCCTCCCTCCCCGGTGCCCGGCCTGCGGGTGGAGCGGGGCCTCCGCTGCCCCGGCGCTGCGGGTCATCCCGTCCCCGCCGACAGCTCGCCGCCTCTGCGGGGCCCAGCGCCTCCCTGCCCCGGGGGCACTCACCTCCCTGCGCCGCCGCCGCCGGCCGCTGCCCGATCCGTGTCTTCGGGTGGAAGGACGAGCGGCTCCGAATGAGGAGGAGGAGGAGGAGGAGGAGGGGAGGGCGAGCAGGAAGGAGCTGCCATCAACGAGGCGGCCAGCAGAGGGAGGGAGGCCCGGCCCGCACCGCATAGGGAGGGCCCTCCCCCGGCCCTGTCCCCCTCACCCTCACCCTCACCCTCACCCTCACCCTCACCCTCACCCTCACCCTCTCGCCATCCCCAACACCCCCTCTCTCTCACACACACTCATTCTCTCTCTCATTCACGCACTCATTCTCTCTCACACTCATTCTCTCTCACACACTCATTCTCTCTCTCACACACTCATTCTCTCTCTCACACACTCATTCTCTCACACACTCATTCTCTCACACACTCATTCTCTCACACACTCATTCTCTCACACACTCATTCTCTCTCTCACACACTCATTCTCTCTCTCACACACTCATTCTCTCACACACTCATTCTCTCACACACTCATTCTCTCACACACTCATTCTCTCTCTCTCACACACTCATTCTCTCTCACACACTCATTCTCTCTCTCACACACTCATTCTCTCTCTCACACACTCATTCTCTCACACACTCATTCTCTCACACACTCATTCTCTCTCTCTCACACACTCATTCTCTCACACACTCATTCTCTCACACACTCATTCTCTCACACACTCATTCTCTCACACTCATTCTCTCTCACACACTCATTCTCTCTCATTCACACACTCATTCTCTCTCACACACTCATTCTCTCACACACTCATTCTCTCACACACACACACTCGTTTTTTTCTCTCTCTCTATCTCTGTTACTATTCACTGCAATTACAAACATGCAGCAGCGTCAAGTTAAAAATCCAATCTTACCACCCTTTTCCACAACTTTTTTCTTTGAATTAAAAAAATATTTTCATCAGCAAGTCAACTCAAACCAGCTATAGTGGGCAATCATGCTACACAATGTTATTGCCACGTCACCATCGTGCCACGGTTTTAAAAGTTTGAGAATTTCCAAGCAAATAATTTTTACACCCATCTCTTCAATTCTAAAAATGTGGCGTAATAAAAGGCTAGAATACAGCTTCACAATTATGAACCAAGAGCAGCTGAATGGAGCTGTAATGAAGATACAGGATAAAGGAGTCTATCATTGTGATACGACAGAGCTTTTGAATGGGAGCTTAGTGTGAAAACATTTTCCACATCAAAATAGTTACAGAGGTTTGCGGCTATGAAAATTATTTTTTTCCCCCAATGCACATACATTTGATGTGTCTCATCTGGTTCTCGATACAATAGTACACCATCCTAGCAATGCCCCACATACTAATTCCAAATCATGGGTGGATCCTAAGTCCTGGGTGCACAAGGTTCAATTTGTGTGCTTTGAGAGGAATTGAAAACAAGGACCAATGCTTGTCAATTCCCTGTACTTTGAGTTACTGGTTATCCATTAACTAGACTTTACCTGAATCATCAGCCAGAGAAATAGTTGTGAAGGTGTCGTCCTCTTGTAGATTTTCAGCGTGATCCATGATTTACTTTCTAAATTCGACCAGGCAGCAACCAATTTCCTAACCATCAAACAAGAGCCCAAAGTGACCTGCTGTGGATCTGAGTTAAACTGAATAGGATGCTCAGCAATGAATAATTGAAACTGTACCTGCTACCTTGATACCTGATCTTCTGCTCTTCAGCAAACTGGTTAAAGGTTACAACTAATGGCTGAATAAAATGAGCTAAATAGAGACAACTTTGTACTTTAAACATTTGGTCTACTACTTTTGCTTTCGTTTCCTTGTCATTAAATTGCACCATAATTGGTAAGAGTAATTTAAAATTCATATACTAGTGTCCCTTTTGAACAGTTTTGCTCACGCTAAAGCTACTATTTTTGTAAGGAAAAGCAAAGTTAAAGTAATGCATTGAATTAATAGGACATGGTAGGTGAAATGCCTAGCTAGTCCAGTGATATTTTTATTCTGGACAGTAACAGTATACTAGCTCTCCTGTACTTAGAAGCAAGGAACAGCAGATGCTGGTTTACAATAAAGGATACAAAGTGCTGGAGTAACTCAGAGGGTCAAGCAGCATTCTCTGGAGATAGACACAACATGGTGGAGTAACTCAGCAGGACAGGCAGCATCTCTGGAGAGAAGGAATGGGTGACTTTTCGGGTCTGAAGAAGGGTCTCGACCCGAAACATCACCCATTCCTTTTTCTTCAGAGATGCTGCCTGTCCCGCTGAGTAACTCCGGCATTTTCGGTCTATCTTCGGTTTAAACCACCATCAGCAATTCCTTCCCACATAGTTCCTAAGCATTCTCTGGAGAATGTGGATAGGTGATGATTTAATGTCAATTAAATAATTTTGCAGATTCCTCACCCTCAACGTTTGAGCATGACTGGGAGGAACCAAGTACAACCAATGGCTTCAGGTAATTTGAAAATTGATTAACTTTTTACAAAAAAAGGAGAAAACTGCTGGAGTAACAGCAGAGCAGGCAACATTCTCTGGAGAACATAGATAAGTGACGTTTTGGGTCGGGACCCTTCTTACGAAAAGTCTAGACCACCTATCCATGTTCTCCAGAAATGCTGCCTGAGTTCAACAATTTGTGTCCTTTTTTTTATCTACTTGTTAATCCTAATTACTCCAGCCAGACCCCAGTTGTTCCAGCCAGACCCCAGTTGATTGAGGCATATTCATGCTTCTATTAATGACTTTAAATGTTCAATTTTATACATTGTACTTAATATTCATTTGAAATAGATAAAACAGGTTTTAGAGCCTATGGTTCCACCATCAATAGCATTTACATTCCTTTTCTCCAGAGATGCTGCATATCCTGCTGAGTTACTCCAGCATTTTATGTGTGTCTTCAGCATAATAAGATGCCGGGTCAAAGATATAACAAAGACGTTTAGGATTTGTGGTCAAACAAGCAACCAATTATTAAAACCAAGAATGCAATAAGAGATAAACATGGAATTATTCTTCACAACATCTTTTAGAATTACCAGCAGATCGATTTGTGTTTGTTATTTGTGTCTGTGCCATCTTCCGATTTTTTCACATTAGGAGACTGAAGATGGAATACTGAAATGGCCTGACTGGAGATGATCTGGCAGCAGGTGTATGTCCACATCAGACAGGCTGAAAAGCCTTTGAAAGCGGTAAATGAATTATCTTTGGAAAATGAATAAATGAATGAATGATCGATTCCTTATTGTCACATGTACCTTGGCTCGCCAATGAAACCAAGGGAAATAAGCTGGAGACAGAGTTCCATCTGTCTCAAGGATCCATCTCTGACCAATAACTGGTTTTAATGTCAATTAAATAATTTTGGCAGATTCCCCAGCCTCAACCTTTGACCGTGATTGGGAGGAACCATGCACAACCAATGGCTTCAGCTTTTCAATTTGTGGGTTTGGAGGGTGTTTTGTCAGAACTTATGCTGAGCATTGCTAAGAGGCAAATATATATTTTCATCACTTCCATATTAAATTTAAGATCATGGGATCAGAGGTTGACAGAAGAAAGTACGCTTATCCCATTGTGCTTGTGCCAGCTCTTTTGTACAGATTACATTTATGAAAATATCCTGCTCTTTCCCTGTGGCCTTATAAAATTATTCCCTTCAACTATTCATCCAATTCTCTTCTGAATATTATTAATTAATCTGCTTGCACCAGCCTTTCAGGCAAAACAAAAAATCGACATCATAATACGTTGCCACGTAAGGAAACGATGTCCTCGTGTCAATTTGGGTTATTGTCTGTGGTCTTTGTCAAGTGACTTGAAGCATGGGTATGGCATTCACTACGTGTTTGTGTGTGTGCTCTTTCTGCAACTTGATAGGTCTGGAGAGTTCAGTGATGTGCCAACTTTAAAACAACGTCACATAGACAGCCTGCAACAAGAGTAGGAAGTTTCAGTTTAAGTGTGTAGAAAGGAACTGCAGATGCTGGTTTATACCGAAGATAGACACAAAGTGTTGGAGTAATTCAACGGGCCAGTCAGCATCTCTGGAGAAAAAGGATGGGTGACATTTTGGGTCGAGACCCTTCTTCAGACTTTTAAGACTTTTAAGTTTAGGTGTGTTGTTCTGCAAATAAACCATGAATGCTTTGGAAGATGTTATAACATTATAATCTTCTATTCCAGTCCTTTGATTATTGAATCCTTTGTCACTCTTTGTTTTTACTTACAAAAACAAGGTCACGTATGTGTTTGAACACTTTCTATTTTACTTTTTTTTTAACTTTCTCCACCCGAAGAATAACCACAGATTCTCAGTCATTACTCATAGTCTTACCGTAATGAACCGCACCTTCCCTAACTATACCCTAACAATTCCCTTCTACACCCCTACAATGCCTAAAATTATAGCACTCAAAACAATGCCTATACTCCAGCTGAGGCCTAATCGACGTTTATTAATACAGGCACCTTGCGTTTTACACAGCAGTTACACGCTTGGAAAGCAGCGCATTAATCAAACAAATGCCAGGCACCGCACGTGACCACGCAGCCATACGGTGCCTGGCATATATTTGAGTGCGTTAATCCGGAAATAGGAGCGCGTAAATTAAACTTCAGTAGTAATTAGACAAACACGTAAATCAAGCATGCGTAAAATGCATAGTGTCTGTATTTAACATAACTTTGTTGCTTTTATGCCTTTGCTCATTTAGTCAGAGTATCTCAATTAAGCTGGGGAGCTTGTGTGATTTGGGCATCTTAAACATGGAGTCATAGAAACAAACCACATGAAAACAGCCCACTGTGTCCTTGCCAACCATCATCCACACCTTAACACTAATCCTACTTTAATCCCATATTTTATTCTCTCCAAAAAGTCTCGACAATTTCCTTCTGATTCCCCCACTTACTTGCACACTACGGCAGTGATCAATTAATCTACATATCTGTAAGAAGGAACTGCAGATGCTGGTTTAAACTGAAGATGGACACAAAAAGCTGGAGTAACTCAGCGGAACAGGCAGCATCTCTGGAGAGAAGGAATGGGTGATGTTTCAGGTCGAGATCCTTCTTCAGACTGGTTAGGGATAAAGGAAACGAGAGATATAGACGGTGATGTAGGGAGATAAAGTACAATGAAAGAAAGATAAGCAAAAAAGTAATGATGATAAAGGAAACAGGCCATTGTAAGCTGTTTGTAGGGTGAAAATGAGATGCTAGTGCGACTTGGGTGGGGAAGGGATAGAAAGAGAGGGAATGCCAGGGCTACCTGAAGTGAGAGAAATCAATATTCATACCACTGGGCTGTAAGCTGCCCAAGCGAAATATGAGATGCTGTTCCTCCAATTTGCGTTTAGCCTCCCTTTGACGATGGTGAAGATTGAGGACAGAAAGGACTGCGTAGGAATGGGAAGGAGAATTAAAGTGTCCAACAACCGGGAGATCAGGTTGGTTCACACTGGCTGAGCGAAGGTGTTCCGCAAAACGATCGCCGAGTCTGCGTTTGGTCTCACCGATGTATAAGAGTCCACATCTTGAAAACCAGATACAGTAGATGAGGTTAGAGGAGGCGCAAGTGAATCTCTACCTAACCTGAAAGGACTGTCAGGGTCCCTTGACAGAGTTGAGAGATTAGGTATAGCGACAGGTGTTGCATCTTCTGCGGTTGCAGGGGAAGGTACCAGGGGAGGGGGTGGTTTGGGTGGAGAGGGATGAGTTAATCAGGGAGTTGCAGAGGGAACGGACTCTGCGGACGGTGGAAAGGGGTGGAGATGAGGAAATATGGCTAGTGGTGGGATCCCATTGGAGGTTGGGGAAATTTCAGAGGATAATGTGTTGTATGCCACAGCTGATGGGGTGGAAGGTAAATGCTAGGGGGACTCTGTCCCTGTTGCAACTAGGAGGAGGGGGACAAGGGCAGAGCTGCGGGGTACTGAGGAGACACGAGTAAGGGTCTCATCTGTGATGGGAGAGGGGGACGCACGTTCCCTAAAGAATGAGGACATCTCGGATGTTCTAGTATGAAACACCTCATCTTGGGCACAGATGCAGCGGAGACGGAGGCATTGGGAGAAGGGGATAGAGTCTTTGCAGGAAGCATGGTGGGAAGAAGTGTAGTCGAGATAGTTGTGCGAGTCAGTGGGTTTGTAATAGACATCAGTCAATAATCTATTTCTTGTGATGGAGACTGTGAGATCAAGAAAGGGGAGGGAGGTGTCGGAGATGGTCCAAGTAAATTTGAGTGCAGGATGAAAATTGGTGGTGAAGTTGATGAAGTCCGTGAGTTCTGCATGTAGTACAGATGCAGTCATCAATGTAACGGAGATACAGTTTGGGGATAGGGCCAGTGTAGGCCTGGAACAGAGATTGTTCAACGTACCCTACAAAGAGGCAGGCATAGCTAGGGCCCATGCGGGTGCCCATAGCAACGCCTTGGACGGAGGAAGTGGGAGGACTCAAGGGAGAAGTTGTTGAGGGTGAGGAATAGCTCCGCTGGGTGGAGTAGAGTATTAGTAGAAGGAAATTGGATGGTTCTGCGGTCGAGGAAGAAACGGAGAGCTTTAAGGCCTTCTTGGTGGGAGATGGAGGTGTTGGGTGACTGAACGTCCATAGTAAAGATGAGGGAGTGGGGGCTCGGAAAGCGGAAGTCATTAAAGAGCCATGTGAGGTATCTTCGACATAGGTCAGGAGAGATTGGACCAGGGAGGATAGGATGGAGTTGAGTTAGGTGGAAATCATTTCCGCGGGACAGGAACAGGCAGAAACAATGGGTCTGCCAGGGCAGTTGCATTTGTAGATTTTGGGGAGAAGGTAAAAACGGGCTGTGCGGGACTGGGAAACGATAAGGTTGGAGGCTGTGGAAGGCAGACAGCCGGAAGTGATTAAATCAGTAATGGTTTTTGAGATTAAGGCCTGGTGCTCATCTACAAATCTGCATGCCTTTGGGATGTGGGAGGAAAATGGAGCACCCAGAGGACCCCAGCGGTCACAGGGAGAATGCACAAACTCCACATATACAGGATTGAACCCAGGTCTCTGGCATTGTGAAGCAATGCCTTTACTAGCTGCACCACCGTGGCACCAAGTATTTACTTTACAATCTTCAAAGTTCCACACGCCATGAGGTATATCAGATCCTGCACTCTCTTCAATATCATGCAATGTTAATTAATATTGCCTCTCCTCTTCCTTCCTACCAACATTTCTCCCATCTTATTGTTTCTGAGAAGCTTTGGCTCTGTGAATCATTATTTCTGGTCTTCCCTTCAGAATGTGCCCTCAAATCTTTGGACTGGCATTACGCATGATGAGGTCACTTCTGCAGAGAATGCTACGATACAGTGTTTATGTGGGAGTGGGGATTCCAACTGTCGAGATGTATAAAGAAAGAAGGAAGGTGGTGTTCAGCCTAATTTTGGATCCGCCATGTTCTTGCTGAATGGCACGCAAAGCATGCTTGGTCTCAATTGGTCTACTCTTACTCCTGTCTCTTAAGTTCCTATATACTGTACATAGATACATAGAAAATTGGTGCAGGAGTAGGCCATTCGGCCCTACGAGCCAGCAATCAATGTGATCATGGTTGATCATCCACAATTAGTACCCCGTTCCTGCCTTCTCCCCATACCTCTTGATTCCACTAGCCCTAAGAGCTCTATCTAACTCTCTTTTGAATGCATCCAGTGAATTGGCCTCCGCTGCCTTCTGAGGCAGAGAATTCCACAAATTCACAACTCTCTGGGTTAAAACGTTTTTCCTCATCTCAGTTCTAAATGGTTTACCCCTTATTCTTAAACTGTGGCCCCTGGTTCTGGACTCTCCCAACATCGGGAACATGTTTCCTGCCTCTAGCGTGTCCAATCCCTTAATAATTTTATATGTTTCTGTAAGATTCCCTCTCATCCTTCTAAATTCCAGTGAACACAAGTACAGTCGTTCCATTCTCTCATCATATGACAGTCACGCCATCCCGGTAATTAACCTCGTGAACCTACGCTGCACTCCCTCAATAGCAAGAATGTCCTTCCTCAAATTAGTAGACCAAAACTGCACACAATACTCCAAGTATGGCTCACCAGGGCCCTGTGCAACTGCAGAAGGACCTCTTTGCTCTTATACTCTTGTTATGAAGGCGTTCTCATGATTAATGAAGACGTTTGGACTAAGCTTTCATACTGGCACTCCTAGATAATCTTTACACATTGGAAATGAACAACCAAGCACAGAGATAGGTGTAGCAACATTTGTATGAAAATATAACAGTAAGTGTTCTGTACTTGCTTTTAATATATGCTCAAATTGAGTTTGCCAATTCCAAATTACTTATTTGAGATTAGCATATTGCTACTTTTCTAGTTTTGTGCAAACTAAAAAAATGTCAGTTACATTTGAGATTATACAGATTAAATAGTTTTGTATGATTACATGATTGTGTAATTACTTGTACAGAACACAAGGTGTCAGTAGATACTATCGAAAAATCAGAAGATACCATTGCACCCTAATTTTTATTCCTGGTTAATTTTTTGCAGGTGAGTTTCAATTCACTTGCTGTGGTATTAGGACATTTTAATTCCTGTGCCACATTATAAGATCACAATCATATTTCCCAAACAATTCATTACTTATAGGGAATAATGCAGAATTATTTCTGGACCAAACTTTGGAACAGGTCACAGGAAAGGTTATCTTCATATGAAGGATTCCTTTATGTAAGACTTTACAGATCGGAACCTTCTCTCAGAGCACCTTCTTCACTTCACTCACGTAATTTCAAATCAACAATTCAATTCTTATTTCTACTCACTTTGCACAAAACGCACTTCTGAATTCCCCTTATATGAAGAACTTATATTTCTCTCTCTCCCTCTCACACGCACACTCATTCTCTCTCTCTCTCGCCCAAGAATAGTAAGGTGACGTGCCTCAATGACTATCGACCAGTGGCACTAACGTCTGTGGTGATGAAGTGCTTTGTGAGGTTGGTTATGGTGCACATCAACTCCTACCTCGACAAGAACCTCAACCCACTACAGTTGGCATACCGCCACAACAGGTCAACGGAGGATGCAATTTCACTGGCTCTCCACTCTGCATTGGACCACTTGGAAAATAAAAACACTTACGTCAGGCTGTTGTTTATAGACTACAGCTCGGCGTTTAATACCATCATCCCTTCCAAGCTGGTTACCAAGCTCACGGAACTGGGCCTCTGCGCATCCCTCTGCAATTGGATCCTCGACTTCCTCATTCACAGACCACAGTCTGTTCAAATTGGAGGAACCACTTCATCCTCAATAACAATTAGTACGGGAGCACCTCAAGGCTGCGTTCTCAGCCCCCTGCTTTACTCATTCTATACCTATGATTGCGTAGCCGGACATAATGCGAACTCCATCATCAAGTTCGTCGACGACACCACTGTGGTTGGATGAATCACTGATGGGGATGAGTCAGAGTATAGAAGTGAGATCGACCGACTGACCAAATGGTGCCAGCACAACAACCTGGCTCTCAACATCAATAAGACCAAGGATCTGATTGTGGACTTTGGTAGGGGGAGGACCCACAATCCTGTTTACATCAATGGGATGATGGTGGAGAGGGTCAAAAACGTCAAATTCCTGGACGTGCATATTTCCGAATATCTTTCCTGGACCCAGCACACCGATGCAATTATAAAGAAGGCACATCAGCGACTCTACTTCCTGAGAAGATTACTGAGATTCGGCATGTCGAAGAGGATTCTCATGAACTTCTACAGGTGCACAGTAGAGAGTATTCTGACTGGTTGCATCATGGCCTGGTTCGGCAACTTGAACGTCAAAGAGCGAAAAAGAATGCAAAAAGTTGTGACCACTGCCCAGTCCATCACCGGCTTTGACCTCCCCACCCTCGAAGGGATCTATCGTGTTCGCTGCCACAAAAAGGCAGCCAACATCATCAAGGACCCACACCATCCTGGCCACACACTCATCTCACCACTGCCATCAGGAAGGAGTACAGGAGCCTGAAATCTGTAACGTCTAGGTTCAGGAACAGCTTCTTCCCTACAGCCATCAGGCTATTAAACACAACAACGAATAAGCTCTGAGCTCTGAACTGCAAAAGACTATATTATTATTGCACTATATTGGTTATTTATTGAACTTTTTCTTTGTTTTCTCTTTTCCCGTTATGTACTATGTTTACATATTCACATATTCTGTTGTGCTGCAGCAAGTAAGAATTTCATTGTCCCATCCGGGACATATGACAATAAAACACTCTTGACTCATGACTTATGACTCTCTTACACACACACACACATTAATTCTCTCTCTCTTTCTCACACACACATACACTCATTCTATCTCTCTCCTTCCTTCCTTCCTTCCTTCCTTCCTTCCTTCCTTCCTTCCTTCCTTCCTTCCTTCCTTCCTCCCTCTCTCCCTCCCTCCCTCCCTCCCTTCCTCCTTTCCTTCCTTCCTTCCTTTCTTTCTTTCTTCCTTTCTTCCCGCGACACCGAACCCTCGGGTCGCCCGGGCGGGTACCCGATTCCGCGGCCCACCCTCTGGGTGGGTTCCCAGTTCATGTTCCGAGGCCGTGACACCACATTATTCTGGTCCTGGTGCACATGACAATTAAACACTTTAGACTCTTTTGACAGATGTCTCGATTAGGGGGTATTGGCCTTAGGGACAGGTTGGATAGACTAGGATCGTTTCTCAGGGTAGACAGTCAGAATCTTGGTCCCAGGATGGAAATATCGAATACTAGAGGGCATAGCTTTATGGTGCCAGCGGCAAAGTTTAAAGGAGATGTATTGGAGCAAGTTTCTTATACAGAGAGGTGAGTGCTTGTGACACGCTGTCAGTGGGCGAGGCAGATATGATAGTAGCATTTAAAAGACTTTTAGATTGGCATATAGATGTGCAGGGAATGGAGGGATATAGATTATATGCTTTGTCTTTGGTGAAAATGCACCACAAATTGTCCAAAATTATATCAGGGTTGCTGTGTTAGATTATGAACAAGGAATTGTGAACAGCATAGCAAAGTGTGGAGTTATGCATTTTGATAGTAAGAATAAAATCATAGACTATTTTCTAAATGGGAAGTGAATTCAGAAATCAGAGGCTTTATAAGGCACTGATCAGACCGCATTTGGAGTATTGTGAGCAGTTTTGGACCCCATATCTGAGGAAGGATGTGCTGGTGTTAGAGAGGGTCCAGAGGAGATTTATGAGAATAATCCCAATAATGATTGTGTTAACATATGATGAGCATTTGAAGGTATTGGGCCTGTACTCACTGGAGTTTAGAAGGATGAGGGGGACCTCTGAAATTTACCAAATAGTGAAGGGTCTGGATAGAGTGAATGTGCAGAGGATGCTTTCACTAGTGGGAGAGTCCAGGACCAGAGGCCATAGCCTCAGAATAAAAGGATGTACCTTTAGAAAGGAGATGAGGAGGAATTTCTTTAGTCAGAGTGTGGTGAATCTGTGGAATTCATTGCAGCATGTGGAGGCCAAGTCAATGGATATGTTTAAGGTGGAGATTAACAGATTCTTGATGAATAAGGGTGTCAGTAGTTATGGGGAGAACGCAGGAAAATGGGGTTGTGAGGAGAAAGATAGATCAGCCATGGTTGAACGACGAAGTAGACATGATGGGTCAAATGGCCTAATTCTGCTCCTAGAACTTATGTTTAGGAATTATGTTGTATTCTGTTGTGGAGTAATCTGATTATAGTATTTATAATTTAAAAGCAATTAATAAGGTAAAAACATAGAGAAAGCATTTGTCCTTATTGGGAGATGATGAGTAAAAGGGCAATATGTTTAAGAATTGTTTTCGAGGCCTTTCAGAGTGAAATCAGGAGGCACTTCTTTACACATAGGTTAAAAGAAATGAACAACATTCTCTCCCAAGGGCAATAGACAATTTGAGCTTTCAACATTTGTTGATAGTTTTTTATCAATTAGGTGCATCAAGGCAAATTAATGAAAACCAAGTAAATGTGGTATTGATTAATTGTGATCTAATTGTATGGTGGAATTGTTTTAGGTTTAGGTTTAGACTTAGATTTATTATTGTCACGTACAGCTACAGCTACAGCTACAGCAACATAAATAAGCTTTATTTTACATGCTATCCAAACAGATCAGATATACCATGCAAAAATACAATCGTCAAACACGTACAATGGATGGAGCAAACAGGAAGATACAGTGTGGAATATATAATTCTCAGCATTGTAACACATTGTAGCCTATCAGTTCCATAGACCAAGTCGGCTCAGAGGGCTAAATGGACTATAGGTGAGTGTTTTAAGGTGTCTTTTAAGGTGAGAGGGGAAAGGTTTAATAGAGATGTGCACTGCACATTCTTTTATACAGAGGGTTGTGGGGGGCTGGAACACATTGCAAGGTTGGTGGAGGAGGCAGATATGATAGTGGTTTAAAAGGCTTTTAGATAGGCACATGGAATAGAGGGATATGGATCATGCACAGACAGATGAGATCAATTTAACTTGGCCTTGTTCGGCGCTAATATTGTGGGCCGAAGGGCCCAGTCCTGTGCTGTCTTATGTTCTACGTTCTATGTTTAAGGAATCTGAAACTTTGTTTCAAAATTCCAGTGACACATGCTGTCTGCTGATCCAACCGCTCTTATCAAGCTTGACCAATTAAGTCTCATTCTTCAGGCTTTCCCTGCTAATCCTCTTGCTTTCCAAAGGGAAGAAGCTGAATCAGTCCACACACTAATCAGTAAGTGCTCAATGAGGGTTGGGAAAGCCAAAAATAAATCAGAAACTGAAAGCACAATACTCATCAGAAAACGGGCAATTCTAAATGGCATCGAAACATCAACACCTACAGGTGAGTTCCCTTTTAAATGCAATTTCCAATCTTATGTCAGTTTGTGAAATTTAATCAATGAGTTCATTGCTTGAACCAACTCCTGACCCAACTCTTAAAACTGTGACCAGAATCCATGTGATGTAGAAGTACCCCATTGCACTTATTCTGGAAGTGCCCACTATTTCACAGTGGCCGAATCTCTTGTCTTTCTGCTGCAGAATGGAAAATGGTGAGTTCCTGATATGAATAGGACAATGTCTGAAGAAGGGTCTCAACCCGAAACGTCACCCATTCCTTCTCCAGAAATGCTGCCTGTCCTGCTGAGTTACTCCAGCATTTTGTGTCTACCTAGGACAATATCTTTCCTATTTTAACTGCTCAGTCAGTCTATTAACTGCCATTGCATCACAGTCAGAGCAAGAGTCAACTTTTCCATTTCCAGCCATTTGAAGACCGTCCATTTGTAAAGATGGCACAGGTGGAGCAGCAGTAGAGCTGCTGCCTTGAAGTGCCAGAGACCCGGGTTCAATCCTGACTACGGGTGTTTGTCTGTATCTGTATGGAGTTTGTACATGCTGCCTATGACCTGCGTGGGTTTTCTCCTGGTTCTGCGGTTTCCTCCCACACTCCAAAGACGTACAGGTTTGCAGGTTAAATGGCTTGGTATAATTGTAAATTGTCCCTTGTGTGTGTAGGATAGTGTTAGACAATAGACAATAGCTTCAGGAGTAGGCCATTCGGCCTTTCAAGCCAGCACCGCCATTCAATGTGATAATGGCTGATCATCCACAGTCAGTACTCCGTTCCTGCAATCTCCCCATATCCCCTGACTCTGCTATCTTCAAGAGACCTATCTAGCTCTCTCTTGAAAGTATCCAAAGAACCGGCCTCCACTGCCCTCTGAGGCAGAGAATTCCACAGACTCACAACTCTCTGTGTGAAAAAGTGTTTCCTCATCTCCGTTCTAAATGGCTTACCCCTTATTCTTGAACTGTGGCCCCTGGTTCTGGACTCCCCCAACATCGGGAACATGTTTCCTGCCTCTAGAGTGTCCAAACCCTTAATAATCTTATATGTTTCAATAAGAACCCCTCTCATCCTTCTAAATTCCAGAGTATACATGCCCAGCCGCTCCATTCTCTCAGCATATGACAGTCCCGTCATCCCGGGAATTAACCTTGTGAACCTATGCTGCACTCCCTCAATAGCAAGAATGTCCTTCCTCAAATTTGGAGAACAAAGCTGCACACAATACTCCAGGTGTGGTCTCACTAGGGCCCTGTACAACTGCAGAAGGACCTCTTTGCTCCTATACTCAACTCCTCTTGTTACGAAGACCAACATGCCAATCGCTTTTGTCACTGCCTGCTGTACCTGCATGCTTACTTTCATTGACTGGTGAACAAGGAACCCCAGATCCCGATGTACTTCACCTTTTCCCAACTTAACACCATCTACCAAAGTGGATAACCTCACATTTATCCACATTAAACTGCATCTGCCATGCATCTGCCCAATCACCCAATCTGTCCACGTCACCCTGCATTCTCATAGTATCCTCCTCACAGTCCACACTGCCACCCAGCTCTGTGTCATCTGCAAATTTGCTAATGTTACTTGTAATCCCTTCATCTAAATCATTAATATATATTGTAAATAGCTGCGACCCCATCACCGAGCCTTGTGGTACCCCACTAGTCACTGCCTGCCATTTTGAAAGGGACCCGTTAATCCCTACTCTTTGTTTCCTGTCTGCCAACCAATTTTCTATCCATGTCAGCACTCTACCCCCAATACCATGTGCCCTAATTTTGCCCACTAATCTATGTGGGACCTTATCTGAAGGTCCAGGTACACTACATCCACTGGCTCTCCCTTGTCCATTTTCCTAGTTACATCCTCAAAAAATTTCAGAAGATTAGTGAAGCATGATTTCCCCTTCGTAAATCCATGCTGACTCGGACCTGTTACTGCTATCCAAATGTGCCGCTATTTAATCTTTTATGATTGTCTCCAGCATCTTCCCCACCACCGATGTCAGGCTAACTGATCTATAATTCCGTTTTCTCTTTCACGCCTTTCTTAAGAAGTGGGATAACATTAGCTACCCTGCAATCCATGAGAACTGATCCTGAATCTATAGAACATTGGAAAATGATCACCAATGCGTCCACAATTTCTAGAGCCACTTCTGGGATGCAGACCATCAGGCCCTGTGGATTTATCAGCCTTCAGTCCCATCAGTCTACCCAACACCATTTCCTGCCTAATGTGGATTTCCTTCAGTTCCTCTGTCACCCCAGATCCTCTGGTATATCAGGAAGATTATTTGTGTCCTCCTTAGTGAAGACGGATCCAAAGTACCTGCTCAACGTATCTGCCATTTCCTTGTTCCCCATAATAAATTCACCCTTTTCAGTCTTCAAGGGTCCAACTTTGGTCTTAACTAATTTTTTCCTCTTCACATACCTGAAGAAGCTTTTACTATCCTCCTTTATATTCTTGGCTAGCTTACCTTCATACCTCATCTTTTCTCCCCATATTGCCTTTTTGGTTATCTTCTGTTGCTCTTTAAACGTTACTCAATCCTCTGGCTTCCCGCTCATCTTTGCTATGTTGTACTTCTCTTTTATTTTTATACTGTCCATGACTTTCCTTGTCAGTCACGATTGCCTCTTGGACTCTTTCTTCCTCTTTGGAATGAACTGATCCTGCACCTTCTATATTATTCCCAGAAATACCTGCCACTGTTGTTCCACTAATATCCCTGCTAGGGTATCTTTCCAGTCAACTTTGGCCAGCTCCTCCCTCATGGCTCCATTGTCCCCTTTGTTCAACTGTAATAATGACACCTCCAATTTACCCTTCACCCTCTCAAATTGTAGATTAAAATTTATCATATTATGGTCACTACCTCCTAATGGCTCCTTAACCTCAAGTTCCCTTATCAAATCCGGTTCATTACACAACACTAAATCCAGAATTGCCTTCTCCCTGGTAGGCTCCAGTACAAGCTGCTCTAAGAATCCATCACGGAGGCACTGCACAAACTCCCTTTCTTGGGGTCCAGCACCAACCTGATTCACCCAGTCTACCTGCATGTTGAAATCTCCCATAACAACCGTAGCATTATCTTTACGACATGCGGGGATCGTTGGTCGGCACATACTCGATGGGCCGAAGGGCCTGTTTCCGTACTGCATCTCTAAACTAAACTAAAATAAATGATTTGCTTAAGAAGGAACTGCAGATGCTGGGAAATTGAAGTTAGACAAAAATGCTGGAGAAACTCAGCAAGTGAGGCAGCATCTATGGAGCAAAGGAAATAGGCAACGTTTCTGGTCGAAACTGTCTGAAGAAGGGCTTCGACCCGAAACGTTGCCTATTTCCTTCGCTCCATAGATGCTGCCGCACCCACTGAGTTTCTCCAGCATTTTTGTCTACCTTCTAAATGATTTGCTTCCATTTTCAGCCTGTGGGTTTGAGATGGCAAATAGGGCCAATGTGGAAACTGATGACTCTTCCAAGGATAGGTTAGGAGGTTGGTGGCAGGATGTGCGGCTGTGTAGCTTGTGATGTGGTACAATCTTTCCATCGCGTACACAGGCTTGATGCTCTCCTGATACATGAAGGTAATCAGTACCACACTAATGGCTCTTTCACCACTTTAATAGAAAGATTAAACGAGAACTTACCGTTTGAAGTTTGATCTTTATTTTATGAGAAGTTGAAGTGAGGGAATACGTGAAGAGCCCGCCAGCCGCATGCGCGTCAATCTTCAGAGCATCTGTATGAAACCACAGACTAGTTGCTGAACTTAAACTATAGAAAGATTAACGACCTTAGAACTACCGAATGATCTTTATGAGAAGTAGGGTTGGGAGTGGAGGGCACGTATTCCCTCACTTCAACTTCTCACAAAATAAAGATCAAACTTCAAACGGTAAGTTCTCGTTTAATCTTTCTATTTTATTTTGAAGTGATGTGAGTGACTACGTGAAGACTTCAAAGCTCTCTGGTTTCATGCAGTAACCCAATCTGTGTGTGAAACACAAACAGATAAACCATTAATGGTAGAAAAACATGGGTTATTAATACCATGATGCTAACTTGCATACATGGCCATTGTTCTTAGCCAATAACTCATGCAACACTGTGCAGAATTCTATCTGCAAATATCCAGACATATTCAACCACATTTTATAATTTATTAACACGCACTATGTAAGCCTCTTGCTGTATGATGAAAGGGAACTATCCATTCTATTGGCTGCTAATGAGCCATCAGCAATATCTTGAGACTATTGAATAACAATAAAGAAACTATCTTGCATCTCATAGGTACTAGCAAGCTCTGTGCACTTGTATACCTAATTACACCCCAATCTCTGCTCTGGTGGGTATGCTGTCAACTTCAAATGTACGCAATTAGGCCCATTTTGCTTATGAGATCATTCCCATAACAAGCTACCCTAATGTCAGTTATGACCCAGAGACCAAGCCGGAGATTGAGTAAAGACTGTGTTCTTTGTGCTGAGATCAGTTGCTGAAAGTATAATCATCTTAAAAATACTGCTCCCATTAGGAATACAGTAGAAGAATATTTGCATAATAATTTACTGATATACATCGCACGCTACAATGAGTGTAGGCTTTTAGAGTGGTCATATAAAAGACACCCTGCATAACGTTAGTGAACAGCGGGTGAATAACCAATCATTTATTGTCCCACTTATGGTACTATTGGGAATGACAAAGCAGCACAAGCAGTGTCAATAGTGTTATCACATAAAGCACTTCTCTAGGCTCAAACTGAAAGCCACACAAACCTCTGTTACTTCCGTTTAAAAGTAACTCACATATTTTGTTCACAAACTTCCCATACAATCGTGCAGAGCTAGCTGCCCGAGAAGACAGGCTGCCCCAGCTATCACTTGTGACCGAGTAAATAGGAGTTGCTTCAGCCGCCTTACCATGGCCTGAATGAATAGGCAAAATTGGCACTATTAAATTTCATGTTGCCTCATTCTTAATATCGCAAGAGGTATCTACTGATAACCCCTAAGTTTTATCAGCTGCAAATTTTGCATATTATCTAAAACTCAGACAAAATGCCCTTTGATCTGAGTAGGGCAGCATTAGCTTCCACCACTGGCTTTGTTATCAAAACACCAGATAATCGGTGCCTTATGTGTATAGATATAGCAAAGTATGCATCTTGAAGATCGATTCTCTGAATCAGTTAAATTGCTGAAAGCCAATCATCCATCTTAAACTGGGTAACTAAACACATGAGCAGATTAGCCAAATCCTAACCTGATTCGGCATGCTCCATGTTTCTGTAATCTTGAGAAGTATCAGAAATATACCCCTCTTGTTCTTGGGCAGACCACTCATCCTCCGTGAGATGTCACTGATTCCACTTGGACCACTCTATTGACCATACGGACGGAAATTGTTTTGGCTTCTCTTGCTGCGGAGAGTGGAATTTAGCATAATGCAAGCCTGAATCAGGAATTGCTTCACAGTCCTCTGACTGAAACCACTTGGCTGAGTCGGCAGAGTGCGCAACACAATCTCTTCGACCCGCCACTCAATCAGGAATACTGGTATTGAGAGCCTATGGATTATTATAAATACATTTTTGATTCACAACATGAACCTGCAGGTCAGATAAAAATATTATATGCCAGACTAGCTTCCTGCTGGTAGCTACCTATCCCAGAGAGGATGGCAATGATGTTTCCAATGAACTGGCAACTCCACTAACTGAGCAGAAATTTAAACATGTGTTGAGGGAGACTTCAACTACTTCATTCTACTGAGCAGCCTGATAACCTCAATCACAGATGTTGAGGCAGTGCTTCCCTGGTCAATATGACCCATATGGCCAGCCAGTTCCATGATGGTGTACCCTGAACCAGGGTAACCAAGCTGTTCCTACTTGGAACTTACAGAGGTTACTATGCAAGGCACCCTGCCAATGTCTCTGCATCAACCTGATCTTTCCCAGAGACAGTGAAAATATACTAGACAGCCCATGCTGCCAATAAACACAAACCTGGGCCGACAGACTGCTCCATTTCAGAGTTTTACGGAGGTTAATAAAGAGACCTTTACCTGCCAGCGTCTATGAACCCGGGTCGATCTGCTTGTTGGAGCTTCAGCGAAGTTCCATTTGCAGACCCTGTCTGACCACATCTCCTTCAGCTGGTGTGATGTTAGGTAGCTGATGTCGCTGGCCAACTCCTCTTGTAGTGGCTTGCCCGTCCCCGAGGGAACAGCAAATTTAGAGGCAAGAGCAGGCAGCTCTTCCTTATGCGACTCTCGTACATCATGCATTAAAGCATGGGATTCAGGCATATACTCATGTTCGGAGTCAGCTCCATACTGATCTCCGACACTCCCCTCGACAGAGTGGGGGAAATACTGCAACCCTGAACCAGGCATTGCCACAGGCGTATGACTCGAACTGCCTGTGTATGCCTACGTAACATGGAGCATATTTTGTGCCACCATCTCCAATACTCTCTTTATCCGAGTGGGAGGAATATTGCAACCCTGAACCAGGTGTTGCTACAGGCAAATGACTCGAACTGCCTGTGCATGCCACCGTAACACGGAGCATATTTTTGGCACCATCTCCAACACTCCCTTCATCGGAGTGGGAGGAATATTGCAACCCTGAAGCAGGTGTTGCTACAGGCGTATGACTCGAACTGCCCGTGCATGCCTCCATAACACGGAGCATATTTTGTGCCACCATCTGATCCATCAGATGTTTCAATTGAGACAAACGGCCAATCACATCTGCCATAGATGTGGGGACAGAATCCTCTTGTCCCGAATCATCCGACAGGACTTGTCTCACAGACTTGGCTTTAGCTTTGCCCCGACTCGGGGTTGCCAAGCTGCTCCCTCTAAGAGCCGAATCGGAACTAGCTGTGCACATCGGCGCTGCCAGCGACTCTGAAGTGGCCATCGGCTTTCCACGCTGCCGCGGTCCTCTGCTGTCGGTATAAACCATCATTATTAATTGTACTTACCAGACAGGTTGCACTTGTTAGTGACTCCGAGTCCTTGCTCCCTTCTGGAGCCTCAACGGAGTATATCAGGGGTGGAAATAGAGCACAACCCTGCACAAGGTGTTGCTACCTCAGGCCTCTGGCCCCCATACGACCTGGATGAGCCTGCATCATAATTGGAGTCACCTCTTTCCGATACTCCCCACGACAGAGTGGGAGAAATACTGCAACCCTGCCAGGTGTTAGCACAGGCATATGTCTGGAGCCGCCTGTTAATGCTTCTGGTACACGGAGCATAGTGTGTTCATATGATTAAAAGAAGCATATCCCCATTAGATCAGAGATTCGACTGCTCTATCGATATCCACATAGTTGGAATCTCTTATAAAAGAATCTCCAACAGTCCCCTCTACTGAGCGGAAATTATCATGACACCACCCTGAACCAGGTGTAGCTCCCACAGGTGTCTGATAGACACAGCTCAAAAAAGGCTTCCTAAGCCAGGAGCTCTGGACTACAATGGCAAGTCAAATTTCACTACACCATTTGGTGTATGTGATAATAAATGTCCTTTGTAATTAATTTAATGCATTTTCAATTAAAAACTTTATTGGCATGATAAGATACATCGTTATATTGCCAAAGATTTAAACATGACCTTTGAATGATATCTGCTACGATAGTCACAAACGTGACCGAGCGGCAACCGCTATTAAAAACCTGCCAACTCTATTTATAGCCGCCCTAAAAATAAAGCATACACTATATGCTGCTGCAGCGTAAGCTGAGCCGACCTCAGCAAGCAGCATCTATGTTTAAAATTGCTCGGTGCTACGGCAGCTGAGCTTACCTGCCGGTTGCTCCTGGCCCTGGCTATTTTTAACTCACCGGCTGCTGCTAATCTTTTGCAGCAATCAATATCAAATCCTAGCACCTTACGGAGCCCCACGGCGGCCTCCAAATCTGGCCGCCTGCTCCCGTTCGGAGCTCCAATGCTGGCAGCCGCAATGTCGCATCCCAGCTCCTTATAGAGCCTCCACGGCGGCCTCCAAATTCGGCCGCCTGCTCCCGTTCAGAGCTCCAACGGCGGCAGCCGCTATATTGTATCCAGCTCCTTATGGAGCCTCCACGGCGGCCCAAATTCGGCCGCCTCCGTCAGCTACTCTGGGCCCGCTGAACCGCAGCGGCCCGCTGAAAACAAAATTAACTTACCTGCCAGAGCAGTTTCGAACTGCTCCGACTCGCGAGCCATGCGTCGACGTATTGACGCGCATGTGGCTTGCGGGCTCTTCACTTAGTCACTCACGTGACTTCAAAATAAAATTGAATATGACCTAGGAATTCACAGGATTTGAAGGGAAGCTTTAGGCACAGCATTGATTATTTTTCTCTATCTACACGTTAATCTCCTCCCATGTGCAGAATAGAGTATCTGTTTCAACAATGAAGGAAGCCAAGAGTCAAGAGTGATTTATTGTCATATGTCCCAAATCGGAACAATTAAATTCTTACTTGCAGCAGTAACACAACAGATTTGTAAAAAAAACAGTACTCAATAGATAACACGGCCACCAATAAAAGAAGTTCAATAAATAAAAAGCCCAATATAGTGCAAAAACAAAACAAAGCCCAAAGTCCCTATTGCAACCCAGGCAGTTCGTAATTTAGGTAGAGTTCATAGTGTTCAATAGCCTGATGGTTGTTGGAAAGAAGCTGTACCCTAACCTGGACATTAGAGTTTTCAGACTCTTATCCCTTCTTTCCGATGGAAGGAGTGAAATGTGAACGTTGCCAGGGTAGTGTGTGTCTTTGCTGATGCTGGCTGCCTTTTTGAGACAGCGCCTCCTATACATCCCTTAGATGTGACTGGTAAATGTTGGCACAGAAAGGCGCCATCTTGGGATGATCTTCCCATCGTCGGGAGTCTGATGTCGGTAGACAAACCTTGCAACTATGGTCACAATATAGTGCTGAGAGAGAAGATCCTGCTGATGGTTTGCTGACTTTCCGGTCATTTTGGAGGATTCTGCAGAGATTGTGTTGATAGTGTTTTTCCATTGACTTGAGATGTGTGCTGTGGGTAGTCCAGGTCTCAGAAAGATATAAGAGTGCAGCAAGTCAGACCTACAGGTAGAACATTAGTTTTGTGCAAAGTCCAAGGACATAATCTTCAAATAGCCTTTGCCTCAGTCAACAAAAGCCTGTGCTGACAAATGGAAGGCAGCAGTGAATGATACCATCATTGTCTGCATTTGGCAAGAAGTGTCTCCCAATACATGAGAAGTAGTTCATGCTTTCCAGGGGCTCACTATGAATATCTATAGTTGGAGGGCAGTATAATGTAGTGGGGGCATGTCGGTAGTGGACATTTGTCTCACAGATACCAAGTTATCTTCTTGAATGGTGGTGAACAAATCTACAACATCTTGGAACTTGGCCTCCATGCAAGTTCAGTCTGCATGGTGCAGCTTCTGAGGCTTGGATGATCTTGGTTTTGGAGTATAGTTGCCATAAAATGAATTGTCCAGCTTTAATTTTGAAGATTAGTTCTACTGCCACAGGAAATCTGTTGAAGGTGAGATAAAGGTTAAGAATAGTGTTTGGGCAATGTGCAAATTTGTTTGACTTTGGTTTTCAGTGAGATTGGTTCCGTTGTGGATCATTGATACACTTACAACCTCCTACTTGTCATTTGGCACTTTCTTCACCAAGTTTCATCTTTTGTTGCATCCTCCTCCCAACCATTCACAAAACCCCTGATCCCATCTCCCTCTGCCCGGATCTCTTTCTTTTCCTACTATGATCCCTGGACACCCAATATATTCTTATATCCTCCAAATCTCCAATCCTTTTGCTCTCTTCCCAAAAATCTTTTCTCTATCCATAATCTCCAACATACCACCACCCCTGTCCCCTTCCTTGATTCAAGATGGCTCACATTTCATTCAGCCATCCACAACCACCACATTAGTCCTATGTAAACTTCTGCGTCTCCGCAGTTCAGTTGGAGCTGGAGGCCTCCTTGGACTGACATTGGGCCCCACCACGGAGGCGTGGACTTAACAGCGGAGTCGATCCCTTGCCTGGGATCGCTCCAACCACGGCCTGCGGACTTTACATCGGGAACTCACAGTCTCGGAAGAGGGCGTGGATGTCAGGAGCTCCAATGTCGCGAAAGATTTGAGCAGCCCCGACGATGGTCCGATCGTCCGGCGCAGGGGAGCTTACATCCCCCAGATGCATGAACTGATAGCCTCGACGCGGATGGCCCACCGTCGGCTACGGGAGTCAAGATTATCCCGTCAACGGAGGGCTCGAGGCCCCCGACCGCGGGAGAGCAAAGGGGAGAGATTGAATTTTTTTTCGCCTTCCATCACAGTGAGGAATGTATGGAGTCACTGTGATGGATGTTTATGTTAAAATATGTTTTGTGTGTTGCGTTGCTTTTTATTTGTATGACTGACTTGGCAAGTGAAATTCCTCGTATGTTGCAAAAACATACTTGGCTAATAAAGTATTATTGTGACTGTGATTGTGATTCTTGTCCACTTCCTCTCCACTCTCCAGTTCATTCATCCAATCCTCCTTCTCCCCCTCTTCTTCAAGTTGTGACAGTTAACCCACAACCCCCCCCCCCACCACCACCCCCCTACCCACCCACCCCCAACCACCCACCCACCCACACACCCCCACCCTTTCTAAAACATTTTTATTTTTCCTAAAATGTGCCCCTGCCCGAACTGCACATGAATCTTCAATCATTGCTGAACTAGTGCTTTATCAAGTTTCACCACGACTTACTTGTACATGTGACTGCTAACACTTTCTACATGTTTATTATTTTAACTTATGCATTATCATTGAGCAAAATTTACACGTGTTGAGACACAGAGACAGGAGATACTGGAGTCTGGAGAGAAAAACAAACTGCAGGAGGAATTCAGCAGGACAAGCAGCATCTGTGGAGGGAAATGTTGATGGTCCATTTCTCTCTGCAGATGATACCTGACGCACTGACTTCCTCCAGCACCTTGTTTGGCCAAACTCTCGGGTTCCCCGGGCGGGTACCTGGAGAATGGTTGAAGTTTGGATTAAAATATTTCTGCTCGGATATTGTGGATATGTGGAACAAATTGCAAAAGAATATGGTTGAATTGAAACCATTAAACACAAACAAGATTGATATCTGCAGAAAATGAAACTGAGGATTGCAAACTGCTTCACTAAGTCTGACAGAGGTGGTGGAGAAAGGTTTTATGAACAGTCGACAGTGGATGAGTGATTAACTTTATTCCATTCCTGATTATGTAACATTAAAATATCATTTCAATTATTGTAAAATGTCAAAAAGCTGTGGTCTCTGGATTTCTTTAATGAAAGCTGTGTCTTCTGTTTCTATTAATTTTTCATTTTCATTTAGTTTGAGAGTTTGCAAGCATCACAAATATACAATTCTGCACGGTGATTTGACATGAATGACAAATCTATGTTGGCTCTTATCAACTAATATTATGAAGGGGTTTCTGTTTTGTGCATGTTGTTGTATGGTGTATAACGTGTGTGAGTGGAAGACAAGGTGTGGTTTGAAAAGGCGTGGATAAGGCAAACATACAGATATTGTCTAAATATTATTGTTAGTTTCATGTAGCTCAGTCATATCCTGAAAAACGTCAGACATTATTTGCAAGATGACCATGGTGTGAAGGGGATGAACCTTGCATTCCTGATAGCTATTTCTCAGAGTAAATTCTACCAGAAGATCACTTTTGTTTGGTCTTGGCATACTCAGATAATTCAAATCCTGATAATTTTAACAAAATAGCTATACTCCGGATTTACATAAAGTAGGTTACTAAAAGACTCAGATTGAAGTTAAAAAAAACTATAAGGATTGTGAAATATTTCATCTCAGAACATTATTAGCAATATTAACAGATAGCTAAACTATGAGGGATCAACATAAAAACATTTGCCTGTTGTCTTTCTCGATGCTGCCTAACTCTGAATAATTCTAGCATTGTCAGTTTTTGCTTCAGATTTTCAGTGCCTGCAGCATATTTGTCAGTTTATGCAGATAAATAAATACTTTGCCTCAGAATTGCTTCTTCCCAACAACCATCCGGCTCTTGAACACTACAAACACCAACTATACTACCAACCATGAGCTGCCTTGGTCGCAGCAGGGATGTTGCATTAACATTGCTTTAAAAACTTTTTTGTTTTGTTTAACTATGTTATCTATGAATACTATGTTTACAGACATAAATGTTTGGTTTAGTTTAGAGATACAGCATGGAAACAGCCCCATAGGTCCATCGAGTCTAAGCTGACCATCGATCATCCATTCACAGTTCTGTTATCCCACTTTCTCATCCACACCTCTCACACTAGGGGCAATTTACAGAGGCCAATTAACTTGCAAACCCACGTCTTTGGGATGTAGGTGGAAACCGGTGCACCTGGAGGAAACCCACGTGATTACATGGAGAACATGTAAACTTCACACAGGCAGCACCTGAGATCAGGATCGAACCCAGGTCTCTAGTGCCATGAGTCAGCGACGCTACCAGCCGCACCACTGTGCTGCCCTTGGGAAATGTCTTGGGAAATTTCCCCATTAACAGTACTATGTAAATGCAATCTGTAATTACAGATATAGAGAACATTATAGAGAATTACATTGCAAAGTAACTCAAATCGTAAGAGGAAAAGTATCAGAAAGACATACCATTATCATGTACATTAACTAAAATAAGAAATGACTACTTGAAACTCATAAAATCAATAAATGAATTAAACAATGAAATGTAATATTGAATTTCTTCTCAACCACATTATAAAATGAACTGCGCAACAGCAGCAATATTTAATGACTCCAACCTGTCAAAATGGTTGTAACTTACTTGCAAGGTTCAAAAATGATTGTTTTTCTTGTAAAAATGTAAAGAAAACTTTCTTTTTGCATTGGTAGTTTAGCAAATCATTCCAGCTCATCCGTGTCTGAACTATTTCCAGCGTTGTGTCCGTCACTGAGTGGTGATTATCAATGAGTACATCTCACATCAGGGGTTTCAAAGCTCTCATCATTACGCAGAGATTCAAAACTGCTGATGTGGCTTTGGTGCCTAAAAACATTGATGAAGTGGTTATTGCTGAGAAATTGATGCTGAAATTGCTGCGTCTACCAAAACACAGTGATCGAACACAATTCAGTACAGTGTCCTTTCAATGATCCGTGTAATCTAATTAGGAAGAAGAATGATAACACAGGCCTAATGGGCCTTGTGAAAAATAAGATTGTCTAATGCTACATTTACCTTACAGCACTGTCCCTACTATGTCAATTCTGATTGCAGCTGCAGCATTGTAGTGCTAATGAGGTGGCACTGCTGCCTTTCGTGGCATCGAGTCCCAATCAAGATATGTTTATCGCTCACACCATTGGAAATACAGTCTCTTTGCCAGACGGTAGAACTGGTAGCTGTAGATGCTGCAGCCTGTCATTTATCTGACTGAGTTGGTTAAGCATTCCGTTTACCAGTACAAGTGGGCATTAGTGTTTGCTGATTCCACACAAATTCCCTTACAAACGGGGATGTCAAGGAGATAAAACTGAAAATTAATATGTCAGCACAAACCTGGAACCTGTTGTTTTGATGTTGTGCTTGATGTTTTAAACTTCATCCCAGACCATAATTAGAACAGGATTTCTCTTCAAGCTACCAGAATGATGCCTGGATTTTTACCAGAACGATGCCTGGATTTTTACCAGGAACTACGATATGATACGATATGATAGAACTTTATTTATCCCAGGAGGGAAATTGGTCTGCCAACAGTCATAAAACACAACAAGATACATGAAACATGAAATTAAATTGCCAAGATTAAGGAGTATTAGCTACAGGGAGAGGTTGGACAAACTTGGATTGTTTTCTCTGGAATGCCAGAGGTTCCGGAGAGACCTGATGGAAGTATATAAAATTATGAGATGCAGAGATAGGGTAGACAGTCAGAACCTTTGTCCCAGGATGGAAAAAATCATATACTAGAGGACATAGCTTTAAGGTGAGATGGGCAAAGTTTAAAGGAGATGTGCAGGACAAGTCTTTTAGAAAGAGGGTGGTGAATGGCTGGATACGGTAGTTGAGACAGATAGGTACGATAGTGGCATTTAAGAGACTTTTGGATAGGCGTATGAATTATGTGCAGTCAGATAAGAGTTGGTTGGCATTATGTTCAGCACAGACATTGTGGGCTGAAGGTCCTGTTCAGTTCAAGTGAGCTCCCTCAATTCAGAATGGTAATATTTTACTTCTCCAAAATGAGTTTGTTGCTTAATTATTAATTCGTTCTAATTATAATTCCAAATTCTTCCATTTGATGTATCAACAAAGAATTACTTACAGAGTAGATTTACTAGTTCTTGAATTCATTAGATATTGAATTCAATGCAAATCTAGTTTGTTTTGAATAGAGTGGGTTTCTTTTAAACAATAACTCCAAGTGATAAATAGAGTATAGGTTGCAGTCCGCATACTGAAGCTGGGATCACTTCCAATATGCCCTTCTGTACTGACCCCATCAGAACAAGTGGGGGTTAGTGGAAGGGCAACCTTGTTCTTATGGTTATGGTTAGGTACAGGCAAGCCTTTGGTGTACATGTATTGTCTTTCTGTTGACTGGTTCGTACGCAACAAAAAGCTTTTCACTGTATCTCGGTACACGTGACAATAAACTGAAACTGAAACTGAATCTTTGCCATGAGTCTTCCCAAGCTCTTGCAATCTGCTCCAAATACTTGGTGGAAATCATTTGTGCACATCTGCAACGCCAAAGAATTCCTTGGGAATCTGTATAAAGGGTTTAAATACCAGCATCGGTTGTTCATTCACTTACCTCTGAATCAGAAGGTTGATGGCTCACATCCCACCCCAAACCTCCAAGCCCACATTCTGGGCTGTCACTTTAATGCAACAATCGAAAATGAGATGGTAGACTGAATTTTTTGAGCTGCCGCAGGAAGTAGAGTCGCTGGTGGCACTTACTGATTATGAGACTAGTGTTGAGCTCCCATGATAGGGATTGATGTATGGTGGTCCCGAGGAAGGAACTGCAGGTGCTGCTTTAAATCGAAGATAGACATAAAATGCTGGAGTAACTCAGCGGGACAGGCAGCATCTCTGGAGAGAAGGAGTGGGTGATGTTGTAGAAATATATAGACTGGTCATTGTCACACTACCATTGGTGGGAAGTTGCCTTTTGTCAAATGTATCCCACTCTTCCTAGATTTTAACAATGATATCCATTTCAATTAGAATTAGCACAGGAACAGGCCCACCATGTATATGTGCTGACCATGATGCCAATCATCCTATTTGCCTGCACATGGTCCATATCCCTCTATTCCATGACTGCTTCCAACACCTTGCCTGGCAGCGTGTCGCAGGCATTCACCACTCTCTGTGTGAAAAAACTTGCCTTGCAAATCTCCTTTAATCCTTTCCCCTCTTTCCATCAACCTCTGCCCACCAGCATTTGACATTTCCACCCAGGGGAAAAGGTTTTCTCTCTGGGAAAAGGATTACCACGATGGGAGGTGGGTTTTAATTTTATATAATTCTATAAACTTTTGTCTTTTTTGGAATAGTCTATTCTGTTTTCCCACCCCACCAAAGGGACCCAAAGGTAATTTTATATCTTTGTGTTTCATCACATTAAGTGTTTTAAAAAAAATGTCAGAGACAGCATCTGGTGTTCCTAAAAATGAAGTGCTAACACAATGAAGCTACAGCACATGGCTACGTATACGATGAATTTAGAGCAGCATGTGAATGGTTGAGGTAAGCAAATCCACTGTGGATGGACCAGTGGGAGGAGGACACGCCATGATATTTCAATACCCGCTGATGTGAGGGGAAAAGACGAGGCTGAGCACTTCCAAATGCTTTCAACCAGGATTATCTGTAGATATTCCAGTTCGGCTCCTCTAGATTCACTAGAAAAGTCACTCATTTGCTCATATGAATGTACATAAGGGCAATAGGACTTCAACTTCAACACCCAAGTATTTACGCTCCCAAGATTTGTTGCACTTCTTGCCACAGCAAAACCTACTGAGGTTCCCACCCGTTTTAAGAAGACCACTTTCATCCCAGTACCAAAGAAAGGCATGGTAATGTGCCTCAATGACTACCATCTGGCATTTACCATCATGAAGTGCTTCAGGCAGTCATGGTGAACCAGCCTCCCAGACAGCCTTGAAACACTTCAGTCTGAAGAAGGGTCTCGACCAGAATCGTCACCCATTCCTTCTCTCCAGAGATGCTGCCTGTGCTGCTGAGTTACTCAAGCATTTGGTGTCTACCAGCCTTGAAACACTGCAGTTCGCCTATCGTCTCAACAGGTTTATGGCAGACTTCATTTCCCTGGCTTATACATCACTGGGATATCTGGATAACAAGGACACCCACGTCAGACTCTTATTGATTGATGATAGCTCGGCCTTCAATGCCATAATCTCAATCCAATTCATTTCCCAAATCCCGGAGAGTTGGGTTGATATTATGATCAATCAAAGCTGGAATGTTGAGAAAATAAGTGTATTAAGCTAACAAGATGGAAAGGATAGAGAGAATCTTGGGAGAGAGTGGAAATCAAGGTTATCCAGGTGATTCAATACTCTGGTGCCATCTGGTCAATAGATGCATGGGGGCAATTTGTATAGAAAGAAAAGCAAAGAACTACTTGAATTGGAAAGTGCAGAATGCAAGAGAATGCAGGAATACTTAGCAGATCAGGTTGCATCTGTGGAAAAAGAAAAACTGATTTAATATTGCACATCATCATTTCATAGACTTATACAATGTGGAGACAGGCCCTTCAGCCCAATGTGCCCACACCAGCCAACATGTCCCATTTACAATAGTCCAACCTGCCTGCATTTGGCTCAAATCTGTCTAACCCTATCCTATCCATGTACCTGACTAAATTTCCCTGAAATGTTGCAATAACACCTTCCTCAACTACCTCCTCTGGCAGCTCGTTTCGTACACCCACTACTTTTTGTGTAATAAAAGTTACCCCTCGGATTCCTATTAAATCTTTCCCCCCTCAACTTAAACCGATGTCCTCTTGTTCTCGATTCCACTACTCTGGGCAAGAGACTGTGCTGATCTATTCCTCTCATGATTTTGTACACCTCTATAAGATCACCCCTCATCCTTCTGCGCTCCAAGGAATAGTCCTAGCCTGCTCAATCTCTCCCTATAGCTCAGGCCCTCGAGTCTGGCAATATCCGTGTAAAAAATGTCTGCACCCTTTCCAGCTTGACAACATCTTTCCTATAACACGGTGCCCAAAACTGAACACAATACTTTAAATGTGGCCTCACCAATGTCTCATATAACTACAACATGGCCTCCCAACTTCTATACTCAATACTCTGACCGATGAATGGCTGGATGGATGTGCTTATTACCAGAACTGATCAATCCTGCAATGACTGTGGCTTTCTCTCTAATATTTCTATTTTCCCGCACTCCTGTTGTCTCTCCCTCCTCCCAGTCAGGCTGAGTTTAGGATTTCCTTCATCCTGACCTTCTATTCATTAGTCTCCATTTTCAGTCGATTATCCTCCCTAATTTTGCCCAACTTCAACATGATCCTACCACCAGAAACATCCTCCCTCCTCCACCTTTCCTTTCAATATTCTGAAAGACCCATTTTCCATGATTCACTGATTCACTTTGCTCCTCATGGGACCTTCTCACGCAACCACAAGAGATGCACCATCTTCCCCTTTACCTCACCCTTCCCACTCTCTAGTGACCCAAACAATCCTTCACAATGTAGCCTCCTCAATGTTCCAAAAACAAAATGCAGATTGAACATCTGTTCAATTCACATAAGTTTCCAAACATCCACTTTCAATCTCCATCCCATTCTCAGTCTGATTTTGCTGCCGTTGGTGTCCTACAACATTCTAATGAAGCTTGAGGAATGCTAAATGAACAGCACCTTCCTTCCTGGTAGGCACATTGCAGTCTTTGGGACTCAATATTAAAGTTATCAATTTCTGGTAATTTCTGGTTTTCTTTTTTTGTCAGAACTTGTCAGTTTGGATGCAAGGTCAGCAGCCTCAAGTATTAACTCAGATTTTCTCTCTCCACATATGCTTGATTTCTCACTTCTTCAGTTCTGATGAAGAACTATTGACTTGAAACATTAACTTTGCTTCTATTTCCACATGCTGTCCGGCCTGCTGACCATGTCATATACTTTCTATTTTTACATTCCTTTGAGGGCACACTCAAATGTCAGTAGAATGTAAAATAAAATGTGAAAGATTGGATAAGAGAGAAATTCCATAATATTTCATCAATTGTCTCTCTGTTCATTCAAGGAAGAGAATGACCTTCCCTATGTTAGCTCAAATTGATGGTTGTCTTGTGTCTTCTAAAAAATGTGCCAAATTGTTTCATAAAAACATAAGTTAAAACATCAACAGTTGATGATTGTGATGGACGGAAGAGACAAAATATAGGGTTTTAAGAAGAATCATAAAAGAGAATGAGATGGAGCAGTAAATGGGTTTAAGGATGATATTCTTATACGTCCATGGGGGTCAACGGCACAGTCATGAAGAGTGGGGAGACAGGAGAAGGGGAGGGTTACACAAGGCATAATGAGTTTGGGAAACATTGTAGGACTGGAGGATATTATGAGAAAGGTAAAGAGAGGAAAAGATTTGAATAAGAACAAGCATTTTGAAATTAAACTATTTTGGTAAACATTTGTTCCTAATCAACTTCAAATATCAGGAGACAATATGTCAAATTGAAACGATGGAATGTGACATGATTATGTCATAACTTTGATCCTGAAGGAGTTAAAACACAATGAGCTTAACAACTCAATAGGAGAACTAATTGTTCTCACCTGGTTAAATTATTTTTGTGACCTGCAGTCTTCTCTGAGTGGAAAACCCATGTGTCCTTATGAACATGTTTATTGGATAACCAGAACAATGGATGAGCTCTGTCACCTGCAATAATCTACCAGAAGAAGAACTAAGCCAGTATTCAATGAATTGCCAATGCAGTCAAGTCAGGGCTCCAACCTTCCCTTTCTGACAATTTTCTGGAAGAACCGGGCAGGAAGTGTTGCACATAAAAGCTGAATCAATCCTCCGGTTCCCTTCCCCCTACCAAGCGATTTGCCCTGATTTAGACAAGTGAATTGGAATCATGTACAAATAACACTGTTAGGTTATCCTATTTTGTTTATTCACACTCTGGTACTGTACGACTGTCATATTCTATTAAAGGAGTTCTATAAATGCCAGCTAAGCACATACTTCACTATCTGTAGCTTACCAACTTCAGACATTAGGTTTCAAACCTTCCTATTGTCAATAGAGAAATCACTTGATACTTCAACACAAATCCTCAGCAGTCAATTGCACTTGCATTAGCACCTAGATAAGAATGAGTTTACCTTTACACTGGAGAAGCAAGGTTGCTGATGGGATACCTTACAATTAACGTCTGACAAGATTGCAGGTGGAGTACATGAAAGAATCCAACCAAGACTACTGCAGTTGGTACGGAGACCACCAACGTTAGATGAAATTAAAGGCACTTCTTTGTGGCAGTAGTCATCTTGCTCCATTGGTGGTGTGCTCTAATTCTGAAAAAATAAAGCTGGTCCATTGTGTTTAGCAGAATATCAGGAGTTCTATCTTGGCTCCACCACACAGTTGTGTAATAGACCACATACTTCAGTGTGGACTAAACAAAACACAAAATGAAGGCCGGAGTTTTGCCAGAGCTGCTCCCGCTCACTCCACCACTAAAAACTTCGTCAGAAACTCCATTTATAAACTGGTTGAAGCTGTAATGGCAAACTGAAACTAATTTAAAGTAAGTATAAGAAGGAACTGCAGATGCTGGTTTAAACCGAAGATAGACACAAAAAGCTGGAGTAACTCAGCAGAACATGCAGCAGCTCTGGATAGAAGGCATGGGTGACGTTTTGGGTCAAGACCCATCTTTACTTTAGTTTAGTTTAGTTTATTGTCACATGTATCGAGGTACAGCGAAAAGCCTTTGTGTTGCGTGCTATCCAGTCAGTGGAAAGACAATACATGATTACAATCAAGCCATAAACATGTGTACAGCTATAGGATAAAAGGAATAACGTTTAGTGCAAGATTAGGTCCAGAAAAGTCCAATGAAAGATAGTCGGAGTGTTTCCAATGAGGTAGATGGTAGCTCAGGATTGCTCTTTAACAGCTGGGAAGAAACTATCCCAGAATCTGGAGGTATGCTTAAATCCAGCCAATGCTTTATTCTGCAAATAAATGCAGTATAATCCCTTACATTCCCAATCCAGACAACAATCAGAGGGCGAACATTTAAACTTACAATTGTACACCCAATGTGATGATAGTTATTAGGACACTGAAATCCATTTTCTTGCAATAAAAGGATCAAGGAGATTAATTGGTACGATACTGTCAATGTTCAAGCAACACAGAAAGTGTTGTGGGTCTGGGCAGGTGTGCAAAGCAAGATCGATTCCAACTACAGTCCCTGTCACAAGCCAGGGCGTGTTTGCTGATGTCAGCCACTCTCATATTGTCTGAAGCATTTCTTTCATCAATCAGTCCTTTGTGCAGTTTTTCTGATGTAAAGCCTCGCTGGCAGCTTTTTTCTCTCAAGCTTGAGCCTGTGTCCCTGCTTTACCTTTCATATTCCCAATCCCTTTCATTGCATCATTAGCTTTTTTACATCTGCCCTCCATTTTCTCTGCTGCTCAGGCTGTGATCATCATCTGCTTGTGCAGCACCATGCACAAATGCCCAAGCAGATAGGCCTGGAATTCCACAGCATTTTCTTCTAGACTTGTTCTTTTATCCTTTTTAATATTTAGTTCAGTTTAGTGATACAGTGCGGAAACAGGCCCTTCGGCCCATCGAGTCAGCACTGACCAGTGATCTCCGCACACTACACACTATCCTACACACACACATAAGGGACAATTTACTATTTTTCCAAAGCCAAATAACCTACATGCCTGTACGTCTTTGGAATGTGAGAGGAAACCGGAGTTCCCGGAGAAACCATGAGATCACGGGGAGAACGAACAAATTCCGTACAGACAGCACCCATAGTCAGGATCGAACCTGGGTTTCTGGCGCTGTAAGGAAGCAACTCTACCACTGCGCTACTGTACCCGCCCTTCATAGGGCAGAGCAATATGTCGGCATAAAATATATATTCAGAATAAACATAACTACAATGCCTGCAAAATATGAAAACAAAGGTCTGTGTGAAAGATTATTCTAATCTAATTACAATAATCAATTTAGCCAGCCAGGTTCCTTCCTGGCTTTTCAAATGGAGGACAATGACAGCAACATTACCTGAACAGTGTTTAAAGAGCAGCTGTGGATCCTATGTTTGCATTCCCATTTTCCTCCCAAATCATTAATTCTTTCATTTCTTATTCATTCTTTCCTATCACTTGCTATTGAATCAAGATCTTGTCTACGAAGCCCTAAGTGATGTTGAAGAACTTGGTAGACGTTTATCTTATTTTCTTATTTCAGCCAATATTCTGGAATATGGTAGTACAGTGGTGAGTGGTGGCAGTAGCAGGCAGTAGTCTGGACTACTGATGCAGTCAAGAGTTTGGGTCCTGCAACAGCAAATTGAGACTTTAACTTTGATTATTTAAATAAATAGTCTCAGAATACGTAACCACTCCTGGATTGTTGTAAATACCATTCGGTTCAGAGAACAAAATTTGTCTCCATTACCCAGTCCAATGTAAATATGACTCCTGACTGACCATTGGGATTAACTTCTGAGCCAGAGACAATCAAGAGCTGGCATTGCTAATGCTGTTGGCGTCCTGTAATGAAATAAAATCTGAATTTGAAAAAGTTTCTAGTGTAGGAAAGACCTGCAGATGCTGGTTTAAATCGAAGGTAGACACAAAATGCTGGAGAAACTCAGCGGGACAGGCAGCATCTCTGGAGAGAAGGAATGGGTGACGTTTTGGGTTGAGACCCTTCTCAGACTGATCAGACCTTCTTCCGAAGAAGGGTCTCGACCCACACTCCAAAGACGTAAAGGTTTGTAGGTTAATTGGCTATCAATAAATGTAAATTGTCCCTCATGTGTGAAGGATAGTGTTAATATGCAGGGATTGCTGGTCAGTGCTGACTCAGTGGGTTAAAGGACCTGTTTCCATGCTCTATCTCTAAAACTAAAAAATAAAATAACTTTATTCTTTGACTCTGACAACCTTGCAAAAAATGTCAACATATCACTTACCTTCATAAATGCTTGTTCTACCTAGGTTTCAGTTTAGGTTTAGATTTAGGTTTATTATTCTCACATGTACTGAGGTACAGTGAAAGGTTTGTTGTGTATGCTGTCCAATCAGATAAATAATACAATAAATGTAATCGTCAAGCTCAAGTACAATAGGTAGAGGAACGGGAATGGTACAGAGCGCAGAATATAGTTCTCAGCATTGTACTGCACCACTTCCAATAACAATGTCCAATGTCCGCAGCACAGTAGAAATGAATTGGACAGCACCCGTGCTAATGGAAGGACCACCCAGAAGCCTAGTAACAGAGGGGAAGGGGCTAATCCTGAGTCTGGTGGCACTCACTTTCAAGCCTCTGCCTGACGGGAGTTGGGGGAAGAAGGAATGACGTCTTTGATTATGTTAACTGCTTTTCTGAAGCAGAGTGAAGTATAGATAGTGTCCATGATGGTCAGTCTGTGTGATGGACTGGGCTACATCCACAACTCTCGGCAATTCCCTGCGGTCTTGGGCAGAGGTGTTCTCAAATGAACCTGTGATGCAATCCGACTGAATGTTTTCCATGATGCATCTGTCGAAGCTTGTAAGAGTCATTGAAGACATACCGAATTTCCCCAGTCTCCTAAGTCAGTAGTGGCATTGGTGAGGAGAGGAACGATGGTTCACTTGACCATCCAGATCAAGGCGGCAGCTACAACGGGCTTTTATGGCCAGCTGCCGCTTGGACTTTGAAACTGGCACCAAAACCTGATGACTCTTGTATATTATCTCACATGGCTATTTCTATACACTTTGTAATTAATCTGGGATTGTATTTATGTATGGTAATAATTTGCTGACCTGTACGCCAAAAAGAATTTCACTGTACCTCGGTATATGTGATAATAAAGAACCATTGAACCATTGAACTTTCTTGTCTATTGCTTCAATGTATTTGGTCTATGGCACTATTAACGTCAAGGAACTTCAAGCTCTCAACCATTTCCACTTTGTCACCATTGATGCTGATTGGGCCATATACCCCATAGAACACAACAACCTCTTCCTCTTGGTTCTTGAAGTCAATAACTTGCTCCTTCGTCTTGCTGATTGGGGAAAGTTTACAATCCTGTCACTATCTTACTAAGTTCTCTATCTCCTTCCTGTACTCCGTCTCGTCATTGTTCGTGATCCAGCCCACCACAGTGGTGTCATCTGCAAACTTATAGATGGAATTAGAATCGTGAGTGTGCAGGGAGTGTAGTAGGAGACTGAGAAAACGTCCTTGTGGGGCACTAGTATTGAGAAGTACTCCAAGGCCTGGTTCATAGTAGTCAAGGACTTCATCAGGCCAACCTCAAGAGCATGCTGCCAAAACATTATTACCAAGTCTCCATGATAACTTTAGGTTTCCAATTTTGCTCTCCAGTAAGTACAATGTAAAATAGGCTGCTGATTTCACATCAGTTTTACTGTACTATTCCAAATGTTTATTTTACCCTGATATCTAAATCACACAGTAATCTTGTGCGATTTTAGTTTATGATTCTAGCTAGGCAATGCAGGAAATGCAGTAAACATGGCTATTTCTGCCTTGATCTTCTTTCTGCATTTATTTACTTTTCAACAAGTCTATGCACCGAGGTTGAATTTACCTGTGCCATCTCTCTAAAGCTGGGTTGAGATAATTCAACGAAAATCCAGAAATGAACTTGGTCTGCACTACTTAGCGACAAATTGCATCCTGATTATTCACTAAGCTACTTGGAGAGTCAATGGAGACTTTGCTCAAAGAAAATAGCTGTACACATCACAGCATTATTTTTGGTCAAATCATCCAGTAGATTATAGCAAAGTATCAATGGCACAGGATTACAGTAATCCAAAACGCTTTGGCGATTTGTTTCCAACTCAGTTTACTGCAGTGTTTCTATCATGCAATCATATGCTTTTACTCATATACTGTAGGTGATCTTAAAAACAAACATCCAAAAATTGCTCAAACTCATGATTATGCAGCCACACTGATATTTAATGAATAGTTAGTGATGACTCCCACAGTCTCATCGTCATGGCAGCAGGATCATTAATCAATCAGCAACCAGACAAAAACAGTTGGATTAAGTAAGATATTTAGAGGGAATTCTCAGGCCAGGTTAAAAACACAAAAGAATGCAAAGCATGGAAAAGTTTGTTCTAACGCATTATTTTGTGTTTATTTGCAGGTTCAGGCCCTCTTCTAGAACATTGATCCGACACTGCAGAGTTACCCTTAGCTAGCATGGTGGAAAGCTATTTTTATTACGAGAGATTTAATACTTTGTACTTAATTGCTATGGCAGGGTTCAACACCAAGAGAGTGTGTGTCCACCACCAAATTAAGTATTAAATGACAACAGACGCTTCTCCAGAATAAAATTGGAAATTTCTATTCTTTTTATAGTTTCCAATATAACAAGTAAAACCCATTACATAGATTTTAGTGACTTTTAGTTTTAAAATGTTTCTGAAAGACACTTTTTAAAACTATCATGTAGAAGACTTAATCTCATTAGCTGAATAATATTTTTATTAAAATAAGCTGTAACGTTTGCCACAGGGTAATTTTTTTTGACGTTTCATTGGAGTAATTAACACATACCATATTTTAACTTTGGTATTCAGTCCAACTATCACACATAATTCATTTTACAATTTAAGATGAACAATAAGGGGAAATGTCTATTCCTATTTCATTGCCTCAAACTGCAATTTATCCCACATCAAAAATAGTGTGGACAATATTAACCCATCAATAAATGAGAAATTGGTGGAGACAGGAAGTAGGCTGTTTTACTCTACATTGATTACAGTCAAAAAGAGACAGGTGAACATGATAAGTTTTGCAGAGCTGATCATATCAGGGACAAAAAGTCTCATATTTTATGCTTCTATTCAAATGACAGGATGAAGAGGCCAGACCAGCCTTTATTGTCCATCTATATTTGCCCCTCTTGAATGCTGATGAGGGTATTCCCACAGTCCTTTGGACAAGGAGTACCAGAATTTAGACCCAGTCACGACAAAGCAATTTGTTTACACTGGGGAACTTTTTTTTATTTCCAAAAATAAACATTACTCAAACTAAAAAAAATGTACAAAACAAAAACTGTGCAGAAACTCTTCTGACATTCTCAGTGTCTATACATACAGTAATGAACTGAATCGTACTCAATCGTGTTCACACCTATCTTGAAGCAAAACAAAACACCCTTGCAACTCCATGCACCTCGCTAGGGTGTTAGAGGGGTGTCCCCATCAGACCTAGCCCCTCAAATTCAGTAGCGGGAAGACACTAGACTGTGGTCCACCCCTACAAAGCCTTGGTGATGGCTGCACCAAGCTTCAATGTGACCCTCAGCATGTACATCTGCAGTCTGTAATGGACCAGTCAGCAACATTCCCTCACGGAAATCTTGCTGTGCTGGGATGCCAACAGGTGTTGGGCAGACCAAAGAGCGTCTTTCACCAAGTTGATGATGTTCCAGCTACACTTGATGTCCATCTCTGAATGTGTCTCTGGGAACAGAGGTTGTTCTGAGAACTCTGAGAGAGTAAATCAGAGTTTACACTGGGGACCTTTTGAAAGAACTTCAATTTTCTTCTCATGCCTCTACGAACAACAGTATGTTAGATGCTCTAATTCATCCACCACACTGTTATTCAAGGAGAACTTTGATATGTAGCTAACTAAACCTGTACTCAATCCTGTATCAAATTATTTTAGAAATAAGTTTTCCAATAAAGTTCACCACTGAGCTGTGTATCAAAACGGATATGGTAATAGGGCAAAACCTCTTTTTTACCTGGTTACTAGACCAAGTGCAGATCTGTTTCCCCAACGCGCATTTGCAGAGGGGGGGCTGCCCCAATCCTCTTTCTCTATTCCCACACACGTGATGACGCGCTTCGACACAGGCTGCGGGGGTGGGGGGGAGGGGCTGGGACTGGGGCTGGGACTGGGGCTGCTGCAAAGGCATATGTAAATGGTTCCATTCCGATTGGACATTTGTGAGCATTGGGCATTGTGACATCACACGATGGAACCTTCACTAACATTCTATGGCAGAGAGTTTTTTTTTAATTTGAAATTTTGGGGGTTGGGGGTGGTAGAAGGATTTTATTTAAAAAAGTGTACATAAATACGACGAAATTTAATCAGGAGTGGCAACTCGTAAAGATAAGTGAAATCTCTAACGAAATGGAAAAAATCTCGGCGTTCTGCGTGCAGTGTTAGCGTAGCGAGGAATCAAAGGCTGCTGGCTGGCACAAGTCAAGCAGATACTTACACACACACACACAGAGTTTTAAATATAGACTAGACCAAGTGCAGACCCGTTGGGTCTGTCTCCCCAACATGCGTTTGCAGGGGGGGGGTGGGGCTGCGGCGTCACACTAACCACCCACCCGTTGGGTCTGTACCTCCAAAGCACGGTTGCGGGGTGTGAATCAGGCACCCACAAACACACACGCTCATCACACCCCTTGATATTATAGTAATATTTTAATGTGCTTCTTTTATCCCATCTCAACCCTATCCACTGACGAATAGCCCTCACCTCTCAGGTGCGTCTCGAGGGGGGGGGGGGCAGAGAGAGAACATTTAATGTTAGAAAAAAAAATTGTGAGGAGGGTGAAGAGAAAGGGGGGAGAGGAAGGTGGGGAGAGAGGAGGTGGAGAGAGGAGAGGGGTGGAGAGAGGAAGGAGAGGATGGGGGAGAGAGATGAAGGGGAGGGTTGGAGCGGGCGTGCATGAGTCGATCAGCGGGCTTTGAAGAGAGAAGGGCAGAGAGAGAGAGAGAGAGAGAGAGGGGAGAGACAGATAGACTGGTACACAAAAAAAAGCTGGAGAAACACAGCGGGTGCAGCAGCATCTATGGAGCGAAGGAAATATGCAACTCTTTTGGCCGAAACCCATCCTCAGACGGGTTTTGTCCCGAAACTTTGCCTATTTTCTTTGATCCATAGATTCTCCTGCACCCGCTGAGGTTTTACATTTTTTTTTGTGTACCTTCGATTTTCCAGCATCTGCAGTTCCGTCTTAAATACAGAGAGACTGCTGGTGGGCTGTTTTCCCACCGCGCGTTTGCGGGAGGTGGGGGCTGTGGCATCACACTCACACTAACCATCCCCCAAACACAGGCGGGGGGAGGGGGGAGAGGAAGACGGGGTGGGGAGAGAAGAGGGGAGAGGGAGACGGGGTGGGGAGAGAAGAGGAGAGGGGGAGGGAGGCGAGAGGGGGAGGAGGAAAGGGGAGAGATTGGTGAGGGAGAAGAGAGCAGGGTGGGGGAGAGGGAGGCGGAGGAGAGTGGGGAGTGGGAGGAGAGCGGGGAGGGCATGAATGGGGGAGAGGGGGGGAGGGGATGTGAGAGGTGGAGAGAGGGGATGAGGGGAAGGGGAGAGGAGTAGGGGGAAGAGAGGGAGAGAGGGAGGGGGGAGGGAGAGAGGTGGAGGAGGGAGAGGGGAAGAGTGGGGAGTGAGGGGCAGAGGGGTAGCGGGGAGTGGTGCAAGAGAGAGGGGAAAGGGGTGGGGGGGAGATGGGGGTGAAGAGGGGTGGTGGAGAGGGAAGAGAGGGGTGTGGGAGGGGAGGGAGGGGGAGAGGAGAGAGGGCGAAGAGTGGGGAGGGAGAGTGGAAGAAGGGGGGTAGGGACAGTCCATCTGTTCCCCATTCCCTATCACCCCCAATCCTCTTTCTCTATTCCCACACACGTGACGATGCCCTTCGACACAGGCTGTGGGGTTGGGGGGGAGGGGCTGGGGCTGGGGCTGCTGCAAAGGCATATGTAAATGGGTCCATTCCGATTGGACATGTGTGAGCATTGGGCATTGTGACATCACACAATGGAAACTTCACTAACATTCTATGGCTGAGATCTGTTTTTTTTTTAACATTTTGAAATGTTGGGGGGGGGGGGGAGAAGTATTTTATTTTAAAAAGGGTACATAAACACGACCAAATTTAATCAGGAGTGGCTATTCGTAAAGATAAATGAAATCTCTTTAGAAATTGAAAAGAATATCGGCGTTTCCGATTGCGGTGCGTTTGCGGGTGGGGGGGGGGCTGTGGCATCACACTAACAACCCCCTTTCCTCCAAAGCACGGAATCAGGCACCCACAAACACACACTCATCACACCCCTTGATATTATTTTTAAATTGCTTCTTTTATCTCATCTCCACCCTGTCCACTGATGAATAGCCCTCACCTCTCAGGTGCGTATAGAGGGGGGGGGCAGAGAGAGAAAATGTAATGTTAGGAAAAAAAATTGAAGAGGGGGAGGGGGAGGGTGGAGAGGAAGGGGGGAGAGGAAGGTCGTGAGAGTGGAGGGGGAGAGAAGAGAGGGGTGGAGAGAGGAAGGAGAGGATGGGGGAGGGAGGTGAAGGGGGGGGGGGTTTGTAGCAGGCGTGCATGAGTCATGCTGCGGGCTGTGAAGAGAGAAGGGCAGAGAGAGAGAGAGAGAGAGAGAGAGAGAGAGAGAGGGGAGAGACAGAGAGACTGGTACACAAAAAAAAGCTGGAGAAACACAGCGGGTGCAGCAGCATCTATTGAGCGAAGGAAATAGGCAACGCTTTGGGCCGAAGCCCATCCTCAGACTGGTTTTCTCCCGAAACGTTGCCTATTTCCTTCGATCCATAGATGCTGCTGCACCCGCTGAGGTTATACAATTTTTTTTTTGTGTACCTTCGATTTTCCAGCATCTGCAGTTCCGTCTTAAAGACAGAGAGACTGTGGACGGGCTGTTTTCACAATGCACGTTTGCGGGAGAGGGGGGGGGGGGCTGCGGCATCACACTCACACTAACCACCACCCAAACTCACACTAACCACCCCCCAAACACACTCGGGGGGAGGGGGGAGAGGAAGACAGGGTGGGGAGAGATGAGGGGAGAGGGAGACGGGGTGGGGAGAGAAGAAGAGAGGGGGAGGGAGGGTAGAGGGGGAGGAGGAAAGGGGAGAGATTGGTGAGGGAGAAGAGAGCAGGGTGGGGGAGAGGGAGGGGGAGGAGAGTGGGGAGTGGGAGGAGAGCGGGTAGGGCAGGAAGGGGGGAGAGGGGCGGAGGGGATGTTAGAGGTGGAGAGAGGGGAAGGGGAGAGGAGTAGGGGGAAGAGAGGGAGAGAGGGAGGGGGGAGGTAGAGAGGTGGGGGAGGGAGAGGGGAAGAGTGGGCAGTGAGGGGCAGAGGGGTAGCGGGGAGTGGTGCAAGAGAGAGGGGAAGGGGGTGGCGGGGAGATGGGGGTGAAGAGGGGTGGTGGAGGGGAAAGAGAGGGGGTGGGAGGGGAGGGAGGGGGAGAGGAGAGAGGGGGAAGAGTGGGGAGGGAGAGTGGAAGTAGGAGGGGTAGGGACAGTCCATCTGTTCCCCATTCCCTATCACCCCCAATCCTATTTCTCTATTCCCACACACGTGACGACGCCCTTCGACACAGGCTGTGGGGTTGGGGGGGAGGGGCTGGGGCTGGGGCAAAGGCATATGTAAATGGATCCATTCCGATTGGACATGTGTGAGCATCGGGCATTGTGACATCACACAATGGAAACTTCACTAACATTCTATGGCTGAGAGCTGTTTTTTTTTTAACATTTTGAAATGTTGGGGGGGGGGGGGGGGTGGAGAAGTATTTTATTTTAAAAAGTGTACATAAACACGACCAAATGTAATCAGGAGTGGCTATTCGTAATGATAAATGAAATATCTTTAGAAATGTTTTAAAAAATATAGGCGTTTCCGCGTGCAGTGTGGGCCTAGGGCGGTATCAAATGGTCTGGGTGGCACAAGTCAGGCGGACCGCCGGACGGATGGCAGCCACATAGTTTTAATATAATACTAGACCAAGTGCAGACCCGTTGGGTCTGGACACCGAATGTGCTTTTGCGGGGGGGGGGACTGTGGCGTCACACTAACCACCCCCTTTCCTCCAAAGCACGGAATCCCATCTCCACCCTATCCACTGACGAATATCCCTCACCTCTCAGGTGCGTCTAGAGGGGGGGGGCAGAGAGAGAAAATTTAATGTTAGAAAAACAAATTTGAAGAGGGCGAGGAGGAGGGGGGAGTGGAAGGGGGGAGAGGAAGGTGGTGAGAGAGGAGGGGGAGAGAGGAGAGGGGTGGAGAGAGGAAGGAGAGGATGGGGAGAGAGGTGAAGGGGGGGTTGGAGCGGGCGTGCATGAGTCGAGCCGCGGGCTGTGAAGAGAGAAGGGCAGAGAGAGAGAGAGAGAGAGAGATTGGAGAGACAGAGAGACTGGTACACAAAAAAAAGCTGGAGAAACACAGCGGGTGCCGCAGCATCTATGGAGTGAAGGAAATAGGCAACGCTTTTGGCCGAAGCCCAGCCTCAGACGTGTTTTCCCCCGAAACGTTGCCTATTTCCTTCGATCCATAGATGCTGCTGCACCCGCTGAGTTTATACAGCTTTTTTCTGTGTACCTTCGATTTTCCAGCATGTGCAGTTCCGTCTTAAAGACAGATAGACTGTTGGCGGGCTGTATTCCCAACGCGCGTTTGTGGGGGGGGGGGGGGTGCTGCGGCATCACACACACTAACCACCCCCTAAACTCACACTAACCACACCCCAAACACACTCGGTGGGAGGGGGGGAGAGGAAGACGGGGTGGGGAGAGAAGAGGGGAGAGGGAGATGGGGTGAGGAGAGAAGAGGAGAGGGCGAGGGAGGGGAGAGGGGGAGGAGGAAAGGGGAGAGATTGGTGAGGGACAAGAGAGCAGGGTGGGGGAGAGGGAGGGGGAGGAGAGTGGGGAGTGGGAGGAGAGCGGGTAGAGCAGGAAGGGGGAGAGGGGCGGAGGGGATGATGGAGGTGGAGCGAGGGGATGAGGGGGAGGGGAGAGGAGTAGGGGGAAAAGAGGGAGAGAGGGAGGGGGAGGGAGAGAGGTGGGGGAGGGAGAGAGGAAGAGTGGGGAGTGAGGGGCAGAGGGGTAGCAGGGAGTGGTGCAAGAGAGAGGGGAAGGGGGTGGGGGGGAGATGGGGGTGAAGAGGGGTGGTGGAGCGGGAAGAGAGGGTGTGGGAGGGGAGGGAGAGGGAGAGGAGAGAGGGGGAAGAGTGGGGAGGGAGAGTGGAAGAAGGAGGGATAGGGACAGTCCATCTGTTCCCCATTCCCTATCACCCCCAATCCTCTTTCTCTATTCCTACACACGTGACGACGCCCTTCGACACAGGCTGTGGGGGGTGGGGGGGAGGGGCTGGAGCTGGGGCTGCTGCAAAGGCATATGTAAATGGATCCATTCCGATTGGACATCTGTGAGCATCGGACATTGTGACATCACACAATGGAAACTTCACTAACATTCTATGGCTGAGAGTTTTAACATTTTGAAATTTGGTGGGGGGGGTGGGGGGAGAAGTATTTTATTTTAAAAAGTGTACATAAACACGACCAAATTTAATCAGGAGTGGCTATTCGTAAAGATAAATGAAATCTCTTTAGAAATGGTAAAAAATATCGGCGTTTCCGCGTGCGGTGTGGGCGTTGGGCGGTATCAAAGGGGCTGGGTGGCACAAGTCAGGCGGACCGCCGGACCGCCGGATGGATGGCAGCCACAGAGTTTTAATATATTACTAGACCAAGTGCAGACTCGTTGGGTCTGTCTCCCCAACGTGCGTTTGCGGGGGGGGGGTTGGGGCTGCGGCGTCACACTAACCACCCACCCGTTGGGTCTGTACCTCCAAAGCACGGTTGCGGGGTGTGAATTATCTTAAAATTTCACCAAAAAAACCTGTATAACCTCAGATTTTTTTTGTGTACCTTCGATTTTCCAGCATCTGCAGTTCTGTCTTAAAGACAGAGAGACTGTTGGTGGGCTGTTTCCCCAACGCGCGTTTGAGGGGGGGGTGCTGCGGCATCACACTCACACTAACCACCCCCTAAACACAGGGGGGGGAGGGGGGAGAGGAAGACGGGGTGGGGAGAGAAGAGGGGAGAGGGAGACGGGGTGGGAAGAGAAGAGGATAGGGGGAGGGAGGGGAGAGGGGGAGGAGGAAAGGGGAGGGATGGGTGAGGGAGAAGAGAGCAGGGTGGGAGAGAGGGAGGGGGAGGAGAGTGGGGAGTGGTAGGAGAGCGGGGAGGGCAGGAAGGGGGAAGAGGGGGGGAGGGGATGTTAGAGGTGGAGAGAGCGGATGAGGGGAAGGGGAGAGGAGTAGGGGGAAGAGAGGGAGAGGGGGAGGGTGGAGGGAGACAGGTGGGGGAGGGAGAGGGGAAGAGTGGGGAGTGAGGGGCAGAGGGGTAGCGGGGAGTGGTGCAAGAGAGAGGGGAAGGGGGTGGGGGGAGATGGGGGTGAAGAGGGGTGGTGGAGGGGGAAGAGAGGGTGTGGGAGGGGAGGGAGGGGGAGAGGAGAGAGGGGGAAGAGTGGGGAGGGAGAGTGGAAGTAGGAGGGGTAGGGACAGTCCATCTGTTCCCCATTCCCTATCACCCCAATCCTCTTTCTCTATTCCCACACACGTGACGACGCCCTTCGACACAGGCTGCGGGGGTGGAGGGGCTGGGGCTGGGGCTGTTGCAAAGGCATATGTAAATGGATCCATTCCGATTTGTCATCTGTGAGCATTGGGCATTGTGACATCACAAAACGGAACCTTCATTAACATTCTATTGGTGAGAGCTGTTTTTTTAAACATTTTGAAATGTCCCCATTCCCTATCACCCCCACACACGTGACGACGCCCTTCGATACAGGCTGTGGGGTTGGGGGGGAGGTGCTGGGGCTGGGGCTGCTGCAAAGGCATATGTAAATGGATCCATTCCGATTGGACATGTGTGAGCATCGGGCATTGTGACATCACACAATGGAAACTTCACTAACATTCTATGGCTGAGAGCTGTTTTTTTAAACATTTTGAAATGTTGGGGGGGGGAGAAGTATTTTATTTAAAAAAGTGTACATAAACACGACCAAATTTAATCAGGAGTGGCTATTCGTAAAGATAAATGAAATCTCTTTAGAAATGGTAAAAAATATCGGCGTTTCCGCGTGCGGTGTGGGCCTAGAGCGGTATCAAAGGGGCTGGGTGACACAAGTCTGGCAGCCAGACGGATGGCAGCCACAGAGTTTTAATATAATACTAGACCAAGTGCAGACCCGTTGGGTCTGGACACCGAACGTGTGTTTGCGGGGGGGGGGGGCTGTTGCATCACACTAACCACCCCCTTTGCTCCAAAGCATGGTAGCGGGGTGGGAATCTGGCACCCACAAACACACACACTCATCACACCCCTTGATATTATCTTAATTTTTTTATTTTCTTCTTTTATCCCATCTTCACCCTATCCACTGACTAATAGCCCTCGCCTCTCAGGTGCGTCTCGAGTGGGGGGGGGGGGCGGGCAGATAGAGAAAATGTTATGTTATTAAAAAAGAAATTGTGATGATGGGGAGGAGGAGAGTGGAGAGGAAGGGGTGAGAGGAAGGTGGGGAGAGAGGAGGGGGAGAGAGGAGAGGGGTGGAGAGAGGAAGGAGAGGATGGAGGAGAGAGGTGAAGGGGGGGGTTGGAGCGGGCGTGCATGAGTCGAGCCGCGGGCTGTGAAGAGACAAGGGCAGAGAGAGAGAGAGAGAGAGAGAGGGGAGAGACAGGGAAACTGGTACACAAAAAAAAAGCTGGAGAAACACAGCGGGTGCAGCAGCATCTATGGAGCGAAGGAAATATGCAACTCTTTTGGCCGAAACCCATCCTCAGACGGGGGTTTTTTCCAAAACGTTGCCTATATCCTTTGATCCATAGATGCTCCTGCACCCGCTGAGGTTTTACTTTTTCTTTTGTGTACCTTCGATTTTCCAGCATCTGCAGTTCCGTCTTAAAGACAGAGAGACTGCTGGCGGGCTGTTTTCCCAACGCGCGTTTGCGGGAGGGGGGGGGGGGGTCTGCGGCATCACACTCACACTAACCACCCCCGAAACACAGGCGGGGAGAGGAAGACGGGGTGGGGAGAGAAGAGGGGAGAGGGAGACGGGGCAGGGAGAGGAGAGGGGGAGGGAGGGGAGAGGGGGAGGAGGAAAGGGGAGAGATTGGTGATGGAGAAGAGAGCAGGGTGGGGGTTAGGGAGGGGGAGGAGAGTGGGGAGTGGGAGGAGAGCGGGGAGGGCAGGAAGGGGGGAGAGGGGGGGAAGGGATGTTAGAGGTGGAGAGAGGGGATGAGGGGAAGGGGAGAGGAGTAGGGGAAGAGAGGGAGAGAGGGAGGGGGGAGGGAGAGAGGTGGGGGAGGGAGAGTGGAAGAGTGGGGAGTGAGGGGCAGAGGGGTAGCGGGGAGTGGTGCAAGAGAGACGGGTAGGGGGTGGGGGGGAGATGGGGGTGAAGAGGGGTGGTGGAGAGGGAAGCGAGGGGGTGGGAGGGGAGGGAGGGGGAGAGGAGAGAGGGGGAAGAGTGGGGAGGGAGAGTGGAAGTAGGAGGGGTAGGGACAGTCCATCTGTTCCCCATTCCCTATCACCCCCAATCCTCTTTATCTATTCCCACACACGTGACGACACCCTTCGACACAGGCTGTGGGGGTGGGGGGAGGGGCTGGGGCTGGGGCTGCTGCAAAGTCATATGTAAATGGATCCATTCCGATTGGTCATCTGTGAGCATTGGGCATTGTGACATCACACAATGGAAACTTCAGTAACATTCTATGGCTGGGCTGTTTTTAAAACATTTTGAAATGTTGGGGGGGGGGGGGTGGGGAGAAGTATTTTATTTTAAAAAGTGTACATAAACACGACCAAATTTAATCAGGAGTGTTTGCTCGTAAAGATAATTGAAATTTCTTTTGTATTTGAAAAAATATCGGCGTTTCCGCATGCGGTGTGGGCCTAGGGCGGTATCAAAGGGGATTTGTGACACAAGTCAGACGGATGGCAGACACACGTCAGGCGGATGGCAGCCACAGAGTTTTAATATAAGATAGATAGATAGATAGATAGATAGATAGATAGATAGATAGATAGATAGATAGATAGATAGATAGATAGATAGATAGATAGATAGATAGATAGATAGATAGATAGATAGATAGATAGATAGATAGATAGATAGATAGATAGATAGATAGATAGATAGATAGATAGATAGATAGATAGATAGATAGATAGATAGATAGATAGATAGATAGATAGATAGATAGATAGATAGATAGATTGATTGATTGTACGGACATCACCATTAATGGCACAGTCAATGACGTTTCCCAGTCAGTGAGAAGTGTGGATCTACCCCTCATTGATAGAATAACATCTCCTTCCATGCACCATGAAGCTGGACTCCCTCTCAACTCCAGCATGGTTGTGGAAAGTGTATCCTGACCCTGCAGTCAGGATTCAATAGTCCGTGAGACCGACATTCATGCTATCTGGCCCCAGAGTCCTGGTTGGTATTGGTTGATATTGCAGATCAATATGTGAACATATTTTCTACAGTGAAGCTAATAAGAAGTCATCAGCTGCTATTTTGTTTTTATAGCAGGAAGCCAACTGTTTTTGTACAGATCAGGGAATATGTGACTTCTGTGTTACAATAACAAAGCTCCCTCTGAATTGCCCTATGAAGTAGTTCACAATCTGATTGTTTGCTTCAGATAAGCATCAGAGAGTGGCCAATACATGTTGACCTTGTTGCTAATGCTAACATTCTGAGAATGAAAAGAGACAATCTGATTAAGAAGCTTATTTCATCCATTTGCCTCCAATAAGAACCTTTATAGAATAGAATAGAATGCTATTTATTGTCATTCAAACCTAGGCTTGAACGAAATATCATTACTACAGTTTTTTAGATTTTCTAAAAAACCAAGACCCACACTTAACACAGTTTACATAAACATCCATCACAGTGAGTCTCCAACACCTCCTCACTGTGATGGAAGGCAAAGTCTTATCTCTTCCCTTTATTCTTCACCCGCGGTCCAGCAGTCCAACTGCAGCGTCTAGGCGAACTGGGGCTCCGGTGTTAAAGCCCCCGGCGGACGATGGTAAGTCCTGTGGCCATTTAGCCACGCCGGGCGATGTTAGGACCCAACTCCGTGTCCTTTAAACCCCGCGGTTCCAGCAGTCCAACCCGCAGTCCAACTGCAGCGTCTAGGCAAACTGGGGCTCCGATGTTAGAGACCCCGGCAGACGATGGTAAGTCCCGTGGCCGCTAACCCACGCCGGGCGATGTTAGGCCTCGCTCCGTGTCCTTTAAACCTCGCGATTCCAGCGGGAGAAGTTCCCGTTGCAGGAGCTCCGAAAAGCCATCTCCCACCAGGGACCTGGAGCTCCCGATGTTCCTGTCCACCGGGCCCGCAGCCGGAGCTTCCGAAACTCCAAAGTCGGGTCGCAGCCGAGTGCCACCACAGCTCTCCCTGCTCCGAAGCCGGCCAGCTCCGCGATGTCAGGTCCCAGGCTCCGCGACTGGAGCCCTCAGGTTGGTCCCGGCCGGAGGCCGCCGCCGGCTCCACAATGTTAGGCCCAACGACATCGGAGATCCGACAGGGAAAAAGTCGGGTCCCCGTACAGGGAAGAGACTAACGGTTTCCCCAACATCCCCCCCTCCACCCCCCACATATACACAGCTAAAAAATAATGAAAAACTAAGCTCAAGACATACATTTAACAAGACAAAAATTAAAAAAAAGACGGACGACTGTAGTTGAGCCGCTGCCGTTAGGCGCCGCCACTCCCACTCCCACTTTCACATTATAATAAAAATTACTGCATTGTTGGTGATCTGCATTTAAATCTAGGTGGAGTCTCTTCTAGTGGCTGAAATACGTTCTGGTGGAACATGAACATTTTTATGCATTGTGATTAGTGAGATAACTAAAACAGATCCTGGCCAATTTGAAGCAAGGAGTAAGTGCAAACAAAAGGAGAAACTGTATTTGTATTTACAAACTGGCATAGATTTTCAGTCCATTATTGCTCAAAATTGGTTAGCTGAGCAGGCCCAGTCCACTGAAACTGTACAGAGTGTGTGCCATGAGGTATTTTTTGGTGAGGGCCACATAATGTTAAAAGGCTTCCAGAAACAGAAGTCTTGGACCTTACACTGCCGTTATGGATATCTGTATAAAGTTGTTAACCAACATTGCTTGGCTGCTGAAACAATGGATAAAGAATCCATTCCCTTGTTAGAGGAGTGTCCCCATCAGACAGCCCCTCAATGTTCAGCAGCGGAAAGACCTTAGACTGTGCTCCTCCCCCACAGAGCCTCTACTTCCTCAGAAGATTACGGAGAGTCAGTATGTCAAGGAGGACTCTCTCGAACTTCTACAGGTGCACAGTAGAGAGCATGCTGACCGGTTGCATCGTGGCTTGGTTCGGCAACTTGAGTGTCCAGGAGCGGAAATGGATGCAAAAAGTTGTAAACACTGCCCAGGCCATCACCGGCTCTGACCTTCCTACCATTGAGGGGATCTATCGCAGTCACTGCCTCAAAAAGGCTGCCAACATCATCAAGGACCCACACCATCCTGGAAACACACTCATCTCTCCGCTGTCATCAGGTAGAAGGTACAGGAGCCTGAAATCTGCAACATCCAGGTTCAGGAACAGCTACTTCCCCACAGCCATCAGACTATTAAACACAACTTCAAACAAACTCTGAACTATAACAGCCTATTGCACTTTATCTGTTTATTTATGTGTATATATATGGTCTATGGTATATAGACACACTGATCTGTTCTGTATTTATGCTTACAATATTCTGTTGTGCTGCAGCAAGCAAGAATTTAATTATCCTATCTGGGACACATGACAATAAACTCTCTTGACTTGACTTGACATTGGCTGCACATAGCTTCAGTGAGTCCCTCAGCATGTACATCTGCAGTCTGCAAATGGACCAGTCAGCAACATTCCTTCACGGAAAAGTTGCTGTGCTGGGAGGCGAGCGTGTTGGGCAGACCAAAGAGCGTCTTTCACCGAGTTTATGATCTTCCAGCAACACTTGATGTCCATCTCCGAATGTGTCTCTGGGAACAGCCTGCAAATCAGAGTTTACATTGGGGACCTTTTAAAAGAATTTCAATTTTTTTCTCATGCTTCATGCCTCTAGCCAGCAAGGGGAAATCTTTAGGAGTGTCTAGGAAGAAATTGCAGACGTTGGTTTAAACCGAAGATAGACACAACATGCTGAAGTAACTCAGCGGGTCAGGCAGCATCTCTGGAGTGAAGGAATGGGTGACGTTTTGGGTCTGAAGAAGGGTCTAGACCCAAAACGTCACCCATTCCTTCTCTCCAGGGACACTCCCCGTCCCGCTGAGTTACTCCAGCATGTTGTGACTACCTTCGATTTAAACCAGCATCTGCAGTTCTTTCCTACACATTGAATCATTGAATACAGCTACAAAGGACCCTGCTGGAAATTTCTGTAATTATTTAAGAAATAATAATTTTATTTATATCTAGGGTAGACACAAAATGCTGGAGAAACTCAGGGTGAGGCAGCATCTACGGAGAGAAGGAATAGGTGACGTTTCGGGTCGAGACCCTTCTTATTTATATCTATGTACTTTTTCTGATTTGCTTTCTGTTATTGGGGCTTTTTGTTATAAGATTAATCCACCTGCTATTTGTAAAGAAGTCACATAGGGTTTCTCACCGAGTGGGAGGCAAATGGAACAGCAGGTAGTGTCCACTTGATGCTGTCCTCACTGACTATAGTACTCGACCTCCAGCTGGCTTTGAGCTACTCTCCTGAGGTTGCACCACAACAGAGACCTTTGGGAAGTTGAGCTACACACTTCAACTGAACATCAAGCCCATCTCCACTCAGGCACAGCACTGGGCCTGCTCAGAAAGGCCTTAACTAACCTGAATATTTATATAGTTCAAGGTGCCACTGAAAGGATTATTAACATGAGTCGGCTGAGATGTTCTGCTTGTTAAAAGACATACGTTCGAGCAAATTCTTAAAGCACAGAGGAAGGCCATTTGGTTTATCTTTGAAAGAATTATCTACAATTCTGCTCTTTCTCTATTGCTCTTCAGCTTCTATTCCTTTTACATAGCCAAGTCCTTTGGAAAATTACTCTTGAATCAGCTTCGACCACATCAGCAATTTATTTCAGAACATAGCATCTTCCTATGTTAAAAAAGCAATCTTTTCTTGCTTCTGAATCTTTTACCAATTGCTTTAAATTTTTAAGTAATGCTGCTGGCTACGGAGATATTTTCCCTTTATACATTCTACCAAAGTTTTCTGTAATTTTGTACAATTCAATTCAATCTCCCTTTCAACATCTCTCCTCTAAGGAGAATAATGTTTGCACATGACTCAGGTTCCTCAATCCTGATACTATTCTATTGAATTCCGCATGCCCTTCTCCAACAATATTGCTGAAGTGCTGATGGCAGAATTATATCCTAAACTGAGACCCAAACAACGAATTTTAATTTAGAGAAACACCGTTTAGGTAAGCCCTTCAGCTTATCAAGTACACGCCATCCATCAATCATCAGTTCACTCTAGTTCTATGTTATTACACTTTCGTATCCTACGTTCTGGGGGCGTTTTAGTTTTAGAGATACAGCGTGGAAACAGGCCCTTCGGCCCACCGGGTCCGCACTGATCAGCGATCCCCGCACATTAACACCATCCTACACCCACTTGGACAATTTTTACATTTACCAAGCCAAATTAACCCACAAACCTGTAAGTCTTTGGAGTGTGGGAGGAAACCAAAGATCTCGAAGAAAACCCATGCAGGTCACGGGGAGAATGTACAAACTCCATACACACAGCACCCGTAGTCGGGAACGAACCCGGGTCTCCGGCGCTGCATTCGTTGTAAGGCAGCAACTCTGCTGCTGTGCCACTGTGACCACCCAATTAACCTACAAACCTGCACGTCTTTGGGATGTGGGAGGAAACCGGAGCACCTGGAGAAAAACTCACGCATTGACAGGAGAACGTGCAAACTCCACACACACAGCACCTGAAGTCACCTGAAGTCACTACTATTATTTGCTTTTTTGAGTATGTGTGTATGTGTATGTGTGTATATATATCTATATTACTAAAAGTCTGATCTTGACCGCTTTTCGCTCGCTGTGCTGTGATTTCCGAGAGAACGGCACCACCTACGGCTGTCATTTTTGGCCACCTCGCTCAGAGCCCCCCTCCGCATTCCGGGGACCAGAGGATTTTTCCCATCGATGAAAAATCAGAGAGATATTAATGTTTTTTTTAAATTTGCCATTCTCTCTGCTGCCCCTGCTGGAGGGGGGGGGACTATAAAACCAGGAAGTGCTGTGCCTCACTCAGTCTCTGCAAGATGGAGGAAGCCAGAGGGTCATGTCTCTCTGAATAACACTGAACACATGTCTGCTCAACTGTGAGTGCCGTTAAGGTGGTTTGAAAATGAAAATATGGTTGGTTTGAAGTAAAAAGGCACTGCCTGCAAATGGTTGTTTGGGGGGTTTGGGTTGAAGTGAAAAGGTACTGCCTGCAAATGGTTGTTTGGGGGGTTTGGGTTGAAGTGAAAAGGCACTGCCTGCAAATGGTTGTTTGGGGGGTTTGGTTGAAGTGAAAAGGCGCTGCCTGCAAATGGTTGTTTGAGGGGTTGGGTTGAAGTGAAAAGGCACTGCCTGCCAAATGGTTGTTTGGGGGTTTGGGTTGAAGTGAAAGGGCACTGCCTGCAAATGGTTGTTTGGGTGGTTTGGGTTGACGTGAAAAGGCACTGCCTGCAAATGGTTCTTTGGGGGTTTGGGCTGAAGTGTAAAGGCACTGCCTGCAAATGGTTCTTTGGGGGGTTTGGGTTGAAGTGAAAAGACACTGCCTGCAAATGGTTGTTTGTCTAAACTTGACAACTTCCTGTTTGCACTACATTGATTTTAGATAAAACGCTACCACTTACGGCTGTGATTTTTGGCCATCTTACTCAGTTCCCCTCTGCTCATCAGGTGCAGAGGATTCTTCCCATCAATGAAAAATAAAAGTGTTATTAGTGTTTAAAAAATGTTGAGAATCTCTCTCCTGTCAATCATGCCATGAAGGCGACACCTTTTCCGGTGGGAGGGGGAGGGATTATAAAACCCGGAAGTGTGGGTGTGGCTCAGTCTCTGCATGATGGGGGAGGGAGAGGTCATGACTCTGTCTGAGCTGTGAATCAACTGAACACACTGAATGTTTACAGAACTGTGAGTGTGGTGTTTGTGTGGTTTTATGGTGGTTTTTATGGTGGTTTCACCCTGCTTGAAATAGTATGAAACTGCATTTGAATGTGGTGGCCTTGCACCCTGCATGAAATGGTATGAAACTGCATTTGAATTTGGTGGCCTTGCACCCTCCTTGAAATGGTATGAAACTGCATTTGAATTTGGTGGCCTTGCACCCTGCTTGAAGTGGTTGGAAACTGCACTTGAATTCAGTGGCCTTGCACCCTGCTTGAAGTGGTAGAACTGAACCTGAATTTTAGTCGCCTTGCACCCTGCCTGAAGTGGTATGAAACTGCACTTGAATTTTGTGGCCTTGCACCCTGCTCGAAGAGGTAAGAAACTGCATTTTGAATTTGGTGGCCTTGCACCCTGCTCGAAGAGGTAAGAAACTGCACTTGAATTTGGTGGCCTTGCACCCTGCTTGAAATGATAGGAAAATGGATTTGGAATTTGGTGGCCTTGCACTCTGCTTGAAATGGAATTTCAAGGAATAGCCGTGAGTCAACTGCCAGCCCACCAGCCCGTGAGTGAGCTGCCAGCATATCAGGCGTGAGGGACTGAGCTGCCAGCATATCAGGCGTGAGGGACTGAGCTGCCACCCAAGAATCCATTTGGCCTACAATGTCCATACTAGCCCTCTGGAGACAGTAGTCCCTGCAGCCAACAACACCCATACCAGCGCTCCAGAAAGCCCCCCCCCCCCCCACTGGCCACCGATATTGGGAATTGGTGGAGAGGTGGAATATTGCGTCTGGGGACCAGCCCCCCGTGTGAACATGGGACCCAACAGGTCCCACTTAGTCTAGTATATATATATATATGTACTTGTGAGTATGTGTGTATATATACACACTGAACTTTTTTCCTCTCTCTGTTTATCATATTGTTTACAGTGTACTGTGTTTATATATTCTGTTGTGCTGCAGCAAGTAAGAATGTAATTGTTCTATCTGGGACATATGACAATAAAATACTCTTGAATTTTGACTTGAACCTGGTTCTCTGACGCTATGAGGCAGCAGTGCCACTGTAAAGGTTTAGTAAACTTAATTTTTTTTCTTACTTTAGTTTACAAAGTCCAGGGCCCCAATTGTTTTTTTTTTTATCTCCCATCTCTCCATTATCCACACATATCCCAGATCTTTCCATTCAGCTACCCACTTCACTTTACTTTACTTTACTGCCTTTACTTTAACTTGCTTTTCCTCAGTCTCTTATCAAATTATATTAATTCATCTCTTGATGCATTAAATTGCAACAATCGTTTTCATTTTTGTTTACTCTTCATCTCCATTGGTAAAGTTATGAATTAAAGCTCTTTTCATGACCCCATTGAATATGCAGTTACAGTTTGTTAACACAAAGACAGTGAAGGAATAAACAGAAAGCAGGAACGGGGTACTGATTGTGGATGATCAGCCATGATCACATTGAATGGCGGTGCTGGCTTGAAGGGCTTTATGGCTTACTCCTGCACCTATTGTCTATTACATAGATACATAGATACATAGAAAATAGGTGCAGGAGTAGGCCATTCGGCCTTCGAGCCTGCACCGCCATTCTTAAAATGGTATCTGATTTGGAGGGCAATAAAAGTTGAAATTATTCCCAATCCCTTGTCCTTCCAGGGAGAAGGAGTTGTGGATATGGGAATACTGTTGAAGGAGCTTCAGCAAGTTGTTGGAGTACAAACTGTACCCATGTCCTGGATAAAGGAGGAGTGATCATTGAAGGTAGTGGATAGAGCACCAACGTCAGACACGTTGCTTTCTCTAGATGGTATTGAGCTTCCTGGGTCTTCTTGTAGCTGCACTCATCCAGGCAAGTGGGGAGTTCCACCATCACACTCCCGGCTAGTAATTTCTGCCTTGTTCCTGGTCAAAGGCCCTTTTGGATGTTGAGAGGTGAGTTTTGTTGCAACAGATTATCCAACATCTGTTCAGGTTTTACTGCTGCAAAATTCATATGGGTGATCCAGTTAAGTTTCTGATCAGTAGTAACCTTCCAGAATGTTGATGGTAAAAGATTTAACCTTTGCCTTATTAATGCCACAGAATGTTAACAGAAGATAGTTTGAGCTTATTTTATTCAATATTGTCATGGCTTAGCACTTAACTGGTGCGACTGCTGCTTGTTAATTTTCAAGCCAAGTCTGAACATTGTCCAGATCTTGTATTATAATTGCTGTGACCACAGTTTCAACATCTGAGAAGCTGTAATGGAACTTTGAAATATTATGTTAGAAGGAAGACCATGGATGATGCAGAAGGGAGGCAGAGCCTTGGATATTGTCTCAAGGAACAGCAAGCAATGTTCTGGGCTTGAGATTATCAACCCCCAAAAGTCATCTTCCTTTGTCCAAGGGTTAACCAGTAAGCAAAAAGAGTTCATCTTGATTCCCATCATTTATTGCCACTTTTAGTCGTACACTGTATTGCTTTGATATCAAGAGCGGTAAATCTCATCTGTTTTTCCTCATATTTTTTATATATGTTTGGTCCAGTGTTCAGGAGTCAATTGAAAATAAAAGAAACTGTTGATTCTGGAGATCTAAAATTAAGAAGGATAGTGAAACTGATCTAGAGGTCTCAGAAAATGGAAACTGGCCCATTGGGACCACTGATGTCTGAAGAAGGGTCTCGACCCGAAACATCACCCATTACTTCTCTCCAGAGATGCTGCCTGTCCACTGAGTTACTCTAGCATTTTGTGTCTATCCTTGCTGTCCATCAAACACCCACTTTATAGTAGAAACAAGGAACTGCAGATGCTGTTTTATACCAAAGTGCTGGAATAACTCAGGAGTGTGAAGAAGGGTCCTGAGCTGAAACATCACCTATCCATGTTCTCCAGAGATCCTGCCTAACCTGCTGGGTTACTCCAGCACCCACATTACACTGTCTTACACTAATCCTAATCATAAGGAGCAGAATTAGGCCATTTAGCCCAACAATTCTATCCTGCCATTCAATCATGGCTGATCTATCTCTCCCTCCTAACCCAATTTTCCTGCCTTCTCCCCATAGCTCTGACCCCCATACTAAAGAATCTATCTATCTCTGCCTTAAAAATATCTATTGACGGCCTCCACAGCCTCTGTGGCAAAGAATTTCACAGATTCACCACCCTCTGACTAAAGAAATTCCTTCTCATCTCCTTCCCAAAGGAACGTCCTTTAATTCTGAGGCTATGACCTCTAGTCCTAGACTCTCCCACTAATGAAAACATCTTTTCCACATCCACTCTATCCAGGCCTTTCACTATCTGTCCCCCACCTCCCCCATCGACATACTATTCACCTGCACTGTGGGGTAATTTACAATGGCAATTAATCTATGACCTACAGGTCTTTGGGATGTGGGAGGAAAATGAAAATGAAATCACATGGTCACAGGCAGAATATGCAAACCCCACACTGACAACACCGGAGGTCAGGATTGAACCTGGGCTGTGGAAGCAATAATGTGAATGGGGTGGAATCTTATGAGCTGCTCGTGTTAAAATTCCAATTACTTCAGCAGCCGAGTTTTTCTCTCCCATATTATGTCCCGCTGCTTGTTTAACTCTCACTTCCTTCCTTTCCACAATCACGATTGCTGGTGCTATTCAGCAGATCACAACTCAGTTGTCACAAAGTTTTCAAAGTATCCCAGATTTTTTTTTTTGTGATAATTCATGGGTGTAAGCTGAGTGCATTGAAAAAAGACTATCAAATGTCAGCTTATTATTGTCAGACTTTTCACCAATTATTTATGCATTCAAATCCAAACTCTGTTATAAATATCTCATAACATTTCTTTCACTGTCAATCAGAGGTGGATGTTTACAGTGCTTGCTGCTAGAGTTGTCACTTCTAAAAGTGACTGCCTGATTTTAGGGTGATCTTATTGTATTAATTTCTTGTCTTTTTTTAAGGACAACTATTTTGTGTGGGATTAAAACCCTTTATGTCCTTTCCATTGAGCTGGTTATCACAAATGAAACTAACAAGAGTGGCTGTGGATTAGTGGGGAAGTATTGTATCACTTTTAGCAAGTGACTAAAGCATGGAAAGGATGTTACTTTCTCAAACGAAGTAAACATCCAGTGGGTAAAAATAGACCATGATGGAATGCCAGCGGCGGCTTCACACTGTCTCACTGACTTTAGTGAGACAATAACAGAGCCATAACTAACAGCAAACTTCTACCTTGAATTCCGAGGGTCAATTCTTGGCCATGGCTCATAAAGGTGAACCTGGTTGTTTGATTGTTGAGTTAAATATTCCAGGTAAAATGGCACATATTCCCGCAACCAGGAGTTGATTACAGAGTGATTTTTTTTGCTCATTGATACTGAGGAATCTGAATATGGGAGTGTTTTCTCCTGCATTTTACTGTGGATTTTTTCACTCTGTGGGTGATTCTGCATTCTTTATCTTCCCCCATGCTCCACCAATTGCACTTTAGACTTTAGAGATACAGCGTGGAAACAGGCCCGTCGGCCCACCGAGTCTGCGACGACCAGCGATCAATCCATACCCTAGCACTCAAGAAACAATTAACCATTTTTTCAGAAGCAAATCTACTCACTTGCACGTCTTTGGAGTGTTGGGGGAAACCGGAGCACCCGGAGAAAGCTCACGCGGTCACAGAGTGAATGTGCAAACTCTGTATAGACAGCACCCGCAGTCAGGATGGAAAATCAGGTCTCTGCCCCTGTAAGGCAGCAACTCTACTGCTGTGCCTTTGTGCCGCCCTTGTACTTGAGTTTGATTTGATTGCGTTTATCTATAGTATTATCTGATCTGATGGGATAGCAAGCAAAACAAAGTTCTTCACTGTACCTCGATGCATGTGACAATATTAAACCTAAACCTAAATCTCAGCAGTGGCGTCTCTCAGGGAGTCATTATGACTGTGACTGAGCACTAAGGGTCGTTCAGGGACCTCAGATGAAGAGGCAGATATATACAGAGATTCACCAGTCTGAAGAAGGGTCTCGACCCGAAACGTCACCCCATTCCTTCGCTCCAGAGACGTGGCCTCTCCCAATGAGTTACTCCAGCTTTTTGTGTCTATCTTCGGTTTAAACCAGCATCTGCAATTCCTTCCTACACAGAAATATACTTGGTTGAATATATACTCTGCTGCCACAGGGTGTGGATACACACCACTTCCTATCTGGGCTCTGCAAAGAAAAAATTAGCCATGTCATTCATAGTGTGAGGACTTTGTTGTACTCTCATGTCTGGACTGCTCTCCTCGGGGAGATCAAGGTCGACTCAACTCTGAGCGTTCTTGTTGCGGGATCTATCCAACTGCTGGAGCAGATCTCTGCTGAGTCTCTCAATTTGCTGCCCAGCATTTCAACAAGGAGGTCACCCAGTGTAGAGAAATAGTTTCAGACACTTTAATCTCATTAAGGAACAGGCATTACCCCATGGATATTGACTGCAGTTTTGCCCATTGGAACTTCCTTTAACAACTGGAAAGATGTCCATTCCTTCGATGTGCAGATGACTGTGGATCATCAGAAGAATTTTCTCTCAGTGAATACCATGTTTTGGGGAAACATGTAAGACTGCAGTTTCTCTACAACGCTGGGTATTGTTGGCAGCCTACACTGCTCATTGGGATGGAGCAAAGAGCTACCCTCTACTTCCCCAGCTCCGTGCTACCAATGCGCTCTCCAACCACAGCAGCCGGTCGGAGATCTAAGTAGAGCCATACGTACTAGAATTATTGCAATTAATACAGAGGGGTTCCCACTGTTCAGCAGGGATGAGATGGGTCGAATGGCATGTTTCCATGCTGTATGATGCCATGACTCTAGAACCTGAAGACTAAAGAACAGCACGACCAAAAAGGACAGAAGGAATGTGTGATGTTCCTGCCAGTATCCTAAGCTCTTCCGTGTAGGAAGGAACTGCATATGCTGGTTTATACTGAAGATATTCAGAATGCTGCCCGACCCGCTGAGTTTTTTAGTTTTAGTTTTAGAGATACAGCGCGGAAACAGGCCTTTCAGCCCACCAGGTCCGTGCCAAACAGCAAACCCATACACTGGCACCATCCTGCACACTAGGGACAATTTACAATCTTTGCCAAAGCCAATTAACCATTCAAACCTATACATCTTTGGAGTGTGGGAGGAAACCGGAGCACCCGGCGAAAACCCACTCCGTACAGATAACACCCGTAGTCATGATCGAACCCGTGCCTCTGGCGATGGAAGACAGCAACTCCACTAAAGCCCAAGTTACTCCAACATTTTGTGTTTATCCTAACCTCATCTCCCAGCTGTGTGGAGTTAACTTTGGATGTTGAGGGGAGACTTGATAGTTGTCTATAAAATGATGAGAGGCATAGAGAGGGTAGATGGTCAGAACCTTTTCCCCCATGGTTGAAATGTCCAACACCAGAGGGCAGAGCTATAAGGTGAGGGGGGGGGGGGTGAGGGGTGAGGGGGGGGGGGGGTGAGTGGTGAGGGGGGTGAGTGGTGAGGGGGGGTTGGGAGTTTAATGTAAATGTGCAGGGCAAGTTATTTTACACAGAGAGTGGTGGTGGCTTGGAATGGATTGCCAGGGGTGGTGGAGGAGGAGGCAGATATGATAGTGGTGTTTGAGGCTTTTAAATAGGCACATGGAAGTGCAGGGAATAGACGGCTACCGGTCATGTACAGGCAGATGGGATCAGTTTAACTAGGACTCATGTTCTACACAAACATTGTTCCTGTTCTGTACTGTTCTATGTTCTATGAAAACCATCTTCTTTGCTCTTTAGTTTGGTTTAGAGATACAGCACGGAAGCAGGCCCTTCGGCCCACCGAGTCCGCACAGACCAGCAACCCCTGCACATTAACACTATCTTACACACACTAAGGACAATTTACATTTATTCAAAGCCAATTAACCTACAAACCTGTACGTCTTTGGAGTGTGGGAGGAAACCGAAGATCTCGGAGAAAACCCATGCGGCCACGGGGAGAACGTACAAACTCCGTACAGACAGCACCTGTAGTCGGGATCGAACCCGGGTCTCTGGGGCTGCAAGTACTGTAAGGCAGCAACTCTACCGCTGTGCCACCGTGCGCTAGTTTGCTAGTAAATGTTTCATTTATTTATTTATTTATTTATTTATTTATTCCGAACAAGTAAAGACATTAAAGACATTGATATTAACAAAATCGAAATTATCAAACAATTGAACATTGCAATCAACATTTACAAATGAGAAGAACAAAATCAAGGTTCCAATGTCCAACTCAGAGTCTGTACAAGCTCGAAAAGGAGTGAGAAGAAGAATAACTTATTAAATCTCACCCCTTTTCCCCAACACTTCTATCATATTTAAAAATCAAATTCCTTACTAATAATAGTACTGCCCTAGGCAATTTCCCATAATACCTACAGACACATATATACATACAACTATTATGTACATACAATCTTCATATTTGAAGTACCCAACATCAGTGAACAATAGTAAACAAGATAAACATCAACAATAGTAACAAGATAAACATCAACGATTGTAAACAAGATAAACATCAACCCCCACTTGTCAACCATCCCCTCCATCCCTGTACCCCTTGAGCATTATTTTTTTATATATCATTTTAAAATGATTCATGTTTGTGCATTGCTTCAATTCCCCGTTCAATTTATTCCACACTCCTACTCCACAAACCGAAATACAAAAGGTTTTTCTAGTCGTACGGACTTTTTGTTTCTTAAAGTTAAATATTCCTCTTAAATTGTAACCCCCCACACGCTCGTTAAATAATTTTTGAATGTTTCCAGGTAAATTTTTATTTTTGGCCCTAAACATTATCTGAGCTGTTTTGAATGTGACCAAATCTTCTAATTTTAATAATTTTGACTCTAAAAATAATGGATTAATGAATACATATAAGGTATAAATTGGATATGTGATCTCCCTACTTTTTTCTTTAAGGTTAAGGCAGCACCTGCTCTATGACAGAATGTTGGAATGGGCGCTAGATAGAACAAGATACTAAAGGGGACAAGAACAAAGAATGTAAAAGGGTGTGGAGAGATGCCAAGGTAAGATCAGGGATTCTACGAAGCTAGTGAGGAGATGTGGTGAATCAATATCGAGACAGAAATAAGAATATAAACTATAATCTGAAGAGATTTTCAGATTAAATATATGCACAGCAAAACAAGACAGTGGGGAAGGCAGGCTGTCTTCCATTGCTGGAGGGCATGCTGAAAGAATGAATGGTTAATCATCAGGAGAAAAGCAGGTCATTAACAAGGAGCTAGCCTGGCCTTATGGGATGAACATCATGCCTGACAAATCTTTCTGAGCTCTTTGAATTTGTGCTTATAACAAGCTGTGGTGACAAGGGGAACTCAGTGGATTTTGTTTATTTAAATTTCTGCTAAGCTTTTGATACTGTGCCACAGGAAATTGGTACAGTCCACAGAATTGGGAGACATCGGAGAGAGGGCATCAAAATAAAATCATAAATTAAGCGGAACATTAAAATGAGCGGTCGTGGATGGAGGCAATAAGGTACCTCGGGATGTTGAGGTATTGCTCTTAACAACATACGTTAATGACTTGGACACAGGGCGAAAAGGAACTCTGCAGAAAACGTCAAAGTGGGAGACATGGTAATAAATAGGGAATTGGTCGACTCAATTCAGAATGAGAGTAATAGATTGGTGTGCTTGGCAGATGAGTGACATTTGTAATTTAATGTTGACAGCAGTAAAATTATGAGATTCAAAAAGGATAATGAACAGTGACAACACAACCTAAGCTATATTATTCTCCAAGACACAGCACAGGAGAAGGATTGGAGTGGTGTTAGACAGAGGATTACTACTGGGGAGACTATTATAATATTTGGCAGTAAGAAGTAAAGGTAATATCTTAAGGTGCATGCCCAGAAACATAGAAACATAGAAACATAGAAAATAGGTGCAGGAGTAGGCCATTCGGCCCTTCGAGCCTGCACCGCCCTTCAATATGATCATGGCTGATCATCCAACTCAGTATCCCGTACCTGCCTTCTCTCCATACCCCCTGATCCCTTTAGCCACAAGGGCCACATCTAACTCCCTCTTAAATATGGCCAATGAACTGGCCTCAACTACATTCTGTGGCAGAGAATTCCACAGATTCACCACTCTCTGTGAAAAAAAATGTTCTCATCTCGGTCCTAAAAGACTTCCCCCTTATCCTTAAACTGTGACCCCTTGTTCTGGACTTGCCCAACATCGGGAACAATCTTCCTGCATCTAGCCTGACCAACCACTAAAGAATTTTGTAAGTTTCTATAAGATCCCCCCTCAATCTTCTAAATTCTAGCGAGTACAAGCCGAGTCTATCCAGTCTTTCTTCATATGAAAGTCCTGCCATCTCAGGAATCAGTCTGGTGAACCTTCTCTGTACTCCCTCTATGGCAAGAATGTCTTTCCTCAGATTAGGAGACCAAAACTGTACGCAATACTCCAGGTGTGGTCTCACCAAGGCCCTGTACAACTGCAGTAGAACCTCCCTGCTCCTATACTCAAATCCTTTTGCTATGAATGCTAACATACCATTCGCTTTCTTCACTTCACAGAAGGCGGCAACACCAGAAAATAGACAATAGACAATAGGTGCAGGATTAGGCCATTCGGCCCTTCGAGTGATCAAGGTGATCATGGCTGAATAATTGCATTAATGCAGTGGGTGCACTGGCTCTGTCTGGAATACCATGTACAGATCTGGTCATGATCATTGAGAGGAGAGTCAAATGATTTATTGTGTTTGGCAGGGACGTGCACCACTGCACAAGACAAGTACCATACCATAGTTTGCTGATTGACTCAAAAGATTTTTAATGTCCTTCAAAATAGTCCCCTTTAAAGGCAATCAGGTGTCTCACGCTGCCAACAGCATGACCAGTCCCATGCTCAGTTGGTGAAAATAGACACAAAATGCTGGAGTAACTCAGCGGGTCAGACGGCATCTCCGGAGAAAAGGAATAGGTGACGTTTCGGGTCGGAACCCTTCTTCAGATTGCAGTCTGAAGAAGGGTTCCGACCTGAACCGTCACCCATTCCTTCTCTCCAGAGATGCCGTCTGACCCACTGAATTATTCCAGCATTTTGTGTCTATCTTCGGTGTAAACCAGCATCTGCAGTTCCTTCCTACACACTCAATTGGTGGATTCGTGCAAAGCAAGGTTGTTGATGGTATGAGAACATTACCATGGGCACACAAACCAGTGCCATATCAGAATCGCATGAGTTTATTGTCATATGCATGATGAATGGGTATGCAATGACATTTTTTGTTCACCTGAAGCTCATAGGCTACACAGGATACATGGCTATGATAGATACTACAATAAATTCAAATAGAAAGCAACAGAACTGTGCAAAGATGTTGGTGCAATTTGGGGCACATGTTGATCCTGCCTTCCCTGAGATTTTGTTTCCAGGTCAGTGTGACCTGTGCGGTAGCAGATCTCAGTCTGAAGAAGGGGCTGGACCCGAAACGTCACCCATTCCTTCTCTCCAGAGATGCTGTCTGTCCCGCTGAGTTATTCCAGCATTTTGTGTTTACCTTTGGTGCCAGATCTCACCAGCTTCCCATAAGTTGTCTTCTGCCTTAAGCAACACTGCGCAAGAGACCCGGGTTCAATCCCGACTATGGGTGCTGCTGTCTGTACGGAGTTTATACGTTCTCCCCATGAGCGAGTGGGTCTTCGGTTTCCTCCCACACTCCACAGACATGCAGGTCTGTAGGTTAATTGGCTTGGTATAAGTGTAAATTGTCCCTAGTGGGTGTAGGATAGTGTTAATGTTCTGGGATCGCTGGTCGGTGCAGACCCGGTGGGCCAACGGGCCTGTTGCCACGCTGTATCTCTAAACTAAACTAAAGAAAGGAAACCATACTATGCTTCAATGGCTTACAGCCCAGACCAAGATTCACACATTCCTACAATGAATGTTAATTCTATTCCTGAGATGATGTCCTGCAAAGTGAATAATGGTGTACTGCAGAGTGAACATTGAGAGTTAGGTAAACAATTAAAAAAACAGGACCTCAAGAGTAATAATCTCTGGATTACTTCCAGGAAAATTAGACAGAGGAATGGGTGGCTGAGGAGTTGGTGCAGGGGGCAGGGATTCACATTTTTGGACCATTGAGATCTCTACTGGGACAGAAGTGACCTGTACAAGGTGTATGGGTTGCACCTGAACTGAAGTGGACCTTGGAGTGGGATCTAATGCAGTATTGAGGCAGGTGGGAGGCTGGTCGATACAGAAGTCATTGACAGCAAGTTCAGTAGACAGGAGCACGACAGGGAATGAGGAGAGGCAATTAGGTCAAATTGCATTTATTTCAAGACTAGAAGTTTGACAGGTAAAGCGGTAAACTCGAGACATGGATAGATACGTGTGAGTGGGATGACAGAGCCATTACAGAAACCTGGTTAAAGGGAAAGACTGGAAGCTTAATGTTCCAGGAAACAGGTGCTACAGGCGAGGTAGAAGTGGGGATAAAAGAGGAGAGGGTGTTGAGTTATTGATTAAGGAAAGCACCACAACAATATTCTGAGATGACATTGCAGAGGGATCGTCCAGTGAGACTATATGGGTGGAGCTGGAAATAGAAAGGGGATGATCACCTTGCTGGGACTGTACTATAGGTTCCCAAACAGGCAATAGGAATTAGAGGGACAAATGTGGAGGGAGATTACAGACAGCAGCTAGCCTAATAGGATTGTCAGAGTAGGGGATTTTAACTTTCCCAGCATAGGGTAGGACTACCATCGTACCAAGGGCTTGGAGTGGGTAGAATTTGTCAGGTGAGTTCAGGAAAGTTTCCTCTGGTAATATGTGGGGTACTTTACAAGTAAGAAGACAGAGCTTGATGTACTGTTAGTCCGTTGGGCAGGGAAATTGATTGGTGTCATTAGGTGAGCAATTTGAGACCAGCGACCACAGTTCTATTAAGTTTTAAATAGTTAGGATAAGAGCAGGACTGGTCCACAAGTTCCAAATTGGGGCGAGGCCAATTTTGATGCAACTGGAACTTGCAAAAGTAGATTGGAATAGGTTGTTTGTGGAAAGTGGGATGCTTTTAATGGTGTGAGAGTGATAGTCCAAGCTATGTAGCCGTTTGGCATTATCACTGTCTCTCCTGCATGGCTGGGGTTTGCTGTAACCTCTTGAATCACCGGAAAACATTCAGCACTGGATACAAAGCCCCATTGAGTCCAACACCAGCTTTTCATGCCTTGTGTTATGTTTGAATCCCATTGCCAGTGCCCATAATCCCACAGATGACGTCTCAAAATTCCACGCATTAACTGAAGGCAAATAGGATATTTCGACCCAAAACGTCACCCATTCAATCTATCCAGAGATGCTGCCCGTCTGGCAAATAGTATATCTCAGGTGGCCTGAGAATGGTGGTTGACAGGAGCTTGTCACTGGTAAGAATGGAGTTGTTAACAGGGTCTATTGAAGTATGACTGCTAGGGGGAGTTGCAAACAGAAAGTCCATGTGTTGGAGTTACAGAAGGATGACATGCCGAACATGATGACTAAACTACCTATTGAAGAGGCAAGTGTGTTCAGGGGAGAGGCATCCTGGTGATGAATTTTGTTTTAAAAAGAACATACCAATACTGCTATTAAACCAGGCAGACAGTAAGTGCTCTTAACATAGTGTGCTTAATATAGTTAAAGATCCAAAGGTCCTTCACAGGGTATTATCAATTAAAATTTGACATTAACCAATTGGGAAACATCAGTGTAGATGACCAATCTTGGTGAATGAATTACATTATAATGCTTAACGGAGGAAAGGCAGTTCGAGCATTTGAGAGCAGGAATTAAAGAACTTGGGACTTTTGGGAACCAGAGGGATGTCTGCCATCAGTGTAGCAATTAAATGATCAACAAAGTCCGTAAATCTCAGCAGGTTTATGATAATAAGCAAGTTCGGTATTCCGACTGCGCATGCCCAGGTCAAAGGTCACTATGCAGAAACATTGCTGGAAAGCAGTGGAGCTGTGTACATATATACCATAATTTCTTCCAGCTTTGTTTCTTCTAGGTAAGAAAATACTGCTTTCAAACTATGAATTAGTTGTATTTATTGTTCCTTTGTTAAAAGCTAAGATTATTTTGTCGTTTTTATTGCTTTATGCTTTGGTGAGTGAGCGAGATCGTGCTCGTCTGTGGTCATGGTCGGGCCTGGGTCTCCGGCGCTGCAAGCGCAATTGAGTTGCTGCTGGGCCGTCCCTGTCCCCTCCCGGGTGTCCCGTCCCTGTCCGGGGGCAGTCAGAGGTGTTGGGCCGGGCTTGCAGCCAGCGCGGAGAAGAGGTGGCTGAGTTGCTGCAGAGCTTTGTGTGTATCCCCGTTGATGGCTGGTGCTCGGCTTTCGCTGGCACCGGGGGGGGGGGGGGGGGGGTGGTTGGGCGGCTGGTGCTGGCGCTCGCGCTGGCTGTGGGACTGGGGCTGCTGGTGTCGTCGGTCCAGGGCTGTCGGTTGGCCTGGCGGGACAGGCGGAGTTGAGCTGGGGTTGGCGCTTCTTCTCCGCGCTGGCTTTGGGCCTGGGGCCGCTGGTGTCGTCGGTCCAGGGTCGCCCTGGATGTCTCCGGCCGCCCCCCGGGTGGGGATGGGACACTCGGGGGAGGGAGGGGGGCGACGGATGGTGGTCCAGTGGTGGTTCGGCAGCGTTTGCGACGCCGGGGACCCGGGTTTGATCCTGATTGCAGATGAGGCGCTGTACCCTGTCTCCCACTCGCATCTGCCCCTCTCTGTCTCGCTGTAACACCCCCGCTCTCTCCTACCCGTTCCTTTGGGGGGGGATGAGGAGTCGACCATTTATGGGAGTCTCTCTGGAATCGAGAATTTCATTGCTCATTCGTATTCATAGATGAGGCTGAAGAATTCCATTACCTTGAAATTAGCAGAACAGTGAAATCCGACAGAAACTATCATCGTTGTGTTCCAGTCTGGAATACATTAATTTTCCTATAATGTGACCACACGGCACCCTCGTTCCTCAGATTAAATATATTTTTACATAAACATTATGAATAAAGATACGAATTTATACAGAGTTTTTTCAGCCAGCGCTTTGTTTGCTTTTTCTTTATGGCGAATGACCTTTGACAAATCCCATGATTCCTTGCGTGTTTCAGAATACCGAACTCGCTTATACAGAAATGGAAGAGGCAGAGTCTTAGACCCATCGAGTCATACAGCACGGAAGCAGGCCCTTCAGCCCAACACGTCCTTGCTGACCAAGCTGCCTCATTTAAGCTAATCACCTTTGCCCACATTCATCTAAATCTTTCCTATCAATTTACCTGTCCAAGTGTCTTTTAAATGTTGTAACTGTGCCATGCAGGCACTTGAAAACTAGGCCTTTGAAATCAGGGGCATTGAATTTTGTCTAGCATTGGTAAATATGGGAATGGGGGAGGTGCTACCTAACGTCACTAACTCTTCTCAAAAGCCCTAGTGCTATCTTTGACAGATTTTCATTCATGCAAACTCAGCCTCCAGCATCTCCTCAGTTGTAAATGGGAGAGGCTGCAGGGCTGCAGTTGGAATGACTGTCAAGTTTTGTTGCAAAAAGCTCTGGTGTCATTGTGAATGTAGCCCTGTACATCAGAACAACCTGGAGGAATTCAAGTGCAGCCCTGCTTGCCAAAAAATGCTATGGAGGAGGAACGTCTACCCATTGACGCAAATGTTTGTATTACAGAAAATTTGGAGATACTTTTAAATTTTTCCTAGTTTTTAAATTGATAGCAATGTCTGTCCATTTGAACTTTGTTGCTGGATCTCCCAAATATTCGGCTAATTAGCTGACTCCACAAATTCAATGGGAAGGATCAGTAGTACAACATATCATCAATACAGTGACGCAGTGGCTCAGCTGGTAAAGCTGCTGCCTCACAGCACCAAAGACCTGACCTCAGCTGCTGTCTGTGTGGAGTTTGCATGTTCTCACTGTGACTGTGTCGGTTTCCTCTGGGTGCTCCAGTTTCTTCACACATTCCAACGTCTTGTGTGCTTGTAGGTTAATTGGCCTCTGTAAATTGCCCCTAGTAAGTAGGGAGTGGATGTGGAATAACATAGAACTAGTGTGAATGGATGTTCAACGGTTAGCATGGATTCGGTGGGCCGAGGGCCTGTTTCCATCCTGTATCTCTAAAATTCCTAAACAATGGATGATAATCATGCTGGTAAATTCTTTGCTCATTACATTATGAATTTCAAACATTCTATCATCTGGATTATTCATATAGTTTGGATCCATATTAGCTGGACATACCTAGTGTGTAGTGGGTATAATTCTCTGAGCGCAGAGAAGATTAATGAAGATGTTGCCAGGCCATGAGAGACTGAGGGAGAGGTTTGGTAACCTAGCAGTTTATTCCTTGGAGTGCAGGAGGACGAAGGATTTTCTTATAGAGGTGTATATAACCTTGGAGGGGAGTAGATAGGGTGAATGCACAGAGTCTTTTAATTAGAGTAAGGGACTCAAGAACCAGAGGACATAGGGTTAAGGTGAGAGGGGAAACATTTACTAAGAACCTGAGGGGCAACTTTTTCACACAGAGGGTTGTGGGTATATGGAACAAGGTGCCACAGGAGGAAGTTGAGGCAGGTACTATAACAACATTTAAAAGACATTTGGTCAGGTACATGGATAGAAAAGGTTTATATGGATATGAGCCAAACATAGGCAGGTGGGACTAGTGTAGATGGTGCAACTTAGTCGGCATGGACAAGTTGAGCCAAAGGTTCTGTTTCTGTGCTGCATTCTATCTCTGTAGCAGCACTTCGGAAAAAAACATGAGAAGAAATCTCCTTGGATAGAGTAAAATTGGCATGTCGTAAAGGTAATGCTACAGTTGTTATGGGGGATCTCAACATGCAGGTAGACTGGGTAAATCAGGTTGGTGCTGGACCCCAAGAAAGAGAGTTTGTGGACTGCCTCCGTAATGGATTCTTAGAGCAGCTTGTACTGGAGCCTACCAGGGAGGGCAATTCTGGATTTAGTGTTGTGTAATGAACCTGATTTGAGAAGGGAACTTGAGGTTAAGGAGCCATTAGGAGGTAGTGGCCATAATATGATAAGTTTTATTCTACAATTTGAGAGGGAGAAGGGTAAATTAGAGGTGTCCTTATTACATTTGAACAAAGAGAACTATAGAGCCATGAGGGAGGAGCCGGCCAAAGTTGACGGGAAAGATACCCAGCAGGGATGACAGTCGAACAACAATTGCAGGTATTTCTGGGAATAATACAGAAGGTGCAGGATCAGTTCATTCCAAAGAGGAAGAAAGATTCCAAGGTGAGTAAGGGGCGACTGTGGCTGACAAGGGAAGTCAGGGACAGTATAAAAATAAAAGAGTAGAAATACAAGTACAACATAGCAAAGATGAGCAGGAAGTCAGATGATTGGGTAACGTTTAAAGAGCAACAGAAGATAACTAAAAAGGCAATACGGGGAGAAAAGATGAGGTGCGAAGGTAAGCTAGCCAAGAATAGTAAGATTAAACGAGAACTTACCAGTTTGAAGTTTGATCGTTATTTTATGAGGAGTTACGTTGGTGATTACGTGAAGAAGACCCGTCAGGGCGCATGCGCGTCAATCTTCAAAGCAGCGGTATGAAATCACAGATAACACAATATTTGAAGTAACATATTAAGATGAGCAACATGAGAACTACCATATGACCTTTTTTATGAGAGAGGGTTGGGCATAGCAGGCACGTAATCACCAATGTAACTCCTCATAAAATAACGATCAAACTTCAAACTGGTAAGTTCTCGTTTAATCTTACTATTTTACTTCGGAGTCACCTTAGTGATTCCGTGAAGAGTTCAAAGCTCTGTGATTTTATGCCGCAGATCCAAATCCCGGCCTCACTGCATTGATTGACTTTCGATGAGAAACAATCAATAATGCGTTAAACATGAAATTTTAATATCATGCAATAACAATTGATTTGAATAATCAAAACAAACAGTAACCTCTCTATCCCAGGGGAACCTAAACAGGACTTAATACTGAATTTGCAAACAGCCTCTCGTCGATAGGCATTTGGCCGATGGTAAACATTTTTAAAACAATTCATTTGATCACCCGGCACCTGTAAAAAATATGGCCGATGCGAACATCCATCGCCCTAGCCGACGACGTTGCTGTGCACTAGTGGAAAAGGATATATACATTTCAGTGTTAATACCTGCCTTAATCAACATTTGCTTTAAACCACCTTGAGATAGTCTGCACTGACACTCTCCTGTGTGGCTTCATGTAACTGATAAACAATGCTGTTTCCACATTTCTTAAGGTCTTTATAGCTTCAATATAATGAAAATAAATGTACCATTACACATAAACATGGATCAGTAGGTTATGCTGAAACTCAATTTTAACAAACCTGTGACACCTGGCCTGCTCTGCTTAAGCAGGACGCAATTATATAACATAACATTCTCTTCAGCAACTTCCATCCTGTCTAACAGAAGTTTTTGCAAACTCTGCACTTGCTATGCTGAACCAATGCCAAGAGCATAACCACTTTCATGATTAGTTTGGCAAATTCAGAGACATGACAGGAACCTACTGTCGAAGCATCTTGAGGACCACACTTACATCCCAGATCGCCATATACCTGGGTTTAGGAGGTTTAGAGTTGAAATTCCTTTCATCAATCCAGCTATGATATGATGAAACTCCATAGGATCTTTCCTGACCCCATCAAAACCATACGATGACAAAGCACTTAAAGCTGTATTAATGGTGCTATAACGGAGCCCCTCATCATCGTAGTCAACAGGAACTCTAAAATATCCACAATACCTGCAGTACTATAGTCAATATTATTTTGTACACAATATTGCTCCCATTTTTTACATAAGTAATATACCCCTTTTGAGTACTCTTTCTCAGGCTACAGTGAGCATTGTAAAGATGTGTCATAACGCACTGTTTCTTTACTTCTGTTTATTCATACTACACATTATATACATAGGTTTCTGCCCTAGCTGTCCGTGGTCTGTCACCGGAACCAGAGAGAGAGAACTGGGTGGGAAGGTTGTAATTATACTGATGATGTGGGTGTGGTTAGTAGTGGTGAGGTCACTATGTTAAAGGTACATGCACATATCATCTACATCCTTCCCCTTGGAAATAATAAGCAATACCGAAGTGACAGGGCGACCACGTCTCATACGCTACGAGCAGGTGAGCAAACAGTTAAACAAATTCACCATAACGGATAGGCGGCCTGACCACCCGCCCGTACCGGGTACGCATTTCACCATCCCCCCCTTGTGCAGGCGGAGCTTGAGCAGGAGCCGGCGCGGGGGAGAGAACCGGGGAACCGCGAGGAGAACGAGAAAACGGAGAAGGAGCAGGGGAAGCAGGAGCAGTAACGGGAAGATGGTCAGGCGAGGGAGGAATGGCCGGAGGGGCAGGCATTGTTGTCGACAATGGGGGGGAGAAGGGATCCGCAGGCGGCGGCGGTGGCTCGTTAACAAGCCGCAGATGCTGCCGGGACCGCCGGTAAATGGTACCGTCATGGTCGACAAGGTAGGACCACGGCGAGCCAGCAGTACCGACGACGATGGCAAGCCTGGGGTGACCGGAGGGGGATTGCATTCGGACGACTTGGCCTGAGAGCAGAGGCAGGAGAGGACGACAAGATTTGTCGTGGAAGCGCCATTGGATTTCTTGTTTGAGGGCAATACGCTCCTGGACGGCAGCGGGACGGAGGACAGAGGGAACGAGGGACCGCTGGGTCACCGGGATCGGAGGTCTTGTAGTGCGAGACATCAGCCGTTGAGCTGGAGAGCCCAAGACAGTGTCACGGCAAATGTTTCGGAGATTGAGGAGGGCCAAGTAAAAATCAGAATGGGACAGTCTACAATGTTCCAGCAAGTCCTTAGCACTGCGGACAGCACGCTCTGCCAACCCGTTGCTTTGTGGGTACTCCGGGCTGCTGGTGTAGTCGGAAGTTCCAACTGGCAGCGAAACTCCGAAATTCTGCGCTCGAGAACTGGCCGCCGTTGTCCGATTGAAGACTTGCCGGGGTGCCATGAGTTCCGAAGTGGCGGCACAGCTTGCCGATAACGGCCGAAGAGGTTAGTGAGTGCAGCTGGTCTACCTCGAACCAGCTGGAGTACGAGTCCACAAGAACCAGGAAATGCTTTCCACGCCACTCAAAAATGTCAGCGGCGACGGTCATCCAGGGCAGCTCTGGGGCAGGCTGTTGCAGAAGCGGCTGCCGTTGCTGATGGGGAGCGAGGCTATTGCAGACTGAGCAAGCGGTGACCCTCTCCCGGATGTCTTGGGCTATGCCGGGCCAGTAGAACAAACTCTGGGCCTGAGACAGGGTGACATCGGCCCCAGGATGACCGCCGTGGGCGGTATGAAAGTATTGGTCCCGCAGGGCAGCAGGCACAACCACCTTGTGTCCCTTCACGACCACGCCGTCGTGCAGCACGAGTTCGTCACGGACCAGGAAGTAGGGCGCGACCCCAGGCGGTAAGGATGAACGACGGTCTGGCCAACCCTGCCTGATGACGTCGGCAAGCTGCTGCAGGGCAGGGTCCTTGGCAGTGTTGCTGATCAGGGACTGCATTTGCTGGGAAGGCACGATGTTGACGTTAAGCACCATCAGGTCGGATGATTCATATGGGTGGCGAGCAGTGGACGTTAGTGGCGCGCGGGACAGCGTGTCGGCCACGAACATGTCCTTGCCCTTGCGATACACAATTTTAAACATAAAGCGTTGGAGTTGTAGCATCATGCGCTGCAACCGGGAAGCGGCAACGTGGATGGGCTTGTTGAGGATAGAGACCAGCGGCTGATAGTCGGTTTCGATCGTGAAACTGCTGCCCAGGATATAGTCCTTGAACTTGGAGCAGGCAAACACCACAGCAAGCAGCTCCTTCTCTATCTGAGCATAGCGCTGCTCGGCAGGGGTCATGGTGCGGGATGCGTAGGAAACAGGCAGCTGCAGGCCATCGCGGAGCTGCAGACAGGCAGCACCCAGACCGAACTTGGAGGCGTCGCAGGTAAGAACAATGGGGCGGAGCAGATCGAAGAATTGGAGAGTGGGGGCACTGGCCAGCCTGGACTTCAGGACGGCAAAAACTGTCTGGTGATGCGGGAACCAAACCCAGGCAGTGTCCTTCTTGATCAACTCCCTCAGGGGCGCGCTCAGCTCGCTGAGGTCGGGGATAAACTTCCCCAAGTAATTAACCATGCCCAGGAAATGTTGTAGGCTGGCCACGTCGGTGGGCGAAGACATATCGGAGACCGCAGCTGTCTTCTGCGGGTCGGGCTTTAGCCCCGATGCGGTAAAAACGTGGCCCACATAGGTGACCTCCAGGACGCGGAACCGGCACTTCTTTGGGTTTAGTTTGAGGTTGATTTCGCGGGCCCGGTTCAGGACTCGACGGAGGTGGAGATCGTGCTCAGTAACGTCTTTACCGTAGACCAGGATGTCGTCAACGATGATGGCAAACGGCAGACCGATGAACAGCTGCTCCATCGTCCGCTGGAAGACCTTGCTGGCAGAGTTGATCCCGAATGGCATGCGGAGGAATTGGTACCTGCCGAAAGGTGTGCCGAAGGTAGTCAAGTAGGAGGACCGCTCGTCCAGCGGTATCTGCCAGAAGGAGCTCTTGGCATCGAGAACCGAGAAGACAGTGGCCGGGCCAACCTGCGCAGCGACGTCCTCCACTGTTCGCATGGGGTAGTGAGGGCGTCTGGTGGCAAGGTTCAGGTCTTTGGGGTTGATGCAAATGCGAATTTCACTCTTGTCCTTTTTCGACGCAACAACCATGGTTGAGACCCACCGGGTGGGTTCGTTCACCTCCTTCAGGATGCCCATGGTAACAATGTCGAGCAGCGTTGACTCCACCTTGTCCTTCATGGCGAAGGAGACGCGGTGTGGTGGACGGATCATAGGCTCAACATCGAGGTCGACAACGATCTTGTAGCAGCAGGGCAGCTTACCCAGCTTGTCATCAAAACGGTCAGGGTATTCGCGCAGGGTCGATAAGGGTCCGCACCTGGTGGATATCGCGGTGGAAAGAGACCAAGCCGAGGTCCTGGCACGCCTGGGCACCCAAAAGGGTGATGTCGTTAGTATCCAGTATATAAAAAGTGAGGGGCTGAGCGGCATGCAGTACCTTGCAGTGCAGGGTAGCCCTCCCCACTGGAACGAGCTCGGCTCCCCCATAGGCATGCAAAAGGGAGTGATCGGGAGTGATTTTCTCACCAGACCTTATCTTCTTGAAGAGGCCTATTGACATAACATTGGTCGTGGCCCCCGTGTCGAGCTTGGCAGTGAAGGTCGAGCCGTTGACAGTAACGTGAACCGAGGGGTTCGTTATCTGAACAGGTGCATCCAACACCGAAAATATGCTGTTCTCCCCCTGGGAGGAGCTCGAATCAGACAAAGGGAGTTCGTCACACTCTGAACGAAGTGCGCTATCAGCTCGAGCAAGGTTGTTTAACATTCGGCGAGGAGCAGGAATTGGCTTTCCACGGGAGCGACAGGCTGCAGAGAAATGGTTTAATTTCCTGCAAAAGTTACACGTTTTCCCCAGTGCAGGGCACACATTAGACTGGTGGGAGGTAAAGTTACAGTTGGGGCACCGCTGTGGGCTGCTACCCCGACGCGGGGGACCCCCGTTGTCATTGCGGGCCAGCGTTTCACCGGCAACCAGCAACACTGGCAAACTTAATGTCATGATCAACAGACGACACCGCCGAGGCGACAGCCTCAGCCATGCGGGAGGCGTGTAGAGCATCGGCTAAAGACAGGTCGTGCTTCCGCAGAAGTTCAGCCCTCAGTTTTTCATCTTGAAGACCATACACTAAAATGTCCCGGGTCAGTTGATCGGGGGTCAGCGTGTCCAGGCTGCAACACCTGGCCAGGTGACGCAGCGCAGCGATGGGAGCTGACGCTGGGTGAACATTTTAAAACGCTCTAGGATGCAGTTAGTGGGGATGTCGCACATCGCGGTAAACTTAGCCATAAGACATTCCGGGTCCCGAGCATCTTCACCAACAGCATAGACAAACGACTCAGACCGTTCCAGGGCTTCAGGACCTGCCAGGTTGAGAAGCAGGGAAGCCCGAGTAGCATCGTTGGCAGCAGGGTGGGCGATCGTGACATAGTGTTGAAAGTCACGTCTAAATACACCCCACCGATGGACAATGTCCGAGTCGAAAACGAGCATATCGGGCTTACGGCAAGAAGTGGCCATGGCACGGGAGATAAAAAACAAACTAGGAAAACGGTTCAAAAGAAAGAAAACCCGATAAACAGGAGGTGCATAGGTACCAGGCAGACACCATGTAAAGATGTGTCATAACGCACTGTTTCTACTTCTGTTTATTCATACTACACATTATACACATAGGTTTCTGCCCTAGCTGTCCGTGGTCTGTCACCGGAACCAGAGAGAGAGAACTGGGTGGGAAGGTTGTAATTATACTGATGATGTGGGTGTGGTTAGTAGTGGTGAGGTCACTATGTTAAAGGTACATGCACATATCATTTGCAAGCATGTCCACCGTTCACCCAGACAGTCCTTGCTCCAGGTATGGCTTTCTTAAAACCTGCAAATTAACAAGTCAATACTATCACATAACAGATGATTTTCCCGTGTTAGCAGATGCTCCAGTAAATTCCTACACTTGGGAACCACCAAAAAGAGGTTGGATCCCTAACTGTAACATCAAAGGGAACCATGCTTGATTCGGCCAATTAGGTATTACAAGCACCCCCAAAGCGGCATCCTGCTTGATTTCTTGCAGTCTCCGACCTATTAGGCAAAATGGTAGGAAAATATATAAAACATATCACCCCAATGTAACGTCAAAGTATCAATTGCAACTGCCACCTGGTCTGGTTCCCATGAAACCTATTTAGGCTGCTGATGGTTGAACCTTGATGCAAAACAAATCGATATCTGGCATTCATATATAAGTACTATATTATTGAACACCTCCTGGTTCAACATCCAATCTATGTTGTCATGGAACTTTCGTGACTTGGTGTCTGCTACTATGTAGAATCTACCTGGTAGATAAATAGCTGAAATATATTTTTCCATGCACCAGGCCCCAAATGTGATTAGCCAATCTGTCACAAAATTCCGACTTGATTCCACCGATGTGATTAATATATATGCCACTTGCGTAGTATTGTCAATCTGAAACTGAACATGCAGATTACATTTGTTAGAGCAATAAGCGTCTTAATAGTTAATTGCCCATGTCTGCAGAAGCGATGCCTCTTGCTCAGTCCATCTGCCTCCACAGCTGAAACTCGTATCCGTGACACCCCACCCGAGTGCACTGACATTCATCTGCAAAATCATGGAAGGCTGGTCAAGCATTACTTGCTATAACTTCTGGACACATGGTGAATCCACCATTGCAAATCAGAAATAGCCTTTACTGATAACTGCATAGGTCTATTATAATGACCCGAATGTATCCTTAATGCCTCAATTAGCTTGATACACCTGTCAATTAGCTCTACCCTTTTTTTCCTTTTTTTTCCCTTCCCTGGGCAGAGTCACTTAATTGAATCAATTGTGACCCAAATAGTCAGGTGTTAATTTGGATTCCTCTGGATGAATAATGCCCAATCTTTGAAAATTGGATTTAACAACTATCACCTGTTACTTCAGTTGTATCCTCAGATACCCCTGTAATCAAGATATCATCGAGATAAGCCATGAGCACCTGACCCTGGCCTCTCAGCATGCCTATTGTAGGTTTTAACAATTTTGTTGCCATAGTTGATCCATCCAGGTGAATTTCAAATATCCTGCATATAAACAGACGTTGAGTAATGCGCATCTTTAAGCTCTAGTGTCGCCATATAGCATCCTCTTGCCCAGTTGCTTGGCAGTGACAATTCCATCTTACAATGTCTATACTACATCCCCCATCCTTTTTTGGCCTGGGAAAATATTAGACACAAATTGATGGGTTGGTGAACCAACTTTATAATTACACCTTTATCACATAAGCTTGCAAGCACAGTCTGAACATCCATCTGTTCTGTTAATGAAAACTGAATATTTCTCCCAAGAACATGGTGAATGTGCAAATCACAATTTGGATTGAAATCCATTCGAAACCTTTGAATAACACTCTGTATAAACAGAGCTAAGGTAATTTGCTTCCATTCATCCCAGAAACAGATGTAATGTACCCCAGATTTAAGTTGTGTCACATTTGATATGTGCACCTGAGAACCAGGCCCACCTACCTCCTTGGTACCTGGTGGATGTTTGACCATGTTCCCGCTTCGTTTGTAGGGGTACTTTCTTTTTTGGAAACTTGCCGACTGCCGGTGGCTTGATCAAGCCCACCGTCTTTGCCTCGTCACCCATGACCTTGACACTCTTGGCGAGGTCCTCTCCGAAGAGTAGGTTGGCCGGCTGTATGTTGCTAGGCTGGAAAAATACTGCAATCTTGGAATTAATGGTGGGCCGAATGGCACTTTCCCTGAGACAATTTATCTAAAAAATGGGTGCTACAAAGCAACCCTAGTACCTCTTGATGTGTCTCCGACACATGCCCTCCATCCACCGTTCTCGCGAACGTCGTGATTCCTGAGCCAAGTAATTTCAGGATTCTCTGCAGCTTCATCTCCTGGGCACTGCACGCCCACGCCCGTCTGGCTCCATATCACCCAGCAACTCGCAGTTACCCTGTCTCTTGGTGATTCCAGACTCTGACTGGACAGCGAATCGTACTGCCAGAGATAGGAACTCTGACAACGGCCATCTTCGCTTTCCCATTGGCATTCCATACTCTGACGGGACAGCGAATCGTGCTGCCAGAGAATGGACCTCTGACAACGGCCATTCTTCGCTATCAACAAAGTCTCCGTCAGAGTCGGGTCAGAACTGAGCTGACCCTCTGCAAGTGCCTTTTAAATGAGGGTGCTATCCAGCAGCCTCTATATCGTGGAGGCCAACTCTTCTCCCAGTGGCACTCCATACTCTGACGGGACAGCGAATTATGCTGCCAGAGAATGGATCTCTGACAACGGCCGTTCTTTGCAAGTTCCAAGACTCCCTCAGAGTCGGGGTCAGAACTTAGCTGACCCTCTGCACTCACCTCATGCATGAGGGTGCTTTAAGCAGCCCTCTACCAGGTGCTGCCGGCGTGGCCTTTCTGCAGCCTACCGCCCACACAACTCTTCCCCCCGGAGTGTGCGTTTCTGGAGCAACCTCTGGATGAGGTGCTCCATTTGGGAGAACCATTTAAAAAACGTCTCCAGCCCCGTACAGGCTCGTTGTAGCCCGACTCCGTTGAGTCCGAGGGCCTCCCAGACTTCCCCGTGCCTTACGCCCGACAGGCGTTGGCTTTGGTGCTTTTTAGCACTGAGTCTGAAGTCGCCCCGCTCCCGGTCGGCGACTGTGCAGGGGTACGAGGCAGCCGCTCACAGACCGCATTCCCGCGGCTGCCCTCCCCCTGGTCATCTTCATCATGGTGCTGCCTGTGACAAACACAGAGCACAGCACCATAGTAAAGGAACTTACTTACTCCAGCTAAGTTTAAGTTTCTCACTTAGCTGGAGCTTTAAAACTCTTTAAAAATACTCTAAAAGTACTTACCACGGGAGGAGCTCTGTCGTCCCGCTGTCCGTGCGCCAATGCGACCGACGTAATGATGCGCAGGCGCCCTGACGGGTCTTCTTCACGGAATCACTAAGGTGACTCCAAAGTAAAATATAAAGGAGGATAGTAAAAGCTTCTTTAGGTATGTGAAGAGGAAAAAATTAGTTAAGACCAAAGTTGGACCATTGAAGACTGAAAAGGGTGAATTTATTATGGAGAACAAGGAAATGGCAGATGAGTTGAACAGGTACTTTGGATCCGTCTTCACTAAGGACGACACAAACAATCTCCCTGTTGTACTAGTGGCCAGAGGATCTGTGGGGACGGAGGAACTGAAGGAAATCCACATTATTCAGGAAATGGTGTTGGGTAGACTGATGGGACTGAAGGCTGATAAATCCCCAGGGCCTGATGGTCTGCACCGCAGGGTATTTAAGGAAGTGGCTCTAGAAATCGTGGACGCATTGGTGATCATTTTCCAATGTTCTATAGATTCAGGATCAGTTCCTGTGGATTGGAGGGTAGCTAATGTTATCCCACTTTTTAAGAAAGGCGGGAGAGAGAAAACAGGCAATTATAGATCAGTTAGCCTGACATCGGTGGTGGGGAAGATGCTGGAGTCAATCATAAAAGATGAAATAGCGACACATTTGGATAGCAATAACAGGATCGGTCTGAGTCAGCATGGATTTACGAAGGGGAAATCATGCTTGATTAATGTTCTGGAATTTTATGAGGATGTAACTAGGAAAATGGATAAGGGAGAGACAGTGGATGTAGTGTACCTGGACTTTCAGAAAGCATTTGATAAGGTCCCACATAGGAGATTAGTGGGCAAAATTAGGGCACATGGTATTGGGGGTAGTGTGTTGACATGGATAGAAAATTGGTTGGCAGATAGGAAACAAAGAGTAGGGATTAACGGGACACTTTCAGAATGGCAGGCAGTGACTTGTGGGGTACCGCAAGGCTCAGTGCTGGGACCGTAGCTATTTACAATATATATTAATGATTTAGATGAAGGGATTACAAGTAACATTAGCAAATTTGCAGATGACACAAAGCTGGGTGGCAGTGTGAACTGCGAGGAGGATGCTATGAGAGTGCAGGGTGAATTGGACAGGTTGGGTGTGTGGGCAGATGCATGGCAGATGCAGTTTAATGTGGATAAATGTGAGGTTATCCACTTTGGTAGCAAAAACAGGAAGGAAGATTATTATCTAAATGGTGTCAAGTTAGGAAAAGGGGAAGTACAATGGGATCTGGGGGTCCTTGTTCATCAGTCATTGAAAGTAAGCATGCAGGTACAGCAGGCAGTGACAAAAGTGAATGGCACGTTGGTCTTCATAACAAGAGGAGTTGAGTATAGGAGCAAAGAGGTCCTTCTGCAGTTGTACAGGGCCCTAGTGAGACCTCACCTGGAGTATTGTGTGCAGTTTTGGTCTCCAAATTTGAGGAAGGCCATTCTTGCTATTGAGGGAATGCAGCGTAGGTTCACAAGGTTAATTCCCGGGATGGCGGGACTGTCATATGCTGAGAGAATGGAGCGACTGGGCTTGTATACTCTGGATTTTAAAAGGATGAAAGGGGATCTCATTGAAACATATAAGATTATTAAGGGTTTGGACACGCTAGAGGCAGGAAACATGTTCCCGGTGTTGGGGGAGTCCAGAACCAGGGGCCACAGTTTAAGAATAAGAGGTAAGCCATTTAGAACGGAGATGAGCAAACACTTTTTCACACAGAGAGTTGTGAGTGTTGAATTCTCTGCCTCAGAGAGCGGTGGAGGCTGGTTCTCTGGATACTTTCAAGAGAGAGCTAGATAGGGCTCTTAAAGATTGCGGAGTCTGGGAATATGGGGAGAAGGCAAGAACGAGGTACTGATTGTGGATGATCAGCCATGATCGCATTGAATGGCGTTGCTGGTTCGAAGTGCCGAATGGCCTATTCCGGCACATATTGTCTATTTCATAATTGACACAAGGAACTGAGGGTGCTAGTTCACAAATAAAGACACTGGTGTAACTCAGTGGGTCAGGCAGCAATTCTGGAAAACATGAATAGTTGGCACTTTGGTGATATAGTAAAAGCACAAAACACATGCTCTATACTTTATGCAGCGTGAGATGAAGTAAGACTCCTGAAATTAGTGCTCTATCCAAATTACGCAAACATTCTCCAGCTACTGGTAGACAATTCTTATGGCATCATTATCCCGCCTCACTAAGGTCTCCTGAGCTCAATATTTGTTGGGCCATCGTAACCTACTCCATAGATAGACAAAAGTGCTGGAGTAACTCAACAGATAAGGCAGTATGTTTAAGAAGGAACTGCAGATGCTGGAAAATCAAAGGTAGACAAAAAATGCTGGAGAAACTCAGCGGGTGCAGCAGCATCTATGGAGCAAAGGAAATAGGCAACGTTTCGGGCCGAAACCCTTCTTCAGACAGATAAGGCAGTATCCCTGGAGGAAAGGTAAAGGAAATGGATATCCTTTTCCTAGGTATGTTACAAAACTTACCTTCAGCGGCGCTGCAGTTCTATCACTGGCCGTGTGCGCGGCTTTGGCGCCTTTGAGAGGGGGGCGGGTTTAAAATGCCGTTTTTCTCCAGCCTGTTCAAATGTCAGGCTGTCAGGCTGTTTAGTTGCTGATGAAAAATCGCTCCGACTGCCGTTATATCAATTTATTAAAATTAGCGCTGGATAATTTAATAGCAGGAGTAAAATTAAAATTGTCTTCTAAAGCCGTGAACGCCGACAACGGGACGGATTTCACGTACGGGACAGGTAAAGGAAAGCCGTTTATTTTACATATAAGCGTGCTTCTTAGGATGCCTTTAATCAAAATTTCACGTTGCGAAAATGTGATTATGTAAATATACGAACCGACAGCATTTTTCCTGCCGATATGGGGTTTAAATTCACTGCAACCGTAACGTTCCAAACGATCGCGTTCCACAAAAACCCATGTTAACCTTTTCTTAAGAAATGGATAGATGTTTAGATCTAGTAATTGATTTTGTAATTAGCTACAATTAGGTAACTAACTAATTATATGCTTTAATTTCAGGTCATCCAAGTAAGATTGTTTCATATTTGTTTCAGAATGCTTCAATCTATAATAACTGAACATTTCTTTCAGTTCTCTTAATTTCTAAGAAAGTTATGGGCTTTTGACTGTCCTTGATCACAGCTTTTGAGTTAAGTCAATGGAAAACCAATAGGGAACAAGATGCTAATTTCCAGGTATGAAAATGGCCATAACATTTTTAATACTGAAGATATGAAAGTGAATTAGGTGTCAAATTAAACTTCTTTTTATCCTCCACTACAAACCTACCGACTCCCATGGCTATCTGGACTACACTTCTTCCCACCCTGCTTCCTGTAAGGACTCCATCCCCCACTCCCAATTCCTCTGTCTACGCCGCATCTGCTCCCAGGATGAGGCGTTCCACACCAGGGCATCCAAAATGTACTCATTCTTCAGGGAACGGGGGTTCCCCTCCTCCACCATAGATGAGGCTCGCACCAGGGTCTCTGCCATACCCCGCAACACTGCTCTCTCTCCCCATCCCCCCACTCACAACAAGGGCAGAGTCTCCCTAGTCCTCACCTTTCACCCCACCAGCTGTCACATACAACAAGTGATCCTCCGTCAGTTTCGCCACCTCCAACGTGACCCCACCACTCGCCACATCTTCCCAACTCCCCCCATGTCTGCCTTCCGCAAAGACCGCTCCCTCCGTAACTCCCTTGTCAATTCTTCCCTTCCCTCCCGTACCACCCCCTCCCCAGGTACTTTCCCTTGCAACCGCAAGAGATGCAACACTTGTCCCTTCACCTCCTCCCTTGACTCCATTCAAGGACCTAAACAGTCGTTCCAGGTGCGACAGAGGTTCACCTGCATCTCCTCCAACCTCATCTATTGCATCCGCTGCTCTAGATGCCAGCTGATCTACATCGGTGAGACCAAGCGGAGGCTTGGCGATCGTTTCACCGAACACCTCCGGTCGGTCCGCAATAACCAACCTGACCTCCCGGTGGCTCAGCACTTCAACTCCCCCTCCCATTCCGTATCTAACCTCTCTGTCCTGGGTCTCCTCCATGGCCACAGCGAGCAACACTGGAAATTGGAGGAAATGCACCTCATATTCCGCTTGGGCAGTCTACATCCTGGGGGCTTGAACATTGAATTCTCCCAATTCTGCTAGCCCTTGCTGTCCCCTCCCCTTCATCAGCCCTCTGGTTGTCTCCTCCCCTCCCCCAGCCCTCGGGCTCCTCCTCCGCCTTTTTTCCTTTCTTCTCCCCACCCCCTATCAGTCTGAAGAAGGGTTTCGGCCCGAAACGTTGCCTATTTCCTTCGCTCCATAGATGCTGCTGCACCCGCTGAGTTTCTCCAGCATTTTTGTGTACCTTCTTTTTATGCTTTATCTGATGGGATAAATTGCAGACTTGATTTTTTAAATCTCAAAATTTTGTAATTGCTACTTTTCCTCTAGAGATGCTACCTGATCTGCTGAGTTACTACAGCACTTTTTCTCTATCTTTAGTAAGAACCACAATCTGCAGTTCTTTGTTTCTACATAACTTACTCTACGTTGGTCATAAAATTCACCCGTTGCTTTTTCTTTGAAAGAATAAACAAATATACTGAATGACTCATCTTTCAACACCGTGAGTGTATCCTGTGCATCATTCTTCATAGTATTTGTGCCAAGTGATTCATGTCTTATTTGCTTTTAGTCTGTCACTACATCTTTTGCAGGTTCTACAATGTACACAATTGAACACTTACAATCATTCACAGAAAACGTCAATGAGAAGGTGTTGAACATTAGGATACAATGCTCTTCAAGATTTAATCTGACACGCTAATCCTTTAATGCAATCAGGTAATTTTCACCTCCTCATTTATTCGATAAAATACTTTCCTTCACAGCAGGAGCCCTGCGATCACATCTCAACCCAATTTAAAAGTGTTAATGCAATAAATATCTTATTTCCAAATGTCCAAGATGCCATGTGTGATGAACTTATTGAAGGTTATCCCTTCAATAAGCAATGGCTTTGAGACAGAAGTGAGATCTTCCAATTTCACTTTCTAAATGTATTAGAAACCTCTTTCACATTTAGTTTATAGATACACCTTTACCATCCTTGCACATTGCTCTAGCGATATTGCTCACAATGCTCGAGAGTTTCATGATTACAAGAGATGATCACAAAAGCAAGTGTTGTAGAGCAGAGGGATCTGAGAATGCAGGTACATAGTTCCTTGAAAGTGGTGTCACAGGTAGATAGAGTGGTCAAAAATGCTTTTGATAAATTGGACCATCAGTTATGGTATTGAGTATAGAAGGATTTTATGTCACAGTTGTACAAGATTTTGGCAAGGCCGCATTTTGAGTACTGTGTTCAGTTTTGGTCACCCTGCCATGGGAAGGATGCTGTTCAGCTGGAAAGAGTGTTAAGAAGATTGATGAGTATGTCACCAGGACTTGAGGACATGAACTGTAGGGAGAGGCTGGGCAGACTAGAACTTTATTCCTTGTAGTGCAGAAGGATGAGGGGTGATCTTATAGAGGTGTGTAAGACCATGAGGGAAATAATTAGGGTGAATGCACAGTTTTTTACCCAGAGGAGGGGAATCAAAAACCAATGAACATAGGTTTATGGTGAGAGCTGCGTGGGGCAAGTTTTTTTACAGAGAGATTAGTGGATGTCTGGAACATGTTACCACAGGTGTGGTGGAGGCATGGTGATAGATGGTAACAGGGAGGGAGGGAGGGAGGGAGGGAGGGAGACGGACGGGCGGGCGGGCGGGCGGACGGACGGGCGGAGGGGCGGAGGGGCGGAGGGGCGGAGGGGCGGAGGGGCGGAGAGGCGGAGAGGCGGAGAGGCGGAGAGGCGGAGAGACGGAGAGACGGAGAGACGGAGAGAGAGAGAGGATCGAGGGATTTGGATCATTTGCAGGCAGAGGAGATTAACTTGGAATTGGGTTCAGCACAGATATTGTGGACCAAAGGACCTGTTCCTTTGCTGAATTGTTTTACGTTCCATTAATCTTTCCATTTCCTCTTTAATTGAAAATGAAAATGTAGCTTGTGGAAAACTGTTTAAAATCCACGTCCACAAGCCAAGAGACAGAAGAGGGGAGTGAATTTCATGTTAATGCTGCTATTGAGCAGTGGGCTTACAAATGCTAGCGGCGGGGTTGCCAGTGTTTTGTTAGGATCTCAACTGCCAGATGAATTTCTGTTGTTCTGCAAAATCTGTTCTGAAACTCTTATGGTACTGCATCTTCACATTTCTCATCTCCTTCTACCTCCTAATGCCACAAGAAGGTGATGCTTTCTCATGCCAAGAGGCACCCAATTGGTTTAACTTAAAATTAATATAAGGATGTGTTCCCAAAGGAGGCTCATCCAACAGCACAACTGAAGTGGGTACCTGAATGGGGAACCTAAGGCACTCTAATTTAGTGCCCATCAACCATCAGGCTCTTGACTACTGCACAATACTAACCACCACCTCAGCAACTATGATGCTAAATGGACTGTATCTTTGGTTGCACTATGGACATCAGTTTTTGTACTTTGAGGGTTACCTCATATTACAGTTATTAATTGTATTAATATTTATTATTATTATTATATATTTATTGTTGATTATTATATATTTATCTGCATGTTATTGGGTCTGCTAAGCTGCAGCAAGTAAGAATTTAATTGTTCCATTGCCAGTTCATGTGGCAATTAAACATCTTTGACGCATATCGTTGCTCCATTTGTGAATGTCATTTCTCCTAATAGGTAGGAGCCTCTTTGTTGGGCTTTTTATGAGATGATGTTGTGCACCCATTAAGAACATAGCCATGATCTCTAAGACCAGATGAATGCAGGTATGTAGTGCAACACTTTGAGCATGTTGAATGTGCTTCAATATTAATTGCAGTAGATGAATGGACCTTCTGAAAGTACTGCTCAACTGCAATTCTGGGAAGCAGCTATTGAGGCAGGGTGAAGTCTGTTGAGGACAATTGTAATCTTTGAAGATCCACACAGAGATCTACCTTTCTGAGCTGGAGCACCTGCTCCTTGGAAACTCTTCAAATAAAAACATCTTCGCAGCTGACAAGTAGACAATCAATTGCACAATAGCTAGTTACTGTCACCAGCAAACTGCACAATGAAAGAAGAGTATCCTTTGCCTTTGTTATATATCCAGTGAAAGGAGCATATCAGGGCCTGTCTGTGCCATTTATTATGTTGTGGAAGTCCTTGCCATTTGATAATATTGAAGTACTCTATCATATTGGCACCGATTGTGAACAGAAACCCAATGAAACTGCCAGCTATAGAAAACAATGCATTCTTCATCTGTGCTTCAATTTGGCTTATTTACAGATGTTCCCAGTGAGAGCTGGAAATAAGAAACTGCCATACGTGCTAAGGGCAATCGTGACTTTAATAATCACAAGCAATGTGGTGTGCTTAGTGAAAAAGAGCTGTAGCACATGGCATAACATCAGCAACCAACAACCGACCAACATCGGTAGTAGGAAGGCAAATGCAATGCTATCATTTATTTAGAGACTAGAAAATAGAAACCAGGCAGGTAGTGCTGAGGCTTTATAAGGCGCCGGTCAGACCTCTTTTGGAGTATTGTGAGTAGTTTTGGGCCCCATATCTCAGGAATGATATGCTGGTGTTGGAGAGGATCCAGAGGAGGTTTACAAGAATGATCCCAGGAATGATTGGGTTAACACTTGGCGAGCGTTTGACGGCACTGGGCCTGTACTCGCTTGAGTTTAGAAGGATGAGGGGGAACCTCATTGAAACTTACCGATTAGTGAAAGGCTTGGATAGAGTCAGGGCCGGCCTTAGGAGGTGCGGGGCCCAATTGGGAACAATTTTGGTGAGCTCCAGGTTCCCAGCCAAGGCCTGTAGAATCATAGAAATACAAATAAAGTCTATTATAGACTTTATATGTCTATGGTAGAATGGAAAGTAATAGAATAGAATAGAATGCCTTGTATTGTCATTCAAACAGCTTGGTTTGAACGAAATATCATTCCTACAGTTTAACATTACAAAAAAAAACCAAGACCCACACTTAACACAGTTTACACAAACATTCATCACAGTGAATCTCCAACACCTCCTCACTGTGCTGGAAGGCAAAAGTCTTATCTCTTCCCTTTGTTCTTCTCCCGCAGTCCAGCAGTCCAACTGCAACGTCGAGGTGACTGGGGCTCACGATGTTAAAGCCCTTGGTGGGCGATGGTAAGTCCCGCGGCCGTTTAAGCCGCGCCGGGTGATGTTAGGCCCCGCTCCGAGTCATTTAACCCCGCGATTCCGGCGGGAGAAGTTGCCGTTGTGGGAGCTCCGAAAAGCGGTCTGTTCCTGTCCACCGGGCCTGCGGCCGGAGCCTCCAAAGCTTTGGTCGGGTTGCAGCCGCGCGCCACCAGAGCTCTCCCCGCTCTGGTCGGCCAGCTCCACGATGGCGAGTCGGCCCGCTCCGCGACTGGAGCCCTCAGGTTGGTTCCAGTTGGAGGCCGCCGCTGGCTCCACGATGTTAGGCCCAACGACATCGGAGACCCGACAGGGAAAAAGTCGGGTCCCCAAACAGGGAAGAGATTAAACGGTTTCCCCCACCCCCCACATATACACAGCTAAAAAATAATAAAAACTAGAATCAAAAACATACATTTAACGAGACAAAAAAAAGACAGACGGACTGCAGTCGAGCCGCTGCCGTTAGGCGCCGCCTCACTCCAGCCAAAGTCTAATCAAAATGTGCGCTTAAAAAGTGCCTGCGAGTTAATGGACCAAACAGATCTAAGTTACATTTTAATATAAAATTGCATACATGCAAGCCTACAAGTAACAAACAAAATGTGTAGATCACCTCTGAAAAGTACATAGTTACAATACCACTTGTTTTAGTGACTGTGAAATGAAAAAAAAAATTAATTGTCTAGATCCTGGCAAACCAATAGCTATTGGCGAAAAACCAGTCCAGGCATTAAATTTTGGGCTTCAGGCCCATCCTACCCTTTGGGCTTCTACCCCATCCTAACTTAGTTGTGATGTGTGTGTGTGTGTTAGTTGTCTGTGCGTGATGTGTGTGTGTTAGTTGTTTGTGTTATGTGTGTATGTGTGGGAGGGAAGGAGAGAAGGATGGAGGGAGAGAAGTGAGGAAGGAGAGAAGGGAGTGAGGAAAGTAGAGAAAGAAGAGAGGGAGGAAAGGAGGGAAAGAAGGGAGGGAGGGAAGAAGGGAAGGGAGGGAGGGAAGGGAAGGAGAGAAGGGAGGGAGAGGGCCGGCGGCGGGAGCGGATGCCACGCATGTGAGCTGAGGCCGAGGTTTGTTAAAGTTGCTCCAAACCCCGGCCCGGCCCTCCCTGTATTGTTCACCGCGTCTCCCCGGGGAGGGGTGGAGCCGGGGCTGTGTGCGTGAAGCACGATGACTGGAGGGGCGGGAGCGCTGCCCTGGGACCGTGAGGGACCTCCCCCTCTCCCCCTTCTCCATTCCCCTCACCCCCCCCTCCCAGTCTACCCCTTTCTTCCACCTCCCCCCCTCTACTCTCTCTCCACCCCTCTCCCCCCCCTCCACCCGGGGTAGATCTACCCGAACCATGAGTAGATTACTCCCGCGGGGCCCCCTTAGGCACGGGGCCCAATTGGGAGCAATCGGTCCAAATGGCTTAAGGCCGGCCCTGGATAGAGTGGATGTGGAGAGGATGTTTCCACTAGTGAGAGAGTCCAGGACCAGAAGCCATAGCCTCAGAATAAAAGTACATACCTTTAGAAAGGAGATGAGGAGGAATTTCTTTAACCAGCGGGTGGTGAATCTGTGGAATTCAATCCCACAATAGGCTGTGGAGGCCGTCAGTGGATATTTTAAGGTGGAGTTTGGCAGCTTCCTGATTAGTACGGATGTCAGGGGTTATGGGGAGAAGGCAGAAGAATGGGGTTGAGAGGGAAAGAGAGATCAGCCATGATTGAATGATGAGGTAGACTTGATGGGTTGAATGGTCTAATTCTACTCCTACAACTTATGAACTTATGAACCAAAAAGTACAGTACTTGCATGTTCAAATGCAAATAGGAACATCTCAGCCAATATGTTTGAAGTGGGTAAAGATAGGCACAAAATGCTGGAGAAACTCAGCGGGACAGACAGCATCTCTGGAGAGTAGGAGCTGGTGACGTTTCAGGTCGAGTCTCTTCTTTAGGGGGATCTGTGGGTAGTTGCCAACTACCAGTCCAGCTTCCCTGTCCTTTTTCCTCCCAGGAAACAAAGACAGAGAGGAATCCTCAGTGGGAAAGCCACTGTGACCTACTGGAACCAAAGGGAAATGCTGCACACACAGCAGAGGGTTGTACAAGTCTGCCTTTGCCCCCAAATGTAGCAGTGTTGAAGCTTGGTTATGTCATGAGGAATTTCCATTCTACCCTTTGTACATGCTTGTCTCTCTCCATTGAGACGTCAAACTGGAAGCATATATCATTTTTTATTTTTATGCACTGGACAGATTTTTGACAAGTTATTATTGACTTGTTTGCCTTCTTGAGCAAAAAGGCAACATTTACACGACTTGCCACAAACAATGTTAAACAGTGTCTGAACCAGATTTGACAGCCACTTTCAAAATCAATTGTTGGAATAAATTTTCACTAATCTGGAGCTGCCACATATGAGTCAGAGAGAAATTGACTGAACTGCAACAAAAGATTTGTTGTCACTCTCCTAAATATTGCAAATGATGAAGACGCAGGGAACTGCAGATGCTGGAATCTTGTTAATGGTAAAATGGTTGCTAACCATTTTAACTACCCTGCCCATTCCCATACTGACCTTTCTATCCTTAGCCTCCTCCAATAACAGAGTGAAGCTACACTCAAACTGGAGGAACAGCACCGCATCATACAACCCCACGGTAAAAACAATAATAGACAAAAAAAACTGGAATAACTCAGTGGGTCAGACAGCATCTCTGGAGAAAAGGAGTAGGTGATGATTTGGGTCGAGTCCCTTCCTCAGAACATTGAATATTATAAGAACATTGAATTTTCCAATTTCATATAATACCGACCATCCCTTCTCTTTGCTGTGCTCCTACCACCACCCTAGTGTGCATACGTTTCTCCCACTATCTCCCATCCCTTCTCACCCCAATCTCCCTAATCCTTTCCTCTCTTTTGTACTCTCACACATTTCCATGTCCTGCATTCCCTTTATCACTCTCTCTCTGCTCCCGCACTGTCTGCTTCTGCCTATAGTCCTCCCTCTGGCTGCATTCCTCCTCTCCTTATCTGACACCCCCTTGTCTCCTCTGTTATCCATCTGCTAATCCAACCACCACCTGCATCACCTGCATCTACCTATCACATGCCAGGCTTTATCCATTCTCCACCTAATGTTTCCACCTTTCTCTCCCCTACTACAATCAGTTTGAAGAAGGGACCCAACCCAAAATGTTGCCTGTCCATTCCTGCCTGACACACCAATTTCTCCAGCACTTTGTGCGTTATTGTAAACAATGGTCAGCCATGGATTGGTCTTCCTAATCCAAACGTGCTTCAAAACTCATGGGAAATTGGTCTTTTCCTTTAAGACTTTAAAAAAAGTTGTTGCTCTCAATAGTACCTTCTTTGGATTTTCCTACATTTTCCTACACCTCGATGCAAGACCATGAAATGAAGTTTTGGATGCAATTTTTAATGAACTGTTCACACACATCTTGCTGGATGCACTTATTCAATGAAATCAGAATTGCGTTATCTTTACAGTTGTAATCATAACTAATTTTAAATACTTTTGTTGATTCCTCCCCCTCCATGGCTTACCTGTGGAATCATAACATTTCACAACAGAAACTCGAGCCCATCTAGTATCTCACACTCTTTTAATCTTGCGTCAAGTGTTTTATTGTCATATGTCCTGAAACCGAACAATGAAATTCTTACTTGCAACAGCACAACAGACATGTAAACATATCAATCAATAAAACCCATAATAAATAACAACAACAAAAGGTTCAGTGTATATTAGAAAATAATGCCCACAAGTCTATATAGATTGGAGCCTATTTGGAGATTGTAGTTTTTAATAGCCTGATGGATGCAGGGAAGAAGCTGCTCCTGGACCTTGCAGTTTTCAGGCTTCTATACCTTCTTCCCGATGGCAGGAGTGATATGAGAGCGTGGCCAGGGTGGTGTGGGTCTCTGATTATGCTTTTTGAGGCAGAGACTCTTGTGTATTGTGACTGTCGATGGTGGGGAGGTCAGCACCTGTTATGGGCTGGACAGTGTTCACCATTTTTTGCAATCTTCTTCATTCCTGGTTTGAGTTGCCAATCCAGGCTGTGATCTGATGGTATTCTTCTCATTTCCAATGTCCTGGAAAAGTCCACTTTATCAATCTGATCCAGTTCCTTTTTAGAACATCAATACTGCCTGTTTTTAGCATAATTTGTGCCTCAGAATTTTGCATATATTCCCCATCCTTTCCATAAATATTTTATTTCCAAGCTCATTATTAATTTCTTTTGGTTTTATTTTGTTTCTAACTTCTAGTAAGCACCACGACAGAAAATGGAAACCTTGTATCACTGTATATCATATTGTAACTTCACATCAATCTTATGATCTCAAGGACATTGGGAGTAAAGTGCTAAGATCTGGTTTGTAAACAATCAAGGACTGCTTCAGATGAAACTTTAATGTGCCGGAGATCAAGAATGTTTAATTGTCATATGTACCAAGAGCAGAACAATGAAATTCCTACCGGCAATAGTATAACAGGTCTGTAAACCTCATAGATAATATATTAAACAATCAATAAATTAAAAACTCTGAAAATTAGTGCAAAAGGTCCAGTCCACAGTACAACTAAGACAGTTGATAGTTTATGGTTTAGCTAGTATTTGTAGTCATGGAGTCAAAGAGCCATACATCACAGATTCAGACTGCTTCCGCCCATGTTGCCCATGTTGACCAAGCAGCAATGTCTACACTGGACCTACCCGCCCATGTTGCCCGTGTTGCCCAAGCAGCAATGTCTACACCAGTCCTACCTGCCCATGTTGCCCATGTTGCCCATGTTGCCCATGTTGGCCATGTTGACCAAGCAGCAATGTCTACACTAGTCCGACCTGCCCATGTTTAGTCACAGTGTTCAAGTTGTTGGAAAGAAGCTGTTCTTGAAATTGGAGGTCAGAGTGTTTTGACTTCTTCCCGATGACAGGTGTGAAATGAGAGTGTTGCCAGGGTGGTGGGTCCTTGGTAATGCTGACTGCCTTTGTCTCCTCTAAATCCCTTCGCCAGTAGTGAGGTCAAGTACCCATGACGGACCGTGCAATGTCCACCATTTTTTATCGTCTTCTTTGTTCCTGGTCGTTGGAGTTGCCAAGCAAAACATCTTAAACGTGAAATGGAACATATTAAAATACTACAAATAAAAGCATTAACATACAAAGCATAAATAAAAGCATTATGCATTTCATTAAATGAAATTAAAAACAAATTCTTCCAGCCCATGCTGGGAATTCATATTGAGATAAATGGGGTCTCCAAGTCCATGGCAGATCTGATTGATGTAGGATAGGAAGAGAGTGATTTGCCAGTATTGTGCTGAGGAATCCCAACACTATTGGTTCAGTTCAGTTTATTGCCATGTGTACCGAGGTACAGTGAAAAGCTTTTCCACCATCAGGCTCCATGTCGAACCCAGTAATACTGCCAAGTGGCAGATGTACAAGCATTTGCCAGGCAATATCTGTCTTGAACTTAACACAAGCTACCTGGAGAGGCTAAATATTTCAGTACTTTATGGCAGCATGGTGGCACAGCGGTAGAGTTGCTGCCTTACAGTGCCAGATCATGTCTATGGGTGCTGTTTGTATGGAGTTTGTACGTTCTCCCTGTGACTGTGTGGGTTTTCCATAGGTGCTCAGGTTTCCTCCCACACTCCAAAGACGTACACGTTTGTAGGTTAATTGTGGTGTACGGGGATTACTAGTCGGCGGGTACACTGTGGGCCGAAGGGCCTGTTTCTATGCTGCATCTAAACTAAACTAAACTATTGGGCCACAGGTAATTGAATTCGGTTTAATGCTGTGAAGGTTTTGGTCCATCATTTGTAAAGCTCCACAGCTTCAAATTGAGACATCTTTTGGAAAACCTTGTACCTTTCACCCTTCAATTAAGCCAGGATGAGAAACAATCAAAATGTGTAGGAATGAACTGCAGATGCTGGTTTAAATCGAAGATAGACACAAAATGCTGGAGTAACTCAGTGGGACAGGCAGCATCTCTGGAGAGAAGGAATGGGTGACGTTTTGGGTCAAGACCCTTCTTTAGACTGGTGTCTATCTTTGAGAAACTATCAATGTCGTTTGAGAAAAATAACCCGGTGCTTTTACATTACATCAAAACTATATGAAGTTGCAGTTTAAATGCCAAAAGCTCAGGTATCTCCAGGGAAACATCATATCAACATGGCATGAAATGCCTGAGATGGTGCAGAATGTCCAGCCTTTGTTTACCTCATTAATATTCCAGATTTCCTTGGCAACCGGTCTCAGCTCCTTGCTTTCTGACTTTAACATTAACTCCAAATGTTACATTGAATATTGCAAAGAATATTATAGGTCTCAGAAAATCAGTCCGTGCAAACGTGATAAAATTGGACAAACTGCCTGTTGCCGAATCAGTCCCAACAAAGAGAAACTTATATCCTCACATGTGTATCATGCTCACCAACACTCACCACATCCTTGGTCAGTAATCTTCACAGTAACTGTATGTTTGTTTGACGTGTCTGATGTCTCGCCCTTGAACATGGTGAGCACGTGGCTAAAAAAACAAACAATATGAACATGTTGAGAGAAAGTAATCGATGGTACAAGGAGACAGATTTTACTTCGGAGTCACATGAGTGACGACGTGAAGAAGACCCGTCAGGGCACCTGCGCGTCATTACGTCAGACGCATTGGCGCGAACGGACGCGAGGAGCGCTCCTCTAGTGGAATTGTAGTTGTGAACTACAAGGTAAGTAAAAACTTTTTCAATAGTTTCCGGGTCCGTTTGCTGTGGGTCTGTGGGGATTTTTTTCACCGGTGCCATGGAAAAAACGGGCAAGCAGTAGAGGCAAGCGGCAAAGCCGGTAGAAAGTCGCGAGATTGCGGTCGACGAACAGCTGCATCAGACCCCTGTTCAGTCGCCGGCTGGGAGCATAGGGACTGTGGACTTGGGGTTGAAAAGAACTCAGTCAGCGCCAGTGGGGCGCAAGGCTAAATTCAAGTCCATGAGGCCCACGGAGGAGGAGTCCGATCAGGAGGATGCAACTCCAGGGCTGGATACCACTTTTGAGCGGATTGCTCAGATGGAAAGCCTGTTACACAGGTTACTGGAGAAAGGCACACTCAGGGAGAGTGTAACCAAAGCCAGGCTCCAGAAACCAGGTCAGCAGCACCTAGCAAAGGGCTGTTTGAGAGCACCCTCATTGATGAGGCCCGTGCACAGGGTCAGCAGAGTTTTCCAAAACAAGCGAAGACGGCAGCTGCCAGATGGTCTATTTCTGGCAGTACGATTCGCTGCTCTGTGAGAGTTCTGACCCTGAGTCTGACGGTGAGGCCGATACAAGCGAAGACGGCAGCTGCCAGATGTTTACTCCTGGCAATACGATTCGCTGCCCCGTCAGAGTCAGGAGAGCCACTGGGAAAGGAAGTGGCCTCTACGATCAACTATTGTGTCTTCCATCAGCTCTAGTAGCTTACGATGGATGAAAATGCCAAAAAAGCATGAGACCCCAAGGAACTGCGTATTGCTGAAAGTACTAGCAGTGAACCAAGATATAAGGGGTCAGATGGGCGAGGGCATGTGAGCCTAAGAAAAGTAAACTGCAGAGAATATTGAAGCTGCTGGGTTGATGAACAACTGCAATTTTGCAAAAACAATGGATGGAGGCCAGGGATGGAGATGCATCAAGTGGCACTAGGGTTGCTATGTAGCGCCCACTTCGAGATGAATTGTTTCAGGAAGTATGCCATTCGGTCCACCATCAACCCCAAGTTGCAGTAACTCTGTAAAGCCCATCAATGTGCAGTCATTCAACTTACTCTTCAGAGAAAAAAACTCACGAAACGTGGGAAAGAGTTGGATGATGAGGCAAAAACAGCAAGGTTGATCAAAACATTAATGGTCCGTAAGTCTGCGAAGAGGAGATATCCTTTCAGACATCATACAAAATCCTGGGCCTACACCAGGAACAAATCGACCATTGAAGCAGGGGCGCAGTTGGTGTCCTGCAGCGGGAAAACAAAAAAGCGTGGGTTTTTCCTGCCAGGAGCCAGGGACCACAGGTCACTCAGGTGACAAAGGAGGTAGGTGGACCTGGTTCTCATGGGAACATATTAAGGCAAAAACAGCCAAATATTGGAAGCAAATTACTTCAGATTTATTATTCGGAGTATTATTCAAAGGTTTCGAATTGATTCAATCCAGATAGTGATTTGCCATCCAGCATGTTCCCAGCAGAACACTCCAATTTCACAAAAGGATGTGATGGAGTTCCAAGCTGAATTGAAAACTTGTCTATAAACAAGTAATTGAAAGGTTGGTTTATCAAAACCACCAAATTGTGTTTAAATTTTCTCGACCTAAAAAGGTGAGGAGTATTTTAGATCTGACAAGTCTTTAAAATTTTGTGAAGTATAGACACTTCAAAATGGAGACTTTGAGACTGCCAAACAACTTATTTCAAAAGATGTTATATGGCACCTATAGATCTGAAAGATGTATATTACTTAGTGTCTGTTCATTTGTAAGATAAAAATATTTGAAATTTATCTGAATGAACAATTATGGCAATTCAAAGTTCTGTCTAATGGGTTAACTTCAGTTCCTAGAATTTCACTAAATTGGTAAAACCAATTTTGGGGCTAATTAGAGTCCAAGGACAGATGTTGATGGCTTAGCTGGATGATGTCCTAATTAGGACGAACAAGAGAATTAGTGAGTTATCTCTCTCAATTGTTCAATCCACTTTTGAAAGTTTGGGTTTAATTCATCCAGAGAGAAATTAAGGTTAGCGCCACTTACAACAATTGATTATTTTTATTTCACAATTGATTCAATTGACAGGGTAGTAATTTACCCAGGGTAAAGGGTAGAGCTGATTGGTGGTTGCATTAAGTTGTTGGAAAAGCAACAATCTTCAATTAAGACAGGTGGCCAGCTTGCTAGGAAAATTAGTGTTATTTCCAGCAATACAATATGGGCCATTGTACTACCAGCAGCTACAGACTGCAAAAAGAAAAGGCACTAAGATGCATGGTGGCCATTTTTGATAGGCCATGCAGTTAAACAACAAATGCTGCTACTGATTGCAGTGGTGGATTTAACATGTCTCTAGTAGTTCAAGCAAGATACTGATTGAACAGCATTCCATGGTCTTACAGACTGATGTCAGTGCACTAGGATTGGTGCCACTGAAAAGGTATCCATCTGTGGACAGATGGAATATGGAAGAGGCATTATTTTTGCAGACATGGAGAATCGACGTTTTACAGCTATTGGAAGGCTTATGAGCTCCAAGCTTGTTAATACAACTAATCTGCATGTTCAACTTCAAATTAACAACACTACAGCAATGGCATATATTAATTGTATGGGTGGAATTAAGTTGGTGTCATGTGACAACTTGGTGTGTTGACAAATATTTGGTTTCAGCTATTTATCTACCAGGTAGATTCAATATAGTAGCAGACACCAGGTTACGGGGAAATTCCATGATAACAAAGAATGGATGTTGAACCTTAAGAAGGTTATAGTAGTCAGATTTGGGAAGCCAGATACGACATGTTTCCATCGAGAAACAATCACCAGTTACAGAGATATGTGTTATGGGAACTACATCGGGAGACAGTAGCGATTGATGTTTTCTCGCTACATTAGGGTGGTATGTTTTTATATGCATTTTCCATCATTCTGTCTCATAAACCGGTGTCTGCTTAAAATGAAGCAGGATGCTGCCTCTGGGGTACTGGTGGTACCGGACTGGTCTACGCAGCCATGGTTCCCTTTGATATTGGAATTAATGACACAGTTTCTGATAAAGGTTTCCAAAAGAAGAGATTTACTGGTGTATCTGATAATTGGAGAGTAATATCCGTTATATGCCTGTATGGATCTGTAAATTTGCAGGTTTTAAAAAAAGAGGATTTTCTGGGCACACTGTAGACATGCTTACAGCAGTCTGGCGGAAGAGCACTCAAAAGCAGTACATTTGCGAATCTGAGATTGTGACTCTGTAAATGCTGCTTTCCCATTATGTAAAGAATGGGGAACATTTTTGTGTACAAAAGAATATGGAATGTTGTACCGCACATGTCTCAAATGTCTTAGGTTTCTCAACACTTTATTTGAGGGGTTGAGTTATAGTGCGATTTATTCAGCCAGAAGTACATTGTCCTTGTTTTTTATTGATGGGGTCGGAAAGACATCCTGTTGAGTCTCATTCTTTCATTTCCAGATTAATGAAAGGAATTTAATTCCAGATCTTCTAAACCTAGGTATGGCAATCTGGAATATAGAGTGGTTTTAAGCTACTTCATCAATGGACTCTTGGTACGATTCTGATTTGGCCAAATTCAGCATGAAGGTAGTCATGCTTATGGCACTTGTAACAAGCACAGAGAGTGCAGACATTACAAAAATTACAGATACACAGGATGGAAGTACCTCAGGATTATGTTATGTTTTACATTTTATGACCTACTAAATTGAAGTATGGTCAGGTGTGACAGGATTCAAGAGTGTTTTATTAGCATATTCCATGGATCCATGTCTATGTGTTAAGACATATTTGTTGTAATACATTGAGGCTACAAAGGTCTTATGAAATATGAAAACAAGATTGTTTATCATTCACGAAAAACCATACAAGATAGTGTCAGTTCAGACTATTTCAAGATGGTTAAAACAAGTCTTGGTTGCTGCAGGTGTGAACAGTGATGTTTTTACATCCCATTAGATTTAGCAGCAACATTGGCGGCCAGGGCGAAGGACGTCCCGTCGACCATATTTTCGCAGCCACGGGGTAATCTAATAAATTGGTGTTTCAACACTTTTACCATTGGCCTATTGCCAATACGGGGCTGTTTGCAGATAGTATATTAAGTTCTGCTTAAATTCCCCTGGGTTAAAAGGGGATACTGTTAATTCTATTATTCAAATAAATGAATTACTGCATTTGTCATGCAAATGTCATTAATAATGCATTATTGATTATTTCTCGTTCCAAGTCAATCAATGCAGTGAGAAGCCGGGATTTGTATCTGCGGCATGAAATCACAAAGCTTTAAAATTTTCACGTAGTCACTCGCATGACTCCGAAGTAAAATAGTAAGATTAAACGAGAACTTACCAGTTTGAAATTTGATCTTTATTTTATGAGGAGTTACGTTGGTGATTACGTGCCCACCACGGCCCAACCCTCTTTCATAAAGGTCAGATGGAAGTTCTTAATTTACTCGTTTTATTAGGTTACTATATTACTTCATTCTTGTTGTTTGTGATTTCACACCGCTGCTTTGAAGATTGACGCGCAGGCGCCTTGACGGGTCTTCTTCACGGAATCACCAAAGTAACTCCTCATAAAATAAAAATCAAACTTCAAACTGGTAAGTTCTCGTTTAATCTTACGAATATACTGCAGATGCTGGAATCTTAAGCAAAAAACAAGCTGCCTGAACAAACTCAGCAGGTCAGGCAGCATCTGTGGAGGGAATAGACAGATAACATTATGGATGGGGACCTATCTTCTGGCTGATTGGGGTGGGGGGTGGGAGGGGGAAGAATAAAGCCTGGCAAATGATAGGTAGATACAGGTAAGGAGGGGGGGGTTTAATTAGTAAATGTGTGGAATAATTGAATTGAATTATTTGAATTGAATTGAATTTATTTGTCATTCAAAAATAATTTGAATGAAATGTCGTTACCATACAGTCATAACAATGATATGCAAACAAAACACATAATGACATAAATTTAACATAAACATCCATCACAGTGATGGGCCTGTCCCACGGCGATTTTTTAGGCAACTGCCGGTGACTGTCATAGTCGTAGCAGGTCGCCGAAAAACCGGCGACAACCTACATCATCCAAGCAACAACCTATGATAGCACCTACGACAGCACCTACGTCAGGAGAAGTCAAGCTATGCTCATTGGCATCAAACCCACTGTCGCCGAAATTTTTTCAAAATGTTGAAAATTTAGCGCCGACCAGAAAGACGCTACGACTTTTTGCGCGACTTAGGAGACTACTGCCGGCGACCATCGGTGAACTTGTGGCGACAAACTAGTCGCCTGCAGTTGCCTAAAAAAATCGCTTAAGTGGGACAGGCCCATGACTCTCCTCCAGGCACCTCCTCACTGTGATGGAAGGTAAAAAACTATTTTACTTCAGAGTCACGTGAGTGACTACGTGAAGAACCCCGCCAGGACGCATGCGTGTCATATCGCTACACGCATTGCGAAACAGTCACGGGTGGAACGACGTTCCCCCTCAGCGGCAAAATTCAAAAGCCGGGAACTGCAGGTAAGTGATACTCTGCGTTCTTTTTGTTCTCTACATACTGTTTTACAGGTGTAGACTCCAATGGACAAAACGAGGAAAACCAAGAAGGCTGCTCCAAAGCTGGCGAGGGAGGACCGCGGAGTTGCGGGCAGCCAGCAGCGGCCAGCGGCCAGCGGCACGGGAATCACCCATAATGGGAACAGCTGTGCCCGACTTCGGCCCCGCACTGGCCAGATCTACACCGCGGCCGGGCGGTAAGGCAATACAAAAGTCTAATAAAGTCGTTGACTCGGATGAGTCCGACTTTGAGCAGCCGCGAGCGGCCAGCGACCGTGAACGCTGGAGCCGGATGGAGCGGCTTATGGAGCAAATGCTCCAACGTGACAGGCTCCGGGAGATGGAGTCTAGTCACTGTGGGCAATTTAATACACCCTCAGCAGCACCTCTTGTAGGTCTGCACAGTGCATCTCCCTCGTCAGAGGGGAGTACTGGGGGTCAATTCTGGGCTGACCCTGAAGAGGGGTTTCCAGAACAAACATCAAGTGTGCGAGGGGTGCAGGAAGACCAAAATCTACTGGACATGGTGTCCCAATTCGTACAGCCAGACCAAACTGGCTGAAACCTGGAACCGAAACTAGCTGCCAGTATTGACTATATGTCATTTAAGCAGCTACAGGAACAAGCTATATTGGACACCACGGCAAGACATTTGCCACCTGGGAACTGTACATCCCTGAATGTTCCCATTGTAAATAATTGCATATGGAAACACGTCGGAGCAGGAGTTAGAGGCATGGATGTCAAACTCCAAAAAGTACTAAAGCTCCTAACAACGGGAATAACAGCTTTCGCCCGGACAGTAGATGAAAAGGAGATGTCGCAGGATCAACAGGATGTACTGGCACTGCTCTGTAATACACAATACGAAATTAACGTCATCAGGAAGAGTGCCATTTGACCTGCTTTAAACCCGAAATTTGCAGGTCTGTGCAAACCTGGCAACATAAAAACACCAATTTTACTATTTGGAGGTAACCTAGCCAAACAAGTCAAAGAGCTCGATGAGGAGGCAAAAACCCTGGGGCTCATCAAAGCGACATCATCAAAACCCTACTATGGTCATAAACAGCACCCTTATGCACCCACCAGCAGAACAAGACAAACTGGTGAAAGCTCAAAGGCCAGGTACATTGCACATGGGTCTTTTTAGGCCATGGCCCAGACCGGCCTTCGTGGAAGATGCGCAAACCCCCAACGCCAACCCAACCACAAACCCAGACGCCGGCGCCTCAACCTCCACGAAGGATTCACAAAAGGAAGTAAACCAGCCACTGGTAACTATGGAGGTAGGTGGGTCTGGTTCCTTACGAATTGCAGGGAGTATGGAGGTTGGTGGGAGATTACACTTCTTTCTGGATGAATCGAGTATGTTAACTACAGACACTTATATTTTAAGCAGTATCCAGGGATATACCATAGAATTTATACACAAACATAGCCCTCCAGTTCAGCATGTACCGAACCGAATGTTCGTACTTTCAGGTAAAGAAAAATCAGAAGCCCATGCTGAACTGGAGCGGCTTTACGTAAAACGGGTAATTGAAAAAACCCAACACGAATCGCTGGAATTTGTGTCCAATATCTTTACCAAAAACAAAAAACAAAAACAAAAAAAAAAAAGATGGTGGTTGTCGCATCATCATAGATTTGACAAATTTGAATACTTTTGTACAATATATTCATTTCACAATGGAAACCTTTGTTACTGCTAAACAATTGATTTCCAAAGGTTACTTCATGGCTAGCATCGATTTAAAAGATGCTTACTGTTCAGTCCCTATACGAGGTGACCACAGATGTTATTTAAAATTCAACTGGATGGGACAGCTCTGGCAGTACAGAGCACTATCAAATGGGCTAACCTCAGCCCTAGGCTGTTCACTAAAATTTTGAAACCAGCTCTATCGTTTCTGCGGAAACAAAAACACATGGTGATGGCATAACTAGATGACATCCTCATTGTGGGCAAAACTTTGGAATTGGCCAAAGAAACGGTAACAGCCACAAAACAATTATTTTAAAAACGGGTATATCATCCATCCAGTTAAATCTAAATTAAACCCTTCCACCACAATGGATTATTTGGGGTTCACCATTAACTGAGTTCACATGTTGGTGACTTTGCCTAAGGAAAAGGCTATAGCCTTAATAGAGGCTTGCAATACCCTCATCAGTAAACCATCCATCAGATTGGTAGCAAGAATAATTGGCAAAATAGTGGCTGCCTTTCCAGCCACACAATTTGGACCTTTACATTATCAACATTTACAGAGGGCAAAAATACGAGCACTCAAAGTAAATGCTGGTCATTTTGACAGACCAATGAAGCTACCAATCAAAGCCATAATGTAACTAAAATGGTGGACAGATAACAGTTGGCATTGTTCCAATCCAATCGTTATCAGCAACCCTTCTATGGTGCTACAAACAGATGCCAGTGCACTTAGTTGGGGTGCTACCAATTCCATCTCCAGCTGTATGGCCTAAAGTCATATTGTTCTGGGTTATGTCACCAGCATGTTAGACTACAGATTGACAATACCACGGTGGTAGCATATATCAACCACATGGGTGGAAACAAATCGATATCATGTGACAAGTTGGCCAACACAATTTTGCAATGGTGTATCGAGAAAAATATTTGGATATCAGCCACTTACCTACCAAGTAAACTAAATTCAGTGGCAGACACCAGGTCACGCAAATTTAATGAAAATACCGAATGGATGTTGGATAAAAAAGTATTTGCTGATATTACAGCATGGTATGGAACACCAGATATCGATCTATTCGCATCCAGGCTTAATCACCAGTTATCAAACTATGTTTCATGGGAACCAGATCCTGGGGCAGCGGCGACAGATGCATTTTCGCTGCATTGGGGGGAAATTGTTTATTTATGCATTCCCTCCTTTCTGCCTCATCAGTCGGGTATTAAGGAAAATACAGCAAGACTCTGAGTCTGGTATTTTGGTAGTACCCGATTGGCCTACTCAACCATGGTTCCCTGTGATATTCGACATGGTATTAGAACCATGCATCACCATCTGTCATAGACCAGATTTGCTGGTTCATCCCGTAACAAGGGAAAGCCACCCATGTCATAACCATATGAACTTATTAATTTGTAGAGTTAAAAGTACCTCTACTGCAACTGGGACTGACGGACCAAACAGTGAACATTATTTCAGCGGCCCACAGACAGTCCACCGAAAAACAGTACCTGGTATACATCAGGAAATGGGAGATGTACTGTCACAGAAACAACATCACCTACACATCCATGAACATCCTGTCTGTTCTGGAATTCCTGGCAGGCCTCCATTACGATGAGGGGCTCAGTTATAGTGCCATCAACTGCGCCAGAAGTGCCCTGTCAACATATCTATACCAAGGAACAGAGCATCATTCTGTTGGAACTCACCCCCTGGTAACAAAACTTATGAGGGGAATTTTAATATCAATCCCCCAAGAACCAGGTACTCCCAAATATGGGATGTGAGTATTGTCCTGATGATGCTAAGGAATTGGTCTCCAGCAAAAACTCTGTCCCTACAAAGACTGACACTGAAAACAGTCATGCTGATGGCATTGGTCACGGCACAAAGGGTACAGTCATTACATAAGTTAAGACTGGACAACATGACTTCTTCATCTGGAAATATAACGTGTCATATTTATGAATTCGTCAAGCAGAACAGACAGGGGTCAGCAGGCCTCAATATAGAATTTAGGGCTTACCCGACAGATGATCGTCTCTGTATAGTAAGACATTTACTGCTATATATGGAGAACACGAAAATCATCAGAGGCAAAGAGATGGCACTATTAATCAGCCACAAGCAACCTCACAAAAAAGTGACGGTCCAGACCATCTCAAGATGGCTGAAACAGGTTCTATTAAAGGCTGGGGTGGATACTAACATTTTCAAATCTCATTCCACCAGGGCTGCAGCTACATCGGCAGCTATGCAGTTGGATGTTCCGATGGACCAAATCCTCAAGACAGCAGGATGGTCAACGGAGAAACCTTTCCAACTATTTTTTATCATAACCCAGTAATTAAATCTGGAACGTTTGCAGAAACAATTTTAAGTTTTGTAATATAATTTCACCCCATAAATAGGGGCTATAATTTGGTGTTAATAACTTTATCATGGATTTCAATGTCGTATTCATGTCTAAACATGTTAACACAATTCCTCCCATAGTCATTAAGGCAGATGTGATGCATGGACTCGTTTCCACGGCATGAAATCACAGAGCTTTGAAATCTTCACGTAGTCACTCACGTGACTCCGAAGTAAAATAGTAAGATTAAACGAGAACTTACCAGTTCGAAGTTTGATCATTATTTTATGAGGAGTACGTTGAGGGAATACGTGCCCTCCGCTCCCACCCTTGATCATATACTCAACTGGTATCATCTTTTCTAATCTTACTATGTTCAGTCATTACAGTTATCTGTGATTTCACACCGCTGCTTTGAAGAATGACACGCATGCGTCCTGGCAGGGTTCTTCACGTATTCCCTCAACGTACTCCTCATAAAATAATGATCAAACTTCGAACTGGTAAGTTCTCGTTTAATCTTACTATTTTCCTTGCTTCTTCTCCCGCGGTCAGGCAGTCAAACTGCTGCATCGAGGCGATCGAGACTCCCAATATTGAAGCCCCCGCCAGGCGTCTGGTGCCCGAGCCACACCAGCGATGAAAGGTCCTGCGAACGGGCTGATTCAAGCCTTGCGATTCAGGGCAGACAAAGCTGCTGTGCTGGAGCTCCTGAAGTCGGTCACCAACCAGGGACCTGCGAGTTCCCGATGTTACAGGCCACAGAGCCCATGGCCAAAGCCTCCGAAGCCTCCAAACGTCGAGTTTCAGCCGCAATCGCAGCGCCACCACAGCCTCCGAAAGTCAGCCAGCTCCGTGAGTCCACAGGCTCTGCGACCGGAGCCTTCAAGGTCGAACCCAGCTGGTGGCGGCGGCCAGCTCCTCGATGTTAGGCCGCAGCGCGAACGGAGATACGACATGGAAAAAAAGTAGCATCTCTGTTGAAGAAAGAGATTTTAAAAGTCCCCCCCCCCCCCAACCCCTCCACATAATACACAACAAAAAATAGACTATTACATACATCTAACATTAACGATAAGTCGAAGAAGGAAGAGGGACAGGCAGACTGCAGGCGAGCCGCAGCCACAGATGGAATAAATAACAAAACCTAGAGATGCAAAAGAAACAAATGAGTGTCGGACAAGAAGTGGAGTAGTGAAGTGTAAAGCCAGCGGGAGGGATGTGGGTGGAAGGGAACCGGGGCGGTAGGGGAAAGGGAAAGGTCTAATGGGGAAAAAGATAATGGGGATCTCGGGGATGGAAGATGAGTGTATGATGGAGGAGAAAGGAGAAGGATGACTAAGGGGATGGGATATGGTTGGAGAAATGGGTGGAAGTCGGGGGCACAGGAAAAAATACAGCGGTGGGGGAGCGGGGTGTTACTTGAAGTTGGAGGATTCAATGTTCATACCGAAGGTAGACACAAAATGCTGGAGTAACTCAGCAGGACAGGTTCATGTTCATGAACATGTCAATGTTCATACCGTTGGATTGTAAGCCATCTAAGTGGAATAGTGGTATGAACAGATTAAGTGGAATAAAAGGTAAAGATAACCAAAATTATACAGAGCTGTGACTTAGAAATCTTGGTTTTCCCAATAGGATCTGCTAAGTGGGCTTTGCAATGGAGCATCCTAGGATAAAATGAGCCAGGATTGCAGTTTGTATCAGTTGAAAAATTCTGCTGGCTCTGTGTGTAGGGCCCAGAGTCAAGTGTCAGAAGTTGTAAAATCTATGGATTTTATGACGTGGCCACAGGACTGAGCAGTGGGGTTGGGGGAAAGGGGATTCAAGAGAGACGGGAGCATTCTGCACTGTGCCATCAGAAGAGGAGAGGGTGAACAGAGGGATTGGGACACAAGGCTATGGTGGATGGGGAGAGGGTGAGCAGGACTGGAGCTCTGGGCTGTGGTGGGGATGGGGATAGGGGTTGGACTCATAGCTGCATTGCAGATCTGGGTGTCGGGGAAGTCAGTGGAGGGGTGGATGGTGGAATGATCGGAATGGGACACTCTGGAGATCATAGATACAGGGTTAACAAAAAGAAGGGTGACAGATGGCTTGGCCATGGGCCTGGAAGGTTGTAAGTGATGGAGGGTTGGTGGGATGTTGAAGGTTTGGTTGGTTGCGTTTACTTCAGTTGGTGGGATGAACTGCACTGCAGGGTGGGGTAAATTGGGTTTTAACTGCCCGAGATCCAAGTCCAGTGTTGTGCTTCGAGGATCTGCTTGTCCCAGGAGTGCCGAATGATATTTGTTGTCTGCACCACAAGCTTCAATTCCCCCAGCAAATTTCCAATGGGATCTTTGGTGGATCCTTTCCACTCATGCCATAATGTGGAAATTAAGTCAGAGTAGTATATTCTACTGCGTGATTCACGCAGGGAAATGTCTAGTTGAATGGCCACAGTAATGCAAAATGAGGCAGAAATCATCATGATCGCATCTCACTTTGGGGAAAAAAAATCTATCAATTGTATAATGTTCCTATACAATACAATTGAAATCTTCGCTCTAGGAACGAGATTCACAAGTTTTTTGAGGAAGGAGATAATGAAATTATTTTGGAAGGATATTTTTTAATGTTAGTTATCCACAGCATTTAAAATTCAGAAATATATTGTGACAATGTTACATATTTTGCATACATTGAGTGGAGGTAATTTCTTAATAAATTAACAGCATGACAAATCAGGAACACAAAACTTTCTGATGCTGGACTGTGAAATGCATTATCTCCATGTAAATCAAGTCAAATTAATTGTCATATGCACAATTACTATGAGGTACAGGTACAATGAAAATCTTGATTGTAGCAGCATCTCAGGCGCATTGATATAGACAACATACAAATACATAAATTATAAAGAAATCACACATAGATTCTGCAAAACAGTGAAAAAAAGTGCTGTGCAGAAAAAAACATTGCAGCAAAACACAAATAGAATAAGAGGTCCATGCTAGTACAAGGGGTGGGCAGTAGTGCGTAGAAAGGAGTTGTAGATGCTGGTTTAAACTGAAGAGACACAAAATGTAACTCAGCGGGACAGGCAACATCTCTGGAGAGAAGGAATGGGTGATGTTTCGGGTCGAGACTCTTCGTCAGATTCAGAAAGGTCTCAACCCGAAACGTCGCCTATTCCTTCTCTCCAGAGATGCTGCCTGTCCCCAGTGGGCTGTAGTGTTGCCTAGGTAGGCTTAGCAGGTCAGTTCAAGTTGTAGGAAAGTAACATTTCCTGAATTTGTTGGTAACTCAGGCCAATATAGTGTCAAGAAAAGGGCCCTATCCTGATGGTGGGGGTGGGGGGGGGGAGAGGGGGGGGGATCATTAATGATAGTTGTCACCTTCCGGGGGCCACGTCTCAAGATGGTGCTATCGATGGTGGGAAGAGCAGTGCTCTCTGCAGCCACTTGCACTCCTCTGTGTTGGAAATGCCATACTAGGCTATGATGCAACCAGTCAGGATATTTCTGCAGTGCATCCGTAGAAGTTCGCTGGAGAATTTGGTGATATTTGCTGAATCCCTTTAAACTTCTAAGAAAGTATAGGTGCTTCTATGTAGGAAAAAGAACATTGAAGTATATTATTCCTAAAGGGCTACATCTAGAGTCATAGAGCCACACAGCACTAAAACATGCCCTTCGGCCCAACTTGCCCATGCCGCATCTACACTAATCCCACTGCATTTGGCCCATATCCCTCAAAACCTTTCCTATCTGTGTACCTGGCCAAGTGTCTCTCAAATGTCCTTATAGTACCTGCCTCAACTACCTGCTGTGGCAACTCGTTCCACATAGCCACCACACTCAGTGTGAAAAAATATAGCCCCTCTGGTTCTTATTAAATCTTCTCCTCGCACATTAAACCTATGTCCTCTGGTTCTTGATTCCCTTCCTCTATAGATTTACCTTATCCATTTACCTCATGATCTTATACACCTCTCTATAAGATCACCCCTCAGGCTCCTGCACTTCAAGGAATAAAATCCTAGCCTGTCCTGATGCAAATCTTCTCTGCACTCTTTCCAGCTTAACAACATCCTTCCTGCAGCAGAGTGACCAAAACTCGCGTTCAAGTTCAAGTGAGTTTATTGTCATGTGTCCCTAATAGGACAATGAAATTCTTGCTTTGCTTCAGCACACTGAACATAGTAGGCATTTACAACAAAACAGATCAGTGTGTCCATATACCATAATATAATATATACACACATGAATAAATAGACTGATAAAGTGCAAATAACAGATAATGGGTTATTAATAATCAGAGTTTTGTCCGAGCCAGGTTTAATAGCCTGATGGCTGTGGGGAAGTAGCTATTCCTGAACCTGGTTGTTGCAGTCTTCAGGCTCCTGTATCTTCGACCTGAAGGTAGCAGGGAGATGAGTTTGTGGGCAGGATGCTGAACACAATACTCCAAATGCGGCCTCACTTACGTCTTGCACAGCTGTAAAATAACATCCCAGCTTCTATATTCTTATGATCTATTCATCTCTGAACACGGGTAGCAATATCTAAAGTACGAAGGTAGACAAAAATGCTTGAGAAACTCAGTGGGTGAGGCAGCATCTATGGAGTGAAGGAATAGGCGACGTTTCGGGTCGAGACCCTTCTTCAGACGGATTTTGGGGGGAGGGGGGGTGGGAAAAAGAAAGGGAGAGGCGGAGACAGTAGGCTGTGGGAGAGCTGGGAAGGGGGAGGGGAAGGAGGGAGAGGCAGCACAGCGGTATGAACATTGACTTCTCCAATTTCAGGTAGTCCTTTCTTTCTCCCTCCTTCCCCTCCCCTTCCCAGCTCTCCCACAGCCCACTGTCTCTGCCTCTTCCTTCCTTTTTTCCGCCCCCCCGACATCAGTCTGAAGAAGGGTCTCGACCCGAAACGTCGCCTATTCCTTCGCTCCATAGATGCTGCCTCACCCGCTGAGTTTCTCCAGCATTTTTGTCTACCTTTGACTTTTCCAGCATCTGCAGTTCTTTCTTAAATATCCAAAGTACTGTCACACTACTTTGTTCATTTGGTGGTTGTCACTCACTCATTCACAAAATGATTATTCTTTAAAATTAAGGAGTTACTATGACAGTATATTGTATACATTAGAGGAGATGTATATAAATTAAATACACTTCCTTACACATTGTCCTTTTCACCTCATGTGATTCTCCTTGTGCTGAGGTAGACCCAATATGTAGTAAATGAGTGGTGTAGTAGATATAGCAAGTAAGCCATGTTGAATCAGATAGCTGATCATAACGTTATTCAGAAGATAGACACAAAATGCTGGAGTAACTCAGCGGGACAGGCAGCATCTCCGGAGAGAAGGAATTGGTCTGAAGAAGGGTCTCGACCCCAAAATTCACCCATTCCTTCTCTCCAGAGATGCTGCCTGTCCCTCCAGCATTTTGTGTCTATCTTCGGTTTAAACCAGCATCTGCAGTTTCTTCCTGCACATAACGTTATTCATACCTTCTTAGCAGCATTCAGTCCCTTAAGGGGCAGGAAGGGTGAAATGTTCTGTTTGGGGAAGAATACTATCATCCTTGCCAGGTCAGGTCTAAATGTCACTCTAAACCCACAATGTTGCGGTCGACTCTTAAATGTACTCTGAAATGGTCTTAAGCTAGACTGTGCAGGAGCAATTAAGAGTGGGCAACAAATGCTGGCCTTGCAAATAATCCCCACATTCTAAAAAATGAATAAATTCCAATCTGCCATTCAATGAACTTGTGGCTGATGGGTATCCTGTCTCCATTTATCCCATTCTCCAGTTGAGGCAAATTTACCGTGCATGATCCAGCTGGACATTCATTGCATATCCACGACTCAGGTTCACCGAAAGCAGCTATATTGTATTGCACATGTTTGACGTTACCCATGCACAACTTTCAAAGTAGCATTATGCACTATGCAATTGAATTTCTGGGCCCCAGTGCAGAAAATGTACACAGTGCTCATATCCAATGAAGGTTCTTATGAACAGGTGGGACCTTAGGACCTGCATTTTTAGGTCGCAGGTAATGTCCGTACTAGGTGCATTCAAATTAAAACAAAAGTGAGAAAAATGTAATCATCGCAATGTAAGATGAACAGGTGTGGCCCAATTGGCAGGGCATGCATCAGATCTACATTGTATGAGAACTCACCAAATGAATACTTTGCATCCTCCTGGCATCCAGGCACAATTTATTGAAGATCAGGAGTTGCAATAAAAAACATTTGCATAAATCTAAGCAGTAAATAGCCAGTACTATAAGGTACAATTTTGTGGATCTTCTTTTTATGCTCTCAGATATCACAACACATAGAGACAATGCAAGTAATAAATTTATTGACTGACCACTAGGTAATAGGAGATATTTATCACCCTGTTGTAGACATATTTCAATTGTATGCTAAATCAATTTTATTGTCAATAATTGCTCAGGTAAGAGGTGATTTAATTTTGAAGCAAGGTTACAATTAGAATCATGTATTTAGTTCATGCAACTAGATGACTAGGTTCTGGGGAGAAAAACTGGTTTGTACATATATTAGAACACCTACTATGCATCAGGTGAAGAATACTTAATTTTCTGGTCAAGGTACAGGTGCTTAGATTTTCAGATATCACACAAATCAAACTGACTGAAACATTAAGGCGTCTTAATTTATTAACGTGTTGGGATTAAGGCGTTACTGGCAAAGCCAGCCTGCATTACAACCTTTGAGAAAGTGCTGGTGATCCATGTTCTTCAACCAACGCAGTCCTTCACCAAGGCTCCTCTTAGAGACTGTTGTCAGGAATTTAAATCAGTTACCCTGGAGGAGCAGAGATGCATTCCCTGGCACAGTGGCACAGCTGGTAGATCTGCTGCCTCACAGCACCAGAAGGTTTGATCCTGACTTTGGGTGCTGTCTGTGTGGCGTTTACACATTCTCACTGTGACCGCATGGGTTTTCTCTGGGTGCACCGGTTTCCTCCCACTTCCCAAAGACGCGTCAGTTTGTAGGATGATTGGCTTCTGTAAATTCCCTCCAATGTATAGGGCGTGGGTGCAAAAGTGGAACACATAGAATCAGTATGAATGGGTAATCGATGGTCGGCCTGGATTCGGTGGGCCATAGGACCTGCTTCCATGCAAATCTTCCAATCAATCAAATGACTTGGAGGAAGCTTACAGGTGGTAGTGTTCCAATGTACTCTTGATCCGTCTTCATGGTAGATTGCCGTTTTGGGAAGTGCGGTGCAGTGCATTTCATGTCTGCTACAACTTACCACCCTAAACATTCGTTCCAATGGATGCAATGAACCCATAAGGTGGTAGATGAGGTATCAATGTGAATGGTGGCTGTCTTCCTATAGATGCAGTTGAGCTGAGTGTTTTGAAGCTGCATTCATCCAGACAGATGGATCTTATATCACCATGCATCTGACGTAGATATCGGAAAGGATTTGGTATGCCAGGAGGTGAATCATATTTTAGGGCATATTTAACCTCTGACCTGCTCTTGAAGCAAAGTGTTAGGTACAGCTGAACTTCTAGTCAGTAGTGACTCTTAGGATTTGGTGGTTGGGTACAATGTGATGACAATGTCATTGAATATCAATGGCAAAGCTGGAAGATTAGTCTAGTTAGTTAGTTAGTTAGTCTAACTTAGTCTAATAGTTGAAGAGTTGGTATGTCCCATTTACGTAATGCTCATAAAAATATTTGTTTCTCTCTTTTTCCTCTTTCTCTTTCTCTTTCTTTTCTAGGGTCTATTTCTTAACTCTTTTTCTTTTGTTTTTAATTTTGTTCTTATAGGGTCTTCGTCCCTTTTTGTCATCACATTTTCTACACTTTCACTTTTTCCTTCACTTTCTTCTTTCTTTCAATCTTTTCCTTTTCTAGTGTAAAAAATAAATGGAGTACATTAATTGTAAGAAGACATAAGTGACGAGTACTAATGTATGTGGTTGTAATGTAATGTACTTCTAATAAATAAAAATTAAAAAAAAATAATAATAATAATAACTTAGTCTAAGTCTAGTTGAAGATGGTCATTGCCTGGTGCTTTAATGTTGTGACTATTACCTGCCATGTCATCATCGCTATCCTCCACCATGAAATCCTGAGGTTCACTTGGAACTCAATTGGATCAGACACATTAATAGTGCGACTTTGAAATCAGATCAGAGATTAGAATGTGATTTTTCTCTTGCCGTCTGCTTCATTCTTGGAAGATTTGCAAGTGTAATTGTCTGCAGTCATTCTGATGTTATGATGAAGGAAGGTTATTGATCAATCAGCTCTAAATGTTATAGTGTATGGGACTTCCCTAACAAAGTCCCACAAGGATATCAAGGATTTTTCAATGACCATTATAATTTCTATTCATCTTCATTAAACATGGCAGCTATATTCCAAATGTTGAAAGTGTGTCCATTTGTCAATACTTCAAACCTCTCTCCAGAATTATGAACTCAATATCTGGACCAGTACCCCAGTAAACACGTTAGGAGATGCAGTCCTTTGGGTGGAATATTGAAGGAAGACCTGTTCCAATCTCCGAAGATAGTCTGTGAACATTTAGCACTGATTTGGAGAAGAGAAGGGGAGTTCTCTCCACCAATACTTATCCTTCAAAGAACATCACCACAAAATGTCATTACCTTGGCAATATCATGGTGCTATTTCTAGGGCCTCACAGCAAGCAAAACACCTTATTCTTACAACGGGTATAATGCATCAACAAATTTAGTTCCACAGCATGGAAACAAGTTCTTTGGCACAGTGAGTCCACGCTGACCTTCGATCACCTGGTCACACCTGTTTTATGTTATCCAAACTTTCTCATTCACTCCCAACACATTAAGGGCAATTTTACAAAGGCCAATTAACCTGCAAACCAGCAGGTCTTTGGGATGTGGGAAGAAACAGGAGCACCTGGAGGAAACCCACGCGTTCACAGGATGAATGTGCAAACTCCACACAGGCAGCACTTGAGGTCAGGATCAAACTTAGGTCCCTGGAGCTGTGAGGCCGTGGCTCTACCAACTGCGCCGCTGTGCCGTCCTGATCTCTATTAATAATAAATCACTTTGAAAGTCTGTTGTGTTATATAAATGTGTCATTTTCCTCTGTGGCTTTGCAGGAATCAAGGGACTGTTGGTGATGAACTTCATATTTATTGACCATTAACTTCATATTTATTTTTGCTGCATTCGATGAAAATGTTTTGAAAAAAATGTCTACAAGGTTAGCTTTAGGAACGAATTCCATCGCTCACTCAGATCCAGTTGTGAAAGTTTCTTTGCAGGTCATAAAAGAGGAGAACTGGAATACATTAAGGAATAGATGACGTTTCGGGTCAAGAGCCTTCTTCTGAAGAAGGGTCTAGACTCAAAACGTCACCTATTCATTTTCTCCAGAGATACTGACTGACCCGCTGAGTTAGTCCAGCTTTTTGTGTCCATCTTCGGTTTAAACCAGCATCTGCAGTTCCTTCCTACATTGAAGCTTTTCAGCTCCTTAACAAGCTCCACTTAAGGGCGCTGGGAGGTGGACGTGGTCAGACTATGAGTGCGAACTGAAGCACCTGGTCCGTAACCACTCATTAAAAGTTTAATCATTTTCACAGCTCAAGCACTATAAGAGCAACCTGCTACATCCTTGATGAAGGCACTGTTTGAAGCAAATAAGCCATTTACAATGGCCACTCCTCTACACACTGGTAAAGCATTTGAATCATTTATCATCAATGACAATAAAATAGTGTGGTGCCTATTAAATCCCTACAAGTGCTTATTCAATCACATTCTTAGATGTTTTCACTCCAATAAAACACTCAATGGTATATAATTGCTCACCACATGCCCATATCATCACACCTATTACAGATTCATGCTGAGAACTGCATAGAACTGAATATCTTGGTAACTATTTTAAATTTGAATCTGCAGGAGATATCTTTTCAGATTCAGCAGTCCCATTCACCCTGATAAGTGATCTGAGTATTTGATTTCTATAGAACATGTCTGACACTGCCCTGTGCTAACTTGTATGGCAGAAGCCTTAACGCTACAAACCACCCGTGTGACAGAGACTTGACCTTTGTAGCTTTTCTGTTACTCTTCACCCCACTAATGTCTGCCCGTGTTATTCTTCATCCTAAATTCTGACCTCTGAAAGGTGAAAAATTGCTTCAAATCCACAGTAAGTTGAACATTCAATAGTCTGAAAATTACCTATGCAATTGGCTAATTTGCTGGTGTGTCATGTTTCTTGATTAGGCTGGTAATTCTATTAGTTATTGTCTAACATTTCCAACCTCTTTATCAATGCGGTTTCTGGATTTGGGGCTGCTCGTCTGGATGGTAGCTTCCTCTCTCCACACTGTTCCGTAGACAATGTAATTACACAGGCCTCATATTTAAGCTGAGCCTGGAGGCTGTTGAAATTCCAGGAGCCACACAATGTCACTGTAAGTACAGTGAAGGGAACTCTAGCTTCAAGTCAAAGATAGACATAAAATGCTGGCGTAACTCAGCGGGACAGGCAGCATCTCTGGAGAGAAGGAATGGGTGACGTTTTGGGTCGAGACCCTTTTTCAGACTGATCAGTCTGATGAAGGGTCTCGAACCGAAACATCGCCCATTCCTTCTCTCTAGAGATGTGCCTGTCCCACTGAGTTACTCCAGCATTTTGTGTCTATCTTTGGTTTCAACCAGCATCTGCAGTTCCTTCCTACACATTTCATCTAGCTTCAAGTCTGTTGGTCCTGGACTTGAACTGCCCCAGAAATGAGGCCTATTGCAAGACTTCAGTGACCTGTTGGCACCATTTGTAATGCTCCTTCAATGGCAACCCATGAGAATGCAGCAAATTCAGAACATCAAATGATGGCACTTTCTTAAAAGTGGCCTACTACTGCTGCTGATGAGAAAGCAGCATTTGCATCGGAATCACACCCCGACAACACAGATCTGAATCTGGAGTGCACATGCAATTTGCTAGACTTCTGCCTGGTGATGTCAGCTTATACAATACCTGAAAGAAGTTTCATTGTATTTCTGGCAATATATACCATTCTGCTTATTTTTTAATCCAGCACACACTCCTCATCCGAAAACAAAGCGATGGACAATAAAATAAGATATAACAAAAACGTATATGTTACTATTTACTTCCTCTCTTAAGATCCCTGTTAGGGCCTGTGATACAGCCCAGCCAAGAAACTACTGAATCCTAATAGATCACATGATCATACAGACTGAGAACAGACATGGGACTCTCAACGTCTTGACCTCTACATTCACCACCCTGTGAAAAAGAGAGTTCCCCAGACTAACGACCATCTGGGAGGGAAAAAAAAGTGGTTAATCCTTGTCTTAAATTGTTTCTCCTCCGTGGAAATATCCTCTTCATTAATGTAAAATGATAACAGAAAATGCTGGAATAACTGAGCAGGTAGAAGACCCTCCATCAGAATCTCAATGTGAAACATTAACATTCTCTTTCCCAACTGACTGGATTTTTCCAGAATTTTCTTTTATTACTTCAGATTTCCAGTGTTTTTGTAATTACATTCTCTCCGCATCCACCCTGTCAATTAAAAAAAATGGAGTCATATTTCTTTCAATCAAATCCCCTCTTCTAAACTAGCCTGTCCCATCGATCCTCACAAGACAAGTCACCTTCCAGGTGACTTTAGTTTGGTTTAGTTTATTGTCATGTGTACCAAGGTAGTGAAAAGGTTTTGTTGCGTGCCAAGTAGTTAGCGGAAAAACAATACATGATTACAATTGAGCCATGCAAAGTGTACAGATAAATGATCAAGGGAATAACGTGAATAACGTTTAGTGCAAGCTAAAGTCCAGTAAAGTCTGATCAAAGATATTCTGAGGGTCTCCATTGAGGTAGATAGTAGCTCAGGACTGCTCTCTTGTTGTTGGTAGGATGGTTCAGTTGCCTGATAACAACTGGGAAGAAAGGGCCCTTGAACCTGGGGGGGTGCATTTTCATACTTCTATACCTCTTGCCTGATGGGAGTGGAGAGAAGAGGACATGCATCTCGTCCTTGATTATGCTGGTAGCTTTGCTAAGGCACTGTGAGGTGTAAATGGAGTCAATGGAGGGATATTGGTTTGTGTGATAACCATATAACCATTACAGCACGGAAACAGGCCATCTTGGCCCTTCAAGTCCGTGCCGAACACTTTTTTTCTTTTTTTTTTCTCCTTCTTTCTTCTTTCTTCCCCCTAGTCCATCTACCTGCACTCAGACCATAACCCCCCATTCCTTTCCCGTCCATATACCCATCCAATCTATTTTTAAAGGATACAATCGAACCTGCCTCCACCACTTCCACTGGAAGCTCATTCCACACAGCTACCACTCTCTGAGTAAAGAAGTTCCCCCTAATGTTACCCCTAAACTTCTGTCCCTTAATTCTCAAGTCATGTCCCCTTGTTTGAATCTTCCCTACTCTCAATGAGAAAAGCTTATCCATGTCAACTCTGTCTAACCCGCTCATCATTTTAAAGACCTCTATCAAGTCCCCCCTTAACCTTCTGCGCTCCAAAGAATAAAGACCTAACTTGTTCAACCTTTCTCTGTAACTTAGTTGCTGAAACCCAGGCAACATTCTAGTAAATCTCCTCTGTACTCTCTCTATTTTGTTGACATCCTTCCTATAATTAGGTGACCAAAATTGTACTCCATACTCCAGAATTGGCCTCACCAATGCCTTGTACAATTTTAACATTAGATCCCAACTTCTATATTCAATGCTCTGATTTATAAAGGCCAGCACACCAAAAGCTTTCTTTACCACCCTATCTACATGGTCTGGGCTGCGTCCACAATTCTCTGCAATGTTTTGCAATCTTGAATGGAGGTGATCCTAAACCGTGGTGTGATGCATCCCGATAAAATGCTTTCTACAGCGCATCTGTAGAAGTTGGTGAAAATTGTTGGGGACATGCTGAACACCCTAAGCCTTCTAATGTTCTGGCCTATAACCTGTTTCTAAGTCAAAAATATATTTCTTAAAAAAGGAGACTAATGGCCCTGTCTCACGGTGCGAGTCCATCCATGAGTGATCCCGAGTGAAAGAAAAAATCAAACTCGTGGTTGTTTACGAGATTCCAAGTTTATGTTCACGAGTTTAAACGAGTTCCCACGTGTATGTCTAAGTTTGCCGTTTACTTCTCATTTCTGCGATGTACCAAGTTCCTCTCCCGAGTTACCAAGTTCCTCTCCCGAGTTACTCTTGAGCCAACAACGACTACCGACGTGTGGAAAAATCATCACATGGTAAAAATTATGTCATGCAGGTTTTTTTTCACTATAAAAAGACCCAGCCTGAAGAACGATCTCGACCCGATCACCTATTTCTTTTCTCCAGAGATGCTGCCTGACCAGCTGAGTTAGTCCATCATTTTGTGTCTATCTTTGGTTTAAACTAGTATCTGCAATTCCTTCCTTCAACCTTTTAGAGCAGTTTGTTTCAAGAAACAATCCTTCCAAAATTGCATTCCAAAGTCCATTTGAACTGCATTTGTTCAAGGTCTGGCATCAATCATTGAAAGGCATAGGCTGTTTTGTGTCGGGAGGAACTGCAGATGCTGGTTTACACCGAAGATAGACACAAAATGCTGGAGTAACTCAGCGGGACATGCAGCATTTCTGGAAAGAAGGAATGGGTGACGTTTCTGGTCGAGTCCCTTCTTCAGACTGAAAAAACATTTCGACCCTTCTCTCCAGAGATGCTGCCGGCTTGGCTAAGTTGCTCCAGCTTTTTGTGTCTAGTAAGATTGTTTTATTCCCTTAATTTATCTCTCATCAAAACGTTGGTAAACTTCTAACAAAAAGATTAGGTAAATTGAACATTAACTTTATTTTTTCCCCCGACAGCAAGGTCCGTAGACCAGAGGGATAGCAGTGTGTGTCTCTCTACTCACCCAGTATGTCCGTCAGAGCAGCCGTCCCATCATCGCGACTTAACTGTATAAAAAGCAGCGGCTCAAAACATTGCTGATTGGGCAGATCTGCCCAGAAACCACCCCTTTCACACTCACCACAGCCCTGGGAAACAAAGTTTTCGGAGGCCTACAGTCACCCCAGCCCGACAGCTCCAGCACAAGCCTGGCTGATGGCAAAGTCATAAGTTGGGATCGAACCTGGGCTCTGGCGCTGTGGGGCAGCAACTCTACCACTGTGCCGCCCCGTCACCTAACTTAGTGACATTGAGAAGCAAGTGATTGCAGGTGATGGAATCTTGAACAAGAAGACCTCCAACATTTTTGTGTTTGGCAAAAAAAATATTTATTCATATATCGGGATCTGGCTGTTATTGACAAGGCCAATGTCCTTGAGCGAATGGCTTGCTCGCCCATTCCAGAGTCGGTCACGTTACGGGCGACCAGGAGTTGCACGTGTATCACACCGGGAAAGATTCCTGCACTCAGAAGCAAAAGTAAACCAGATGTTTTTACAGTCATCTGTCATAGCTTTGTTGACACCATTACCAATAACAATTTACATCCCATAGCCGCCCTGGTGGGATTTGAACTTAAGTCATTTGATTGTATCTTCGTGTCTCTGGAAGATATAAGAATATTGTTTAAGAAGGAACTGCAGATGCTGGAAAATCGAAGGTAGACAAAAGTGCTGGAGAAACTCAGCGGGTGCAGCAGCATCTACGGAGCGAAGGAAATAGGCAACGTTTCGGGCCAAAACCCTTCTTCAGACTGATGTAGGGTGGGGGGGGGGATGGGGAGAAGAAAGGAAAAAGGAAAAAGGAAGAGGAGGAGCCCGAGGGCTGAGGGAGAGCTGAGAAGGTGGGAGGGGGAGTTGAAGTGCTGAGCCACCGGGAGATCAGGTTGGTTAATGCCGACCGAGCGGAGGTGTTCAGCGAAACGATCGCCAAGCCTACGCTTGGTCTCATCGATGTAGATCAGCTGACATCTAGAGCAGCGGATGCAATAGATGAGGTTGGAGGAGATGCAGGTGAACCTCTGTCGCACCTGGAACGGTTGGGTCCTTGAATGGAGTCGAGGGGGGAGGTATCGTTTCGTCGAACACCTCCGCTCAGTCCGCATTAACCAACCTGATCTCCCGGTGGCTCAGCACTTCAACTCCCCCTCCCATTCTGAATCCGACCTCTCTGTCCTGGGCCTCCTCCGTGGCCAGAGTGAGCACCATCGGAATTTGGAGGAACAGCACCTCATATTCCGCTTTGGAGGAACAGCACCTCATATTCCGCTTGGGCAGTCTGCACCCTAGTGGCATAAACATTGAATTCACCAATTTCCGGTAGCCCTTGCTGTCTCCTCCCCTTCTCAGCTCTCCCTCTGCCCTTGGGCTCCTCCTCTTCCTTTTTCCTTTTTCCTTTCTTCTCCCCATCCACCCACCCCCCACCCTACATCAGATATAAAAATATATCAGGTATAATTACGTTAACCGCCGTGGCACTCCGGTATCTCAAGTTGGGAATACTTGGAGGCTGGAAACCCAGTGATGGATGAGTCGTGCTTCCCATTACCTGGGAAGACAAACGCTTTCATCCCATCCCAAAATGCCCCCTGCGCTCTAGCCGGTCGTGTATGGAATCTGTGGGAAAGAACTGCAGAGGCCGGTTTACACCGAAGGTAGACACAAAAAGCCGGAGTAACTCAGGCAGCATCTCTGGAGAAAAGGAGTAGGAATAGGAATAGGAATAATTTATTGTCACATGTGACGAGGCACGGTGAAATTATTTGCTTGCATACACAATGTATACGAATAGCAGTCACTTACGGCGCTGACAAAGTTACAAAGCACGCCGCTCTTCCTATTTATTGTCCCGCATGTTTCAGGTCCAGACCCTTCTTCACACTACTGAACTTTCTGGGCCTATTCCCCCACTGTCCTTCATATTCCCTATTTAGTTTTTAGTTTTACAGATACAGCGAGGAAACAGGCCCTTCGGCCCACCGAATCCGCACTGACCAGCGATCCCCGCACATTGACATTTACACCAAGCCCATTAACCTACCCAAGTCTTTGGAGCTTACACCATTTTCTTATTTGACCTATATGTTAAAACTTTCACGGTGTAAATATCAGCTGGATATTTAAAATCACGTTCATTTATTTATCGGTATTTTTTGGCATTCACGTCTGGGGCGGGTTACCGAGCGGAATATATTTTTTGTCCACTTTTTCCCCCCTACTGCGTCGCTGCATGAATTCTCGGGACTATATTTGATGCTGGTGTATTTTTCCTTCTAGAGTAAATTTGACTCGTGGAAATCTTTCAACATGATGAAAAATTTTCATGAGTTAACAAGTTTCCCGAGTACCTGCCGTTAATGTTACGAGTCGCTAAGTTATGTCCACGAGTTCCGACATTCCCGCTACGTTAATTCTACGTGATTAGCACGAGTTTGATTTGTTTTTAACTCGGGATCATTCGTGGATGGACTCGCACCGTGAGACAGGGGTTTAGTACTTAAAAGGAGAACAATATCTCAATAATGCCCTATACGGACGTTCACCGACTTACATAAGTTTGCTGTTCGTATAAGTTTGCTATTCGATGCAGAGACCACGTGGGAGCTTGACACGAAGACTACGTGAGTGCTCCAACATGGAGACCAGAAGGGAGCTCTGACACGGAGATCAGGTTGGAGCTCTGGCACGGAGACCAGGTGGGAGCTCCAATGTGGTGACCAGATGGGATCTCTGACCCGGAGACCAGGTTGGAACTCGATGCGGAGACCAGGCGGATGCTCCAGCATGGAGACCACGTGGGAGCTCCGACGCCTCCACGCAATGGCTGGCCGGCTTGCGAAAATGGCCACATGCACAATAAATAGCTCACTGCTACCAAGACTTCCGAGATGTGCAACTCAGAAAAAAAGCAGAGGGCTTAAAGAATTGCTTACGTAAGTGCGGGTTTACCTAAGACCTATTACGTAAGTCAGGAAGTGGCTGTAAAGTGAAGCATAACTTGCCTAAATTCTCCTATTAATATACAATAGCATTTTATTAGCTTTCCAAATGCTTGCTATATCTCTACACAAACCCGTCATACATCATGTAATAGGACACCCAGATCTGTTTGCTGTTCAGATTTCTGCAGTTTCTCACCATTTAAATAATATGCTTTCCATTTTCATATGCTTTCAGTTTTCATATCAAAAGGGACAATTTCATATTTTCTCACATTTAATTCTATTTGTCTGACTAGACCAACTCACATCACCTATCTATGTAACCTCCAGTGACATCCGAACAGATCCTGAATGATATTTGCAGGAGTCTTTGCATGGCTCTATTAAACTGGTATAGTTTGATAACAGTTCAGGGTGCCATCTATTGATATTCCTAACTCCAATTCAGTGTGATCCCTTTTTCATTAAAGCAAGGTTACTGTCCCATGCTAACATTAAGTGAGCGATTGTTGTTGTCTTGAGATCGAGTTATAATGCTCTCTATCTCCTTCCTATTCTCCAGGGCATGTCATCAAATACTCTAACAAATGTCCACAGATGCACTGTAGAAGGTATCCTGACTGGTTGCCTGATCTGTCCTGGTATGACTATTCCAATGGACAGGAACACAAGAAGCTGCAGAGACTGGTGGACTCAGACTGATCCATCATAGGACAATCTTCCCCACCATCAAAAGTATCTACATAAGTCATTGCCTCAAGAAGACAACATCTATCATCAAGGGTCATGACCTCTTCTCACTGCTACCGTTGGGCAGGAGGCACAGAAGTCCCACACTTCCAGATTCAGGAACAGTTATTGTTCTTGAATCAACCTGCACAACCCTATTCCTATCTCGGCAACAGAACGCCTCTTCCACTACCATAGACTTGTTTTCCAATTATGTATTTTACACTAATGTCTTTTTGTTTTGTTCAGTACTTTTCATTTCACTGTCTAGTAGAACGTGTATAATTTATAGTTTTGTGTTGTCTGAGTCTATGTGTCTGTGATACTGCTGCAAGCAAGATTTTCACTGTGTCTCTACCTCATTTGTGCATTTGACAATAATTTTGACTTACCTTGACATGATGACATCTACTCCATTATCCCCTCTCAGAAACTATAATGTTTCAATGCGATTCCCTTTCAATATTCTTTAAATGTCAGTCTACCAAGCTCTTCTCAAAGAACAAGAACAACTCTTAATTATGAATATAATCTACCAAACAACCTTCACCAAGTCAAGTATATCATTTACACTTGATGGCCAAACTGTTCCTGATGTTATGTCTGTACAATCGTAGAGTCATACTGCATCGAAACAGGCCCCTCGGCCCAACTTGCCCACACCGACTGACATGTCCCATCTACACTGGTCCCACCTGTCTGCATTTGGCCCATATCCCTCCAAACCTATCCTATTTATGTACCTGTATAAATGTTTCTTAAACATTGCGATAATACCTGGCTCATCTAACTCCACCGGCAGCTCGTTCCATATACCCATCACCCTTTGTGTGAAAAGGTTACCCCTCAGGTTCTTATTAAATCTTTCCCCCCCTCACCTTAAACCTGTGTCCTCTGGTTCTCAATTCCCCTAGTCTCTGGGCAAGAGACTTTGCGTCTACCTGATCTATTCCGCTCATAATTTTTGTACACCTCTATAATAGCACCCCCTCACTGTCCTGCCATCCAAGGAATAGAAGACACCCAGCCTGCTCAACCTCTCCCTACAGCTCAGGCCCTCGAGACCTGGCAACATCCTCCTAACTCTTCTCTGCTCCTTTTCCAGCTTGACAACATCTTTCCTATAACATGGTGCCCAGAATTGCAACACAAATTTTTAAACTTTTATGTTTCAATCACTTGAAAAAATGTTTTTCTAATTACTTGTTATATTCTTGATTTCCATGAGCAAGAACATCCAGATCGCATTCTATACCTATTTTTTATTATTTTCTCCGAAAAAGTTCTGAGATTTGTTGGCTTTTGTGCACATGAATATCGCCAATACATTTTCTTTGGCAATATCAATTATTTCCATAATCTCATGAGACTCTTTGTTCCAATTCTCCCAAGTATATGTGTATCGTGCTTTTTATTCTAAAGATGGATGTAAAACATTTCAGTCATTTGCTTATTTCTCATTACAGTTTCACTTAATTTTGCCTTATGAGATCCACACTTACTTCTGCTACTGTCATCGTTTTTATTTACTAGATGAAGCTTTGGAGTTTTTGTTTGTTTATCTACTCTGGTGTTCTATTTTTATATTCTTTATTCATATTTGCAAACTCCACAGACAACACCCGAGGTGAGGTTTGAATCCGGTCTTTGATGCTGTGAAGCAGCAGCTCTACCAGCCACGCCAGAGTACCCCACAACCCCTCCCCCCTTGTTAACAACATTATTAACCTCTTCTTTGAACCTAATATTATTTAAAATCTAGTTTTAGTATAGTTTAGTTTAGTTTGTTTATTATTGTCATGTGTACTGAGGTACAGTGAAAAGCTTTTTGTTGCATGCTATCCTGTCAAAGAAAACTTGATGATCATCAAGTCATCAACTGTGTACAGATGCAGGATGAGGAATATAACATTTAATGCAGGATAAAGTCCAACAAAGTCCGATTAAAGATAGTTACAAGCTCTCCAATTAAGTAGATGGGAGATCAGAACTGCACTCCTGCTGGTGAGAGGATGGTAGTTGCCTGATAACAGCTGGGAATAAACTGTCCCTGAATCTGGAGATATGCGTTTCCAAACTTCTCATGGCCGTCCGAAGGGGGGGGTGCGCGGGGTGTGACCACACCCCCCTTATTTTCCCCAGAGTAAGAAAAAATCCCCAGAATTTTTTTTTAATCGGAGCACAATCAGCATTTCCACTTTGTAGGAAATCGCCCGAAATTCTGGTTCCAGCCAGTGGGGAAGAAAGAAATGCGCCCATCTGCGCCTGCGCAGTTGGGGAAGTGACGCGAAATGACGCCGTATCTCCGCGCGTGTGCAGTCGGCCCGGGCGGGATCAGACTGCCATTTGTGCTTCACCCATTGAGCTCGATGCCTCGCGTCTACTCCAGGTAATTAGGGGGGGGGGGGCAGTGCGGCACGGCGTCTGCCCACCGTGTGCCCGCCCACCCGGTCCAGCATTTCCATCCGCGGCGTCCGGGAGGGGGGGAGGTGCGGGGTACGGTGCCTGCCCTCCACCCGGTCCAGCGATTCCATCCGCCCGCGGCATCGGAGCCTCGCCAACGGCCAGGCAAGCGACCAGGAGACCATCCTCCGTTGCCGGGCGGGAGCGGCTGCAACCTCAACACCAGACGCCGCTGCGGCGGGGCCCGCTGCCCTCGCCTCCCCCCGCCGCCGGGGCCCAAGCCATCTTCCGCTCACGCCACCCACGCCGACCCCCGCTGACCCCCGATGGCCCATGCCACCTTCAACTCCCCCGCTGGGCCCATGCCACCTTTATCTCCCCCCACCCCCCAACCCCCACCCCCCACCCCCCGCTGGGCCCACGCCACCTTCATCTCCCCCCCCCCCGCTGGGCCCACGCCACCTTCATCTCCCCCCCCCGCTGTGCCCACGGCACCTTCATCTCCCCCCCCCCGCTGGGCCCACACCACCTTCATCTCTCACCCCCCCACTGGGCCCACGCCACCTTCATCTTCACCCCCCCCCCCGCTAGGCCCACGCCACCTTCATCTCTCCCCCCCCCCCGCTGGGCACACGCCCTCGCCTCCCCCCGCCGCCGGGGCCCAAGCCATCTTCCGCCCACGCCACCCCCGCCGACCCCCGCTGACCCCCGATGGCCCATGCCACCATCTCCCCCGCTGGGCCCATGCCACCTTCATCTCCCCCCACCCCCCACCCCCCGCTGGGCCCACGCCACCTTCATCTCCCCCTCCCCCCCGCTGGGCCCACGCCACCTTCATCTTCGCCCCCGCCCGCTGGGCCCATGCCACCTTCATCTTCGCTCCCCCCGCCGCTGGGCCCATGCTACCTTCATCTCCCCCCCCCGCTGGGCCCACGCCACTTTCATCTCTCCCCCCCCCCCCCCACTGGGCCCACGCCACCCCCGCCGACCCCCGCTGGGCCCACGCCACCTTCATCTCCCCCCCCCGCTGGGCCCACGCCACTTTCATCTCTCCCCCCCCACTGGGCCCACGCCACCCCCGCCGACCCCGATGGCCCACGCCACCTTCATCTCTTCCCCCCCCGCTGGGCACACGCCACCTTCATCTTCGCCCCCCCTGGGCCCACGCCACCTTCATCTTCGCCCCCCCCACCAGAAAGAGGGGGGGATGTGAGAGGGGGAGGGGGAGGGGGAGAGAGAGGGGAAGGGAAGGAAGAGAGAGATGGGGAGGGGAGAGGGAAAGGGGGAATATCTTTAATGAGATTGTAAAATTGAGGTAGGTTTTAGAGCTATTATATTTTTTCCTCATGAATAATATCAAATAATATCAAACAATTGGAACTGCTTTCTTTGCCTTGATAACAATACTGAAAAATATGAATTCCAAAGTTTGTGACTCTTTTTGCAGCATATTTTTAATATAATTTGAATATTACAAAAATCTGCATGTTTTCATGGTCATCATGGATCTGTCTGCAGTAATGCAGCAGTCCGTTGATGATGTTGCTGCTGTGGAAGCTAGGCAGAAGATGGAGTTGGAAGATCTCCTTGGTGCAGTAAAAACCAAACGTTTTATGATTCTATATCATGATTTCTTACAAGAATTGTGAAAACTTAACATATATGCAGCCTATCAGTAAAATATTTTTTGAATACATGTCATGTCTTAAGTCCTGTTAATGATAATATTGGCCAAATAAAATATGCCACAAAATGGAGAATCTCTGTATTTGCAAAGCCTGTTTGTCCACTTTCTGTGGAAGGTTGCAAGCTGTGAGTCACGCTCCAAGGAGTCTGGACCCTAGATGGAAGTTGAGGATAAGGCGAGGTCCAAATGTCTCTCCTTTTGTTCACATGTATGAGAGTTTTGTAGAAGAGCTAAGAGGTGTTGCATATGCATGATTAGGTTTGGTCAGATAGGGGGGTGTTGTAAAGTACTGTTAATTATGTTGCAGAGTGTTTGTGTGAAGCCTTGTTCAAATTGTTTATACTACCTGGAGAAATGTTTCTATTCTTTTGTAAATTGTCTTCCTGCTAGTACTTTCTGTGGAAACAATGTAATGGTGAATTTTGTGATTGGTTCAGGAACTGTCAATAGCTATAATCTAATCAAGATTCAAGAGAGTTTATTGTCATGTGTCCCAGATAGGACAATGAAATTCTTGCTCGAACTTCTCTCGAGCATGAAGGAGAGTTACATAGACCTCCTAGGACCATGTGTCGACCATGCTGCAAGTTTGAGTCGAGTGCAAACGCTTCTAAACTCGCAAATTATGTCCCGGCAGTGGGACAGGCCCTTTAGTTGATCCAGTGTTTTACTGACCCACATGCCCACCAATCGAGGCCCCGCCCCCGCTCAAGTACGCTCGCGCCACGCCTCCCGCAGCTGGACTCCCACGTCCGCCCGCTCCAACCCCCCCCCCACACACCCCCCCCCCGTACAAATGCGCAGAAAGAACGAACGTTCTGCAGATCGGGAGGTCACAGCAGGTTACAGCTGGTCACCGGAGGCCACCGGCTTCTGAATCCTTTCTGTATCCCCCGCCCGATGGTACAACATGGCTGCCCCTCCCTCCCCTCCCGCTGCAAACCCAACGCGCTGCCAGTCGCGCCGCTCGCAAGTCCTTTGATAAAAACCTTGCGACCCCCCCTCTCCTCTCTCTCTCCCTCTTCTCTCTCTCTCCCCCACCTCTCTCTCTCTCCCCCACCTCTCTCTCTCTCTCCCCCTCCTCTCCCTCTCTCCCCCTCCTCTCTCTCTCTCTTCTCTCCCCCTCCTCCCCCCCTCCCTGTTCCCCCCTCCCTGTTCCCCCCTCCCTCCCCCTCTTCTCTCTTTGCCCTTACTCTCTACCCCCCCCTCTCTAGACGTGCCTGCGAGTTGGGGGCTATGCGTCAGTAGATAGGGCAGTTATGGGGTAATAGGAGCAAATTAATAATATTAATATATTGACAAGGGGGGTAGTTAGCACGTGTGCGAGGGGGTTAGTTAGTGTGTGGGGTGGTTAATGTGTGTGATGCCACATGCCTACCCCCCCCCCCCCCCACCCCGCAACTGCACGTTGGGGGAACAGACCCAACGGGTCTGCACTTGGTCTAGTTCTCCTTAATTCTAC
>CM075977.1:237863388-237886005 GCA_038087875.1 Malacoraja senta
ACCGTACGCCTCAAGCGACCACGAGGTTGCGTAATTTGCGAGCCAAGGTCGCGTAAGTGGGACAGGCCCTTTAGTATCCTCCACACAGATAGAGCAAAATCATGATGTTCTATTTGTCTCAACAGTGGGGCAGACACTGAAGTTACTATCCCAGAACATTACAAATCACTTCACAACCAATTTAGGTCTGAAGTGCAGACATGGCTATAAGTACAAATCAGAGCATCGAAGTTTTACTCAGCTAGGTCATTCAAATAGCAGTAAGATAACATCTTTACTGTCACTGTCAATAATCTGCTTTTGAAGTGAAGTTATATTTTCACAAATCTTAAGGTGGAGAAGCAGAACTCAAATGGCAAGCTATACAAATTCAAATTTAGGTGCACTTTTAGTCTCATTGCCCTGTTGACAGCAATTCTGGCAATTGGTAGTTGTAATATTTAATTAGGACCACTTTCTGATTCTCCACTGTGGAAATATTTAGCGTTAGTCCTTGAGGATATCGGAATATGTGAGGCTGGCCTTGTTGGCTTTAGGATTCCTATGGAATCTGATGTATCTATCTTTGGTCAGCATATAGATGAGAAATAGAAAGGAACCGAGAGCAGGAAGAGAACTAATTGTCAATGATTTTCAACCTTCGGCGAGGAACAAGGCTAAAATAGACCCCCCCAATTGAATAATGGAAGAGAATCATTTGAAGAGCTTGCCCAGAGGAACCATGTCAGGAAGAATGGGAAGATCAACAAGAATAAGGAGGTAAGGTCTATCACGGTTGCAGTCACATTGTATGCCATTTGTTCAACTAGGGATATTCGGACTCTGATGTTATCACACAGGCAAAACTCACACTTAAAAGTACAAACAAGATGGAGAGTTAAAGTAGATACAAGGAATTACAGATACTGGTTTTCAGAAAAAGACACAAAGTGCTGGAGTAACTCAGCCAGTCTGTGGAACATGAATAGATGATGTTTTGGATCAGGACCCTTCTTCAGGTTGATTGAGCCGGGGAGGGGAGAAAGCTGCAAGAAAGGAAGGGTGAGACAAAACCTGCAGGTAATAGGTTAATATAAGTGATGGAAAGGGGGTTGATGGTGGACAAAGGGCAGAGATGAAAAAGCAAAAGGTGCTACACAAAAAGATTGAAGAGTTGCGTGTTATGAAGCTAGGAATGAAGATGGAAGGAGAGGGGGATGGGAGAAATAGATAGGGTACAGAGGAGAGTGGGGGGGGGGGAGGAAGAGAAGTGGGTGGGTTTGTAGTTACCTAAAATTGGAGAATTCAATGTTCATACTATTGGGTTATAGCCCTCACCCATGTCTCCTGTGTCCTGTAATTCCGCCTCTGCTCCCCCTCCCCACAAATGTTACAAAGATGGAGTTCCCCTGTTCCTCACCTTTCTCCCCACCAGGCCCCGCATCCAATGTCGCATCCTCTGATCTCTCCTAGGTGATCCCACCACCATTTACATCTTCCCATCCCAACCCCTTTCTGCCTTTCACAGAGACCGCTCCCTCTGTAACTCCTTGGTTCACTCATCCCTTCACACTCAGACTCTCCCCACCCCAGGTACTTTCCCCTGTAACACCTGTTCCCGTACCTCCTCCCTCAACCTCATCCAGAGACGCCAGCAGTCCTACCAGGTGACAAAGTGTTTCACATGTACCTCTTCTAACCTTAGCTGCTTGCAGTGTAGCTGCTGCTGCTGGCGCCGATGATGGTGGCCACGGTGTACTGCTCCTTACTGTTTTGTATGTGTTTGTCCGTTTGTGTCGTCTGTGAAAACCCTACAAAGATTACTTTCACGAGAGAGGTACTCATAAACATCGGACATACGGTACCTCCAAACATCGTTCCGGATTTCTCTCACTCGCTGGATTATTTAGACATACTCGTCGACGGGGCTGTGGCTGCGTTCAAGGTCTTGGGATGGAGGAGGCCCCGTGGGAAGCGCCCTGGAACACTCACCCGACTCCGGCGATGAGGATCACGCACACCACTCCCGAGCATATTCCTGCCAAACGTACGTTCGCTCAAGAACAAAGTGGACGAACTGCAACTCCTGCATCGGACAAACAAGGACATCACTCGAGCTGTTGCCCTGTGTTTCACCGAGACCTGGCTTTGTGAGTTGACCCCGGTCAGCGCGCAGCAACTGACTGGCTTCCAACTTCACAGAGCGGATCGCGAAGTGGAGGCAGCGGGGAAATCAAGCGGCGGTGGAATATGCTTCTATAACAACCAGGACTGGTGCAGCGACATCACGGTACTGTCAAATTTCTGCTCTCCCAAACTAGAATCCCTCTTTATAAACTGCAAACCCTTCTACTCTCCGAGGAAATTTAATTCCTTTATTCTCGCTGTAGTTTACATTCCCCCCAAGCCTGCGTACGTGAGGCGCAAATGCAACTCGCTGACCAGGTAATGAGGATAGAGAGTGACTTCCATGGTCATTGTTTTGGGGGACTTTAACAAAGCTAACCTCAGCCGTGACCTTCCAAAATACAGACTTCATGTTACCTGCCCCACCAGAGGGGAGAGAACACTCGATCACTGTTATACGGCAATCAAGAACGCATATCGCTCTGTTCCCCAGGCGGGTCTGGGTCTCTCTGATCATTGTCTAGTTCACCTTATTCCGACCTACAGGCAGAAGCTAAAAGCTGCTAAGCCTGTGGTCAGAACAATGAAAAGGTGGACAAGCGAGGGCATTGAGAACCTACAATCCTGCTTTGACTGCACGGATTGGAATGTGTTCAGGGAAGCAACCACAAGCCTCGATGAGTATACGGACACTGTATCATCATATGTCAGCTTTTGCGAGGACAGTTGCATTCCAACTAAGACCCGGACATGGTTCAACAACAACAAGCCCTGGTTCACTGCAGAACTCAGACAGCTCCGACGGTCTAACGAGGAGGCCTACAGGAGCAGGGATGCAGACCTCTACAGGCAGGCCAAGTACAAGCTGAGAATAGGAATCAGAGCTGCCAAGGAAAGGTACTCTGAGAAGTTGAGGAGCAAGTTCTCAGCTAGTGACTCTTCCTCAGTTTGGAAGGGCTTGCAAGAAATTGCCAGCTACAAGAGGAAAGCCCCCCGCTCTTTGGACAATCGTCAGCTGACCAACGACCTGAATGAGTTTTACTGCAGGTTTGAAAATCAGAAACGTAACCCTGGTACCCCCTCCCCAACAACACAGGCAGACCCCAGTCTACAAAGAATGAATCCTGCACCCTCTCCTTCCCATTCACCACCTCACACCTACTTAAGGCAAGACTCCAGTATGAAAAGACTGGACCATTTCCCACCTCAACCAACACTTCACACCCACTCACAGCCTGACCTCCCTCCGTAACTCCCTTGTCAATTCTTCCCTTCCCTCCCATACCACCCCCTCCCCTGGTACTTTCCCTTGCAACCGCAAGAGATGCAACACTTGTCCCTTCACTTCCCCCCTCCACTCCATTCAAGGACCCAAGCAGTCGTTCCAGGTGCGACAGAGGTTCACCTGCATCTCCTCCAACCTCATCTATTGCATTCGCTGCTCTAGATGCCAGCTGATCTACATCGGTGAGACCAAGCGGAGGCTTGGCGATCGTTTCGCCGAACACCTCCGGTCGGTCCCGCAATAACCAACCTGAACTCCCGGTGGCTCAGCACTTCAACTCCCCCGCCCATTCCGTATCTGACCTCTCTGTCCTGGGTCTCCTCCATGGCCACAGCGAGCAACACCGTAAATTGGAGGAAATGCACCTCATATTCCGCTTGGGCAGTCTACATCCTGGTGGCCTGAACGTTGAATTCTCCCAATTCTGCTAGCCCTGGCTGTCCCCATCCCTTCATCAGCCATCTGGTTGTCTCCTCCCCTCCCCCAGCCCTCGGGCTCCTCCTCCGCCTTTTCCTTTTTTCCTTTCTTCTCACCACCCCCTATCAGTCTGAAGAAGGGTTTCGGCCCGAAACGTTACCTATTTCCTTCGCTCCATAGATGCTGCTGCACCCGCTGAGTTTCTCCAGCATTTTTGTGTATCCTCATTCTGCAAAGACTGGGCCCTTCTACACCCACCCCCCTCCAATCACCACTTCACACCCAATCACCCACACCCTCTGTGCTGCACAACATAGCTTATCCAATATCAACAATAAAAATAGAGGAGGTGGAGAGGCTTTTCAGAGGACAAAAGAGCCGGAAATCCCCAGGACCTGACAATGTTTCCCCCTCTACTCTTAAGCTCTGTGCCAAACAGCTGGCACCGGTCTATATAAACATTTTTAACCAGTCTCTGCAATCATGTACTGTCCCTGCCTGCTTCAAAGTCTCCACTATTGTCCCTGTACCCAAAAAGGCAAGGATTACTTGTCTTAATGACTACAGGCTTGTCACACTGACCGCTGTAGTCATGAAGACACTCGAAAGGCTTGTGCTGGCCAAGCTGAAAAATATCACCAACTCCCTGCTGGACCCTCTGCAGTTTGCATATCGGGCCAATAGATCTGTGGATGATGCAGTCAACCTGGGCCTGCACTTCATCCTACAGCCCCTAGACCACCAGGGGACCTATGCGAGGATCCTGTTTGTTGATTTTTGCTCTGCATTCAACACCATTGTGCCAGAGCTACTACACTCCAAACTTTCCGAGTTGACTGTGCCTGAACCCCTCTGTCAGTGGATCACCATCTTCCTGACAGACAGGAAGCAGCATGTGAGGCTGGGAAAGCACATCTCGGACCCGCAAACGCTCAGCATAGGAGCACCGCAAGGCTGCGTACTCTCTCCTCTCCTCTACTCTCTCTACATTAACGACTGCACCTCCACAGACACCTCTGTCAAGCTTCTCAAGTTTGCGGACGACACGACCCTGATTGGACTGATCCAGGATGGGGAGGGATCTGCCTACAGACAGGAAGTGTCACAGCTGGCGTCCTGGTGCCATCGCAACAACCTGGAGCTCAATGCTCTTAAGACAATGGAATTGATTGTAGACTTTAGAAGAGCTCCCCCTCCCCTCACCCCACTCACCATCAACAACACCACAGTCACATCTGTGGAGTATTTTAAGTTCCTGGGAACCATCATCTCCAAGGACCTTAAGTGTGGGGCTACCATCGACTCCACAGTCAAAAAGGCACAACAGAGGATGTACTTCCTACGGCAGCTGAGGAAGCACAATCTGCCACAGGCAATGATGGTCCAATTCTACACAGCCATCGTAGAGTCTGTTCTCACCTTCTCCATCATGGTCTGGTTTGGCTCAGCCACCAAGCACGACACCTGGAGGCTGCAGCGAATCGTCCGATCAGCAGAGAAGGTTATTGGCTGCAACCTTCCCTCCATTGATGAACTGTACACTGCAAGGGCCAGGAAACAAGCGGGCAAGATCATCTCTGACCCCTCTCACCCTGGCCACAAACTCTTTGAATCACTTCCCTCTGGAAGGCGACTCCGGACTGTCAAAGCTGCGACAGCCAGACATAAAAACTGTTTTTATCCACGAGTAGTTGCTCTACTCAACAGCCAAACATCTGTAGCCTCCCTTTGATCTGGTATTTTGTTGGTTCACATGCTTGATCAATGGTGTTTTATCATTAATGTTTTATTATTATTAATGTTTAGTGTTTTCTGAGTCATTCGTAACTGTCACTGTATGTCATGTTGTTACTTGTGGGCGGAGCACCAAGGCAAATTCCTTGTATGTGAATACTTGGCCAATAAACCTACTTACTTACGCATCTATGTGACCTCCTGTACAACAGCAAGACCAAGCATCGACTCAGTGGCCATTTTGGCGAACACTTGCAAGAGTGAGGCCACACATAAAGTGGAGGAACAGCACCTCATGTTCCACTTGGGTAGCAAATAACCGAACAGTATGATCATTGAATTCACCAATTTTAGGTAATTAAAAATCTCTCACCCTCTCTCTTCTTCCCCCAACCACTCCTCTACTGCCCCACCTGGACTTGCACCTATTTCACCACCCCCCCTCTCCCCCGCCATCCTGACTTTCTACCTACATTCCTTGAGGTAGCTTCACAATTCGAAACACTTCAATCCTATTTTCGCGCACCTTCTGTCTTTCCATCTCTGGCCTTTGTCCACCATCTGCCTGCCAAACCCCCTCACCCTTATCAAGCTATTATCTGCCAGGCCTTGTCCTGCCCCTCCTCTCTTCCAGCTTTCTTCCCCCCCTATAATTAATCTGAAGAAGAGTCCTGACCCGAAACATCAGCTATCCGGGTATTCCAGAGATGCATGCTGATCCACTGAGTTACTCCAGCATTATGTATCTTTTTTTGGAAAGTTAAAGTGACATGTGACTGGAAGCTCAGGATCATCCTTGAATTTACTTTTGAATTAGTGGTGGGTTGGTCTTGACAAGTTAAAGTGATATAAAATGTTTCTGAAGAGGTTACTCCCATGGCAGATGAGGGAGCGTCAATGAATGTTGTCCATTTAAATACATTCTAAACGGACAATACTGGAGTACATTAATCACAGTTCTGCAGAAGAGATTATATTATTTTCCAACCAGTGATGATTTATGGATAGTGCGGCACCTATAAAATGCTTTAAATATCAGCCTTGTTCTAACTGAAGCTAAATTGATGGTGTGAATCTTAATAGCTCTCACTGTTGGAAAATGTGAATATGAAAATATCTAGTTCTCTCCTGAGTCTGAGTCCAAATATGGTTGGCAAGGCCTGGAAGCTTCATGATACAAATAAAAGGTTGACAGGATATTAATTTCTCAGACTTTATTGTGAATTCTATCAAATTTATGGCAAAGCTAAAGAATGCTAAATGTCTGCTGCAATCGCTGTTCTTTGGCTACTGGATGCTAATTATCTTGGAGATCAAGGTTTCAAGGTCAGTTTATTGTCACATGTACCAATTAAGGTACAGTGAAATTTGAGTTACCATACAGCCATACTAAGTGAAAAGCAACAAGACACACAACCACATAAAAGTTAACATAAACATCCACCACAGTGGATTCCACATTCCTCACTGTGACGGAAGGCAATAAAGTTCAATCTTCTTCCTCTTGTTCTCCCGCGGTCGGGGCGATCAAAGCCCCCGCAGCCGACGATCGAAGCCCCAGTGGGGGTGATCAAAACTCCCATGTCGGGGCGGTTGAAACTCTCTCCACGGCATGGCGCTTCCGAGTCGGCCTCTTCTTTATCAGAGAACGCGGACTTCGCGATGTTCTGAAGTACTTCTGATTTTTGACAACCCCAAGAGCCGCAGTAACATATGGAGCTTTCAGAGCAGGTTAATGTTGCAAGAGTGTTTCATGGGAAAACCATAAATATAGGAATAATTTATAAAATATTTATCTATAATAAAGGAATAAAATGTAAGAAATGAATCACATGATTGGATTTCTCTGGAAACACAATTAAGGCCAGAAAATAATCTGTTCTGCAGAACTATAATTAATGTTTGTCCATTTAGATTGTTACTAGATGGACAATATTCATTGATACTCCCTCATCTACACGAGAGTAACCTCAGTCATAGAGTCATACAGCACAGAAACAGGCCCTTCAGCCCAATTTTCCCATGCTGACCAAGATGCCCCACCCATACTAGTCCAACCTGCCCACATTTGCCCATATACCTCTAAATCCTTCCTGTCCATATACCTGCTAAATGTCTTTTAAATGTTGTAATAGCACCCGCCTCAATTACCTCCTCTGGTAGCTCGTTCCATATACCCACCTCCCTATATGTGGAAAGGGTTGCCCCTCAGGTTCCTATTAAATCTTTCCCATTTCACCTTTAACCTATGTCCTCTGGTTCTTGATTCACCAACTCTGGATAAAAGACTCTGTGTATCTACCCTATCTATTTCCTTCATGATCTTATATCCCACTATAAGATCACCCCTCATCATCCTGCACTCTGAGAAATAAAGTCCTAGCCTGCCCAACCTCTCCATATAGCTCAGGCTCTCAAGTCCTGGCAAAATCCTCGTAAATCTGCTCTGCACTCTTTCCAGCTGAACAAAATCCTTCCTATAGCAGAGTGACCAAAACTGAACACAATACTCCATGTGTGACCTCACCAACATGTTGTACAAAACTTTTTCATATCAAATTAACTCGACAAGACCAATCCACCACCAACTGGAAAATAAATACAACAATGATCCTGAGCTTTCAGTAACCTGTCACATTAATTCTCCATCCTATTTGTCTTCTAATGCAGGTCAGGAAGCATCTGTGGAAGAAGACACAGTTAATGTTTCAGGTCTGGGCCCTTCATTAGAACTGGAAAATAATTATTTTTGAGTAGCAGAGTAGGTGCGAGAGAGATAGATAGAACAATGGAAAGAGGGCTGAGTGCAAAGGGCTTGAATGGGATGGAATTTGATAAATGTGTTTAAGAAAGCATCCTCAATTAATATATAGAGGGCCCTACTAAAGAGGATGCAACATAGAGATCTGGGAGTACAGGTGCATGGTTCCCTGAAAGTGGCATGTGATGTGGACAGGGTGGTAAAGAAAGTATTTTGCATGCCTTGCCTTCAATAGGGAGCTCATTGAGTTCAAAGTTAGAGACATCATAATGCAGCGTTACAATTATAGTAAGACCACACTTGGAATGCTGTGTGCAGTTCTGGTCATCCAGCAAGGATGTTGTTAAGTTGGAAAGGGTGCAGAAAAGATTCACCAGGATGTTACCTGGACTTGTTGGCTTGAGTTATACAGATAGATTTAATAGGTTATTTTTTTTGTTTGAAGCACAGGAGGCCGAGGAGCGACCTTACTGAAGTATACAAAATCATGAGGGGCATGTAAATGAACACTCAGTCTTTTTCCCCAGAGTAGACAAATCTAAAACTAGAGAGAATAGACTTAAGGGCCTCTCCCACTGTACGAAGTAATTCAAGAGTTCTCCCGTGTTTCCCCTGATTCGAACTCGGAGAATTACGGTAATAGCCACTCGTAGGTACTCGGGGCTCTCATGGACATTTTGCAACATGTTTAAAAAACTTCACGAGCTTACAGCGTTTCCCGAGTACCTGCCGTTAGCGTTACGAGCCGCTAAGAGACGTCCCGAGCTCCGACGTACCCGCTACGTACATTCTACGTACTTACCACGAGTTTGATTTTTTTTAAAACTCAGGAGAGCTCTTGGGTAAACTCGTATAGTGGGACAGGCCCTTTAAGGTGAGATGGGAGAGGTTTAAGAGGGACCTCAGGGGCATCCCTTTTACTTAGAGGGTAGTGCATAATCTGGAATAAGCTGCCAGAAGAAGCTATAGAAATGAGCCCAACTTCAAAAGCCATTTGGACAGATATACTGATAGGAAGGATTTGGTAGGATATAGGCCAAATTGGACTAGCTCAGAAAGCCCACTTGGTTGGCATGGACAAGGTGGGATGAAGGGCCTTTTTTCTAGTCTGTACAGCTCTATAACTATGGAATATCTCAGATCAGATGAGAATGGATGGCTACAACTTTTAAGGGTATTAGAGAACCTGTACTCAGAGTGTTGTGTACAATTTTAATCTTCTTAATTAAGTAGAAAGGTACTTGCATTGCAGGCAGTTCAGAAAAAGTTCACTAGGTTAATAATAATAATAATAATAATAATAATAAGCCTTTATTGTCATTGTACTTAGAAATACAATGAAATTAGGAGAGCTACTCCGGATCAGTGCAACCAAAACAAGTCCAAACAAGACAAAAACACATCCAATACATTCAATACGTTATTTAACTGATTAAAATAGTAGATAAAGTATAATTATCACACGTAGGTAGAACATTGCACTGGAAGAATATTACACTTTAAAATTTAATAAATGTTTTAAAAGAATTTAAAAAAAAGAAGAACTATTAGCTGAGTGGTCTGTAATTCCTGGGATGAAGAGATTGTCTTCTAAAGGCTAAGCGGGCTGGGCCTATATTTGTTGGTGTTTAGAAGAACACGGCATGATCTTGTGGAAATATGCAATATTCTGAGGTAGCTTGGCAGGATGTTTCCTTTCCAAGGGGACTTTAGAACTAGGGACCTAGTTTTAGAGATGCTGCAATCTCAGCTACAGAAACCATCGTTTCACCCCATTTAAAACAGCAATGAAATAGAATAGTAAGATTAAACGAGAACTTACCAGTTCGAAGTTTGATCTTTATTTTATGAGGAGTTACGTTGGTGATTACGTGAAGAACCCCGTCAGGGCGCATGCGCGTCAATCTTCAAAGCAGCGGTATGAAATCACAGACAACACCATAATTGAAGTAACATATTAAGATGATCAACATGAGAACTACCATTATGACCTTTTTTCTATGAGAGAGGGTTGGGCGTGGCGGGCACGTAATCACCAACGTAACTCCTCATAAAATAAAGATCAAACTGGTAAGTTCTCGTTTAATCTTACTATTTTACTTCGGAGTCACGTGAGTGACTACGTGAAGATTTTAAAGCTCTGTGATTTTTATGCCACAGATCAAAATCCCGGCTTCTCACTGCATCGATTGACTCCGAGTATCATCAATAATGCTGTAAACATGACATTGCATATCATGCAAAAACAAAAGAGTTTTATTTTTGGTCATAAAACAACCAATAAACCCTCTTAATGTAGGGCAACAAACGAAACAGAATGAAACAGTATTGAAAACAGACTTTAAACAATAGCAACAGCACTAAATATTGAGTTGGCAAACAGCCCTCCATCAGCAATCGGCCGATGGTAGTATTGCTGAAACACAAGTTCATTTTTCCAACCTGCGGCTTTTAATATATGGTCGATGGGAACGTCCATCGCCCTGGCCGCGGATGTTGCTACTGCGCTAGTGGAATGAGATGTAAACACATAAATGTTAATTCCTGCCTGAACCAACTCTTGCTTTAACCACCTTGAGATAGTCTGAACTGCCACTCTTTTATGTTGGCTTCTTGTAACTGAGAAATAATCCTGTTTCTTCTTGTCTTAAAGCCCTTGTGGCTTCAATGTAATGTAACAAATGTGTCCTTACACATAAACATGGAGCTGTAGGATATGCTGAGAACACAATCTTAAAACCTGTCACACCTGGCCTGCTTTGTTTGAGCAGGTCAGAAATATAAAACAGAACATTCTCTGTATTCACTTCCATTCTCTCGAACTGAAGTTTTTGGAAAGTCTGCACTCTCTGTACTGACACCAATGCCATTAGCATAGCCAATTTCATGGTTAATTTTAACAAAGTTATAGACGTGACAAGGACCCAATGACGAAGTATGTTACGAACAACACTTACCTCGCAGATTACCATATACCTAGGCTTAGGCAGTTTGGAATTAAAGATTCCTTTCATCAACCTAGATATGAGAGGGTGAGAACCTATACTTTGTGTCCGTGTACCTATTACAAGATATGCCGACCAAGCACTTCTAGCTGTATTGATAGCAGTATAGCTAAGACCCTCATCATAATAAAGTGTAGATAAACTCTAACACATTTTCAATAACTACAGTATCATATTGAATATTCTTTTGAACACAATATTGTTCCCATTTTGATTTTTTTTTTTTTAAATTCATGTCATATACTGTTTTTGAGTACTGTTTCTCCAGGCTGCAGTGAGTATATCCACCGTTGGCCTAGAAAGTCCTCGACCAATGTAAGGCATTCTTAAAATTTGCAGATTAACAGATCCATACCATCACATAACGGATGAACTTAATGCGTTACTGGATGCTCCAGCAAGTTCCTACTGTTTGGAATCAGCAAAAAGAGGTTGGGTCGCTATCTGTAACATCAAAGGGAACCATGGTTGAATCAGGCAATTTGGTATCACCAAAACCCCTGAAGCGGCATCCTGCTTGATTTTCTCAAACACCGACCTATGAGGCAGAATGGTGGGAAAATGTACACAAACATATCATCCCAATTTAGTGAAAAAGCATCAATTGCCATTGCCACTGCCCCTGGATCTGGTGCCTATGAAACATATTTTGGCCTTCCATATAGAAGTACTATGTTCTTGAACACATCCTGGTTCCACATCCACTCCGTGTTATGATGGAATTTTCGTGAGCTGCCATCTGGTACTACATTAAGTTTCCCTGGCAGATAGATAGCTCCAATCCAAACATCTCTATCCATACTCCAGGTCCAATTTTATTTGCCAACCTGTCACATGATAACGATTTGATTCCACCCATGTGATTCATATCAGCAACTGCTGTAGTGTTGTCTATTTTGCACTGCACATGCAAACTAGTTTAGTTAGTGCCATAAGCCTTGAGTCCATAAAATACTCTTGGTTAATTCCCCATGTTTGCAGAAGCAATGTTCATCTGTCTCCACCGCTGGATCTTGTATCAGTAGCACCCTACCCAAGTGCTCTGACATCTGTCTGCAAATCATGGAAGCTTGGTCCAATAACACTTTGGAACTACTAGTGGACACATGCTGAATCCACCATTGTACATCAGCAACAGCCTCTATTGATAGAAGCATAGGTCTATTATAATGACCCCAATGTATCCTCAATGCTTGTTCCTTTGACCTTTGTAATTATAGATAATAAAGTGGCCATATTGAACTGCTGGAAATGCTGCAAGCCATTACCACAGCAAACTTGTCACCTGGCTAATTGAAGGCTGTGTGTCAGCAATTAACTTGATATAGCTCTTAATTAGCTCTACCCTTTTTTGCCTGGGCAAGGTCACAATGATGTTGATTAAGTCCATTGTGAACCCAACTAGTCAATTTGTGTCACAGGTATAAATTTAGATTTCTCTGGATAGCTTATAAAGCCCAATTAAAAAATGTTTTTTACCAACTGCCACTGATGCTTCAGCTGTTTCCTTTGATTGTCCTACAATCAAGATATTATCTAGCTAAGCCATGAGCACATGACCTTGACTTCTCATCATGCCTAGAATAGGTTTTAACAACTTTGTAATCCCTCTAGGAGCTGAAGAGAAACCATTAGGTAGTGGATTGTATTGGCATAATTGCCCCATCCAGCTGAATTTTAAATCTTCTATCCTGCAAATGAACAGACACTGAATCCGCATCTTTAAGATCTCCTTCACAAACGTTTCCATCTTAAAATGTCTATACCGTACAAAAGGGTTAAGACTATTCAGGTCCGTATAATTCTGCATCCCCCCATCCTTTTTTGGTCTGGGAAAGATATTGGACACAAACTGATGGCTTTGGTAAACTGCCTTAGCAATTACACCTTTATTACATAAGCTTGCAAGTTCCAGCTGAACTTCCAATTGTTCAGTGATACTGAAGTCAAACTCCTTTTTTGGAACATGTTGCATGGGTAAATCAGAATTTGCATTAAGCTTTATTCGATGCCCTTGAATAACCTTCAGTATAAACATATCTGAGGTAAACATTAAATTGTATCACATTAGATCTGTCTACATGAGAACCAGACCCTCTTACCTCCTTACCACCTGGCATTCTTCCCCGGCCTTGAGCTGGATATCTCACCTCCGTGGCGGTGCTACAGCCGAACGCCAACTGCACTGCATCGTAGCTGGACTCGTCCCTTGCCCGGACCAGTCTGCTCCCTTATAGGGATACTTCCGCTTTGGTGAATATGTGGCTGCCGTCTTAGCCTCCTCCTCCAGCTCCTTCACCTGCTGTGCGAAATCCTCGCCAAACAGCTGTGCCGGTTGCACTGTGCCAGGCTGGCAGAGTGAAGCATATTTAGCATTGATGGTTGGTCTAATCACATCTTGCGGAGGCAGTTGATCTCAAAGTGGGCACTCCACAATAGCGCCTTTTTTTGTAATTTGTCATGGCCTCTCCATCCACCATCCTGGCAAAGCTCGTTATACCAGATGCCAGCAACTTTAAAAATATGCTGGAGCTTCACATGCTCCTGGGCTTTCATTAGTATGCCCATCTTGCCCCAATTCTTCCTGTTCCCAACAGGAACTTTTAACAGTCCACAGTTGATTGGGGCTTCATACTTCGTTACTGTCTCATCCATTGTCAGCTCCTGTAGCTGATGTGAGACTTGGTAATTTATGCTGGTGGCAAGTTCCTCACCCAGAGGCTCACCAGCGTCCGACGACATGGCAAACCGTGCTGCACACGGTGTCAGCTCTGACAGCTGCCTGCCCTCCCTTTGGAAGTCGTCAGACTCAGGGTCAGAGCATATCTGCCCTTCTGCACTCACCTCTTGCAAAGAGGGTGCTTTCAAGCAGGCCTCTACTAGGCACTGCCAGCGGAGCCGTCCCCACGGCCTCCTGCCTGCACAACTCCTCCTGGAGTATGGCTTTATGAAGCAGACCTCTCCTAGGCACTGCCAGCGGACCCTTCCCTAAGGCTTCGCACCTGCACTACTCCTCCTGGAGTGTGGCTTTATGAAGCAGACCTCTCCTAGGCACTGCCAGCGGAGCCTTCTCTATGGCTTCCCGCCTGCACTCCTCCTCCTGGAGCGTCTCTGTGGAGCAGCCCCTGTATGAGCTGCTCCTTTTGGATAACCGCTGGGGAACGGTATCCTGTCTCCGACGGGACTCTCGTGGCCCGACTCTGCGGAGTCTATAGCCCTGACAGGCTTGGGTTATGCCTACCGCCCGACTGGCGTTGGCTGTGTACCCGGCTGGGCACTTTCCGAAGTCTGTCGCCGCACCGCTACCGGCTTGCGACTCCCCCGAGGTGACAGGCTGCCTTTCAGAGACTGCGCTCCCGCAGCTCTCTCTCTCCTTGTCGGCAGCAGACCTGCACCTTTTCCTTGTTCCTGTATGTGGGGAAAAAAACACACAGAAACAATTTCTTTACTTTTCTCTAACACCTCCAAAGTCTCCCCGACTTTGGTGGAGCTGTAATTACTCACCTTGCAGCAGGAGCTCCGTCCTCCTGCTGCCGTTGTCGCCAATGCGTCAGACGTAATGACGCGCATGCGCCCTGACGGGGTTCTTCACGTAGTCACTCACGTGACTCCGAAGTAAAATGTTATTTCTCAGAGACTCTGAATAGCAGAGAAAGTTTGAGGGGGCATGTGACCTACTTCTGCTCTTAATCCTTATGTTCTTATTTTCTAACGTACCATGACTACTGGCATGAATATAACAGTCCATAAATTATTGGATTAAAGTATAAAAATGTCAAAATAATAATTAGCATTAAAATGCTAAATATTAAATTAACATTAATTGAAAGTCCAAGTACCATAAACTAGCTCCATAAAACTATTTATTATATGGAACTCCATAAAAGCACTTCCATAAAACTATTATATTACTACCTCACCTCCCCAACCCTACAATTATTTGAAAATCATTCAGCCGCAAAAACATAAGCCATAGGCGAAGAATTAGGCCTTTCAGCCCATCGAGACTGCTGCACCATTTGATTATGGCTAATCTATTTATTGCTCTCAAATCCATTCTCCTACTTTATCCCCGTAACCTTGAATCCCTTAATAATCAAGAATCTATCAATCTCCTTTTTTTAAATAAGGTCATAAGGTCATAAGTGATAGGAGCAGAATTAGGCCATTTGGCCCATCAAGTCTACTTCACCATTCAATCTTAGGCCTCCTTCGGTCATGGCTGACCATAGGTGTCTCCAGGGTGCTATTCCCTATATGGAGGACGCCTGTGCGTGACTTTGTTTAATGTGGTGAGACTGGTGCACAGACAGCCACCCCACAGTCCTTGATAGATCTGGGTCAGGATCCAGTGGCATGAAGACGACCGGAGGCCCTTTTCTGCTGCAGCCTTCATCCGCCTTACCTAGACGTTGTGACGCTCCACTAAGGTCCGCCATCGTCCTCCGCCTGTTCCACCGTTGAGGTCTTGGTTGGATTGCTCTTTGTCAGAGACCTCCCCCTCGACCTTACCGCCATGGGTGGCCCCACCAGGAGCATAGCTCCAGACGGCATCGCTCTCAGGATCTCAGGTCCATGCAAGCTTCTCCACCACGACAAGGTGACAATCCAAGGAGAAGGTATATTTCTCTCACAATCCACACCATTCAGTCAAGGCTGATCTATCTCTCCTAATCCCATTCTCCTGCCTTCTCCCTGTAGCACTCCAATGTCTTGGCCTCCACAGCCGTCCATGGCAAAGAATTCTACAGATTTACCACCCTCTGGCTAAAGAAATTCCTCCTCATCTCCTAATTTAGGTTGTTTAAAAAAGTGCTGCTGTTTTAACTGATAATCCATTGCTATTCCAAGTGTATTCCAAGTGTTTTGTCCAATGCTGGAACATAGCTTCTAATGCAATGTTGCTTCTTGGTGTATAGTTTTATGTTATGAAAAACAGAACTGCTATCTCGATAGAAATTGAGTCGCAATCTTAATTAGTAATGACGTTTTAGAAGATATGTGGTCCAATTTTTTCGGGAGAAATGTCATAGTTAGTAAACTAAACTGGATTCTGTAAAGAAGCAGGAACTAAGTTGGTGAAAAAGGGAATGAATAATGAATGGGAATAAAACACACCAGGCACCACAGATCGTGCAAGTCCATACAATACTCATGTTCTTGTACTCCTAACTATCTGAACCTAATATCCAATTCCTATGATCTCACATTTATTTAAAAGTGAATGCTTTAACTGAACATTATATCAAGTATTCATGGGGGAAGACATGATGTGGTCGACCAACAAATTCATCCCAAGTAAAATCAATAATGCTTATAGAAATGCTATAGAAATAAACCAGCTATGGTTCTTCAATAATGTTCCCTGATGTTTAGCCTTGAATGATCAGTAACACAAGAAAGAGTCGTGAGGTTGATTTATTGCAAGAGAGTGTGTAGAAAGTGAGGGGCCCTGTAGTTGAAGAAGATCATTATGCATAGCCTATGCTAAAATAAAAGTCATACATCAGACACCACTGTTTATTTCCTTCTGTTCCATGTAAAATAATGCTACTGATTATTATTCTTGTACAAAAATAACAACATTTTAGCTTTGTTTTAAGATACAGCGTGGAAACAGGCCCTTCGGCCCACCGAGTCCATGCTGATCACCGATCCCCGTACACTGGTTCTATCCTACACACCAGGAACAATTTACAGAACTCAATTAACCTACAAACCTGCACATCTTTGTAATGTGGGAGGAAACAGGAGCACCTGGAGAAAACCTACACTTGCACAGGGAGAATGTACGTACAGACAGCACCTTGAGTCAGGATTGAACCCGGATCTCAGGCGCTGTAAGGCAGCAGCTCTACCGCTGAGCCACCATCCCCCATATAGCTTTAAAAAGAAAAGATTCTGTAGGACCAAGACGTGGTAATCAAATTTCATACATGCTCAGCTCAGGGCCGCAACTAGAGTAGTGCCTCCATTTCTGGCAGGGACATGCGGTCAGGGGAGGCAGGGCAGGCAGAGCCTCACCTGTCATACTCCCAATGAAAATAGCTGTTAAGAAAAGTAAAGAAAAATAATAATAAAATAAATATAAAGATTTTTCCACTGATCTGTTATAAAAGTCATTTCTATATGAATCTAATCATTTTTATAGTAAAAATCGCAAAATTTGTGCAGCTCCGCTGCAAATACATGAAGAGATGAGAGTTGAGGCAGCGGCAAGCTGAGCCTCCCCTCTGATTGCGCAACCCCTTAGAAACTGCATGGAGCGCGGGCAATAAGCGTGTGCCTGTTACTATCTCTATGTATGTCACCAAAGTAATGTGTGTAAACCCCTTCATTACATGTCCTTACCTTCCATAGTCCAGGTAATGTATTTCACATATAAAGATATTAAATTTGTGCCCGCTGGGTCTTACATAAAACTTCATTGAAAAAGCACCAAGGGAGGCAGCGATCACATCTGCCTCACAAGGGGGCGTGTCTTGAGCCCAGTGGAGGAAGAGCTAGCGTCAATTGCATAGGCTCAGCCCACGTAATTGACGCTACCTCACTCTCCCTCCAAGTTAGCCAGCTTCAGCAGCGGCGGCGCAGTACTGCATTCCACCGCTGGCGGCGCTGACCAAAGATCATGGAGCGGAACAAGATACGCCACTCGGCGAAAAAACCGGTCATTGGGAAGGTAGACTTTGTTGGTACATTAGAAAGTTATTCGATTTTTTTTTAAATAGATCTATTCTTATCACAATAATAAAGTCATCAATTTTTATACTTCTGTACATTTTTGTTTAGTTCATGTAAGGCAGGAGTCTCCAAAATACGGCCCGCGGGACACATCAGGCCCACCACCTGATTTTTCAAGCTCAGATTCGAGTCCGGGAGTGCCGCGACCCAGGGCTGCTCTTAGTGTTGTTACCGGTTAGATCCCTTTGAATTGTCAAAGCCGAGACATCACATGGCCGCCGTAAAGAAGGGTGCAATGGTGCGGTGGGGGGTTCGGCGGCGATCAGAATGGGACGGCTGCGGGTTATAACGTGCCATCGTTCCTCTCTCCCTTCTCTCTCTCTCCCCATTCTCTCTCTCTCCCCATTCCCTGTCTCTCCCCATTCTCTCTCTCCCCATTCTCTCTCTCTCTCCCCATTCTCTCTCTCTCTCCCCATTCTCTCCCTCCCCATTCTCTCTTCTCTCCTTTCTCTCTCTCTCCTTTCTCTCGCTCTCCCTTCTCTCTCTCTCTCTCCCTTCTCTCTCTCTCTCCCTTTTCTCTCTCTCTCTCTCTCTCTCTCTCTCTCTCTCTCTCTCTCTCTCTCTCTCTCTCTCTCTCTCTCTCTCTCTCTCTCTCTCTCTCTCCCTTCTCTCCTCCCTTCTCTCTCTCTCTCTCCCTTCTCTCTCTCTCCCTTCTCTCTCTCTCTCTCTCTCCCTTCTCTCTCTCTCTCTCTCTCTCTCTCCCTTCTCTCTCTCTCTCTCTCTCCCTTTCTCTCTCCCGTCTCTCTCTCTCTCCCTCCCTTCTTTCTCTCTCTCCCTTCTCTCTCTCTCCCTCCCTTCTCTCTCTCTCCCTCCCTTCTCTTCTCTATCCCTCCCTCCCAGCCATGGCTCCACTCCTCTCTCTCCTCGGGGAGACGCGGTGATCAATACAGGGAGGGCCGGGCCACTGATACTAGCCAGTGCCTCCCCAACCATTGACCTCACCGCACGTCACTGATTTCTGGTCAGCAGACTTCAGGAAGGATGTAAAGGTCCTTGAGAGAGTGCAGAGGAGATTTACAAGATCAGTTCTAAAGATGAAGGACTAGAGTGACTAATGTTATTTTGTAGAAGCTGATGTTTTTCACCTTGAAGCGAGGGATGTTTTAGGATACCTTGGAGATGTACAAACTCATGGTAGATTTAAATATGGTAAAGTGCGAAACGCTGTTCTCATTAGCTGATAGTCTAAATAACCAGGTGGTATGGACTTGGGATTTGGGTGGGTGGGAGGGGAAGGGGGAAATGGTTGAAAAAAATGTAAACAGGAAATGGCAATGACTGAATCTCATTGTCAATGGTGTGGTGGTGGATATGATCAATGATTTCAAAATGACGCTGGGTCGACACATGAAGGAAACAAACTTGCAGCGCTGTGGTGATGGGGTGTGGGAATGACAGAACTGGCATGGATTTGTAGAGCCAAATGTCCTACAACGAGATCTGGGGGTCCTTATTCATCAGTCACTGAAAGTAAGCATGCGGGTACAGCAAGCAGTGAAGAAATCAAATGGCATGTTGGCCTTCATAACAAGAGGAGTTGAGTATAGGAGCAAAGAGGTCCTCCTGCAGTTGTACAGGGCCCTAGTGAGACCACACCTGTGTGCAGTTTTGGTCTCCAAATTTGAGGAAGAACATTCTTGCTATTGAGGGTGTGCAGAGTAGATTCACCAGGTTAATTCCCGGGATGGTGGGACTATCATATGCTGAGAGAATGGAGCGGCTGGGCTTGTATACTCTGGAATTTAAAAGGATGAAAGGGTCTCTTATTGAAACATAGAAGAGTATTCGGGGTTTGGACACGCTAGAGGCAGGAAACATGTTCCCGATGTTGGGGGAGTCCAGAACCAGGGGCCACAGTTTAAGAATAAGGGGTAAGCCATTTAGGAGATGAGGAAAAACATTTTCACACAGAGAGTTGTGAGTCTGTGGAATTCCTGCCTCAGAAGGCAGTGGAGGCCGGTTCTCTGGATGCTTTCAAGAGAGAGTTAGATAGAGCTCTTAAAGATAGCAGTCAGGGGATATGGGGAGAAGGCAGGAGTGGGGGGGACTGATTGGGGATGATCAGCCATGATCACATTGAATGGTGGTGCTGGCTCGAAGGGCCGAATGGCCTACTCCTGCATCTATTGTCTATTGTCTATTGTCTATTGTCTGCCGTAACATTTGTGTTACTCACATTCAATGTAAAGAGATGTATCTCCGACCTCAAAAGGCCTTGGGTGAAGCTTGACCTCAAAGTTCACAAATTAAATTCAAAATTATGAGTGTTGGGGATTGAGAAATAGTTAAGAACCATCTGAAGGACAGGAAAAGAATGAATATTTATTAGTAGCTCAGCGTTGAGAATTTTACTGTTTCTAATGTATATAAATTACATTGATTCTGAAACTCAGCACAAAGTTGATATCAAATCATGAAGAAGAATGAACAGAACAAAGAAGTTCAGAAATTCCTGGAGTTAAGTTCATAAATTCATAGTTTTAGGAGCGGAATTAGGCCATTCGGCCCATCATCTACTCTGCCATTCAATCATGGCTGATCTATCTTTCCCTCTCAACCCCATTCTCCTGCCTTCTCCCCATAATCCCTGACAATTGTACTAATCAAGAATCTGTCATGCTCCGCCTTAAAAATATAATTTACTTGGCCTCCACACTTCGTAACCAAACCAGTGCTGTAGCAGTTCAAAGAGGTGACTCTCCATCACCTTCTCACAATCATTTACGGAAAGGGAGTAAATGCCTGTGGCAATGAATTCCACAGATTCACCAGCCTCTGGCAAACAAAATTCCTCTTCATCTCCTTTCTAAAGGTACATCCTTTTATTGTGAGGCTATAGGTTCTGGTCCTAGACTCTCCCACTCGTAGATACATCCTGTCTACATCCACTGTCCAGGACTTTCACTTTTCACTTTAAGAAAAATTGGAACGAGTATAGAACATTAATAAGATTAACATCAATAAGCATTAATAATTCCTCATCATATTATAATCAAGAAGCAGGAAACTTCAGGCCAGTTAGTTTATCACAGGGAAAATGTTAGAAACTGTTAAAGATCTTATAGGAATGCACTTCAAACAATTCAAAGTATTCAGTCAAAAGCAGCATGGTTTTGTGAAAAGGAAGTCACATTTGGCCAATTTATTGGAGTTCCTTGAGAAGTAACATGTGCTGTGGATTATGGAGAGCTGGTGCATCTGCTATACAGTACTTAGATTTCCAGAAATTATTTTACATGTTGTGTGTCCAAAGCTATAACAGAAAAGCTCATGGCATCGGAGGTAATAATTTGGCATTGATAGAAAATTGGCTGGCTAACAGAAAACAGAGAGCAGTCGTAAATAGGTCCTTTTCTAGTTGGTTAAATGTAACCAGCGATATGCCACAGAGTTAAATACAGAAGTAAGGAACAAAGAACAAACCGCTGAAGAAACTCGTTGGGTAAGGCAGCATCTGAGGAGGGAGTGGACAGGTGACATTCTGGATTGGGACTCTTCTTCAGACTGATGGAATGGGGGGGGGGGGGGAGAAAGCTGGAAAAGGGAGGTGGGGGTGAGGCAAAGCCTGATGAATGATAGGTGGATGCAGGTGAAGGGGAAGGTGATTGCCAGATGGGTGGAGTTAGTTGTGAAGGATAGTGGTAAATCATCATCGTCATCATCATCATCATCATCGTTGAAAACATCAATGGGCACGGTGCCTTACAATGCTATGTACGACAGTGATCGCAACTTCTACTGAAGTGTGGATGGCCGTTGGCTCGCTCGGAGCTCATCCGCCCTTTGACAGGGCTTGTTTTTGGTCCTGCTGGGGGTCCACATCCCCCTCCTCACCTGGCAAACCAGGTGGGAGAGATGGTTTAGTTGCCGACTATCCGACCATGGAGCTGGTAGCGCGGGGTTACATGGTACCCGTGGTGGCGAGGTAAAAAGGAGACATAAGGGTGTCAGATAAAGAAAGGAGGTGTGAAATGTAAAGCTGGGGGGAGGGATGTGGATGAAATGGCACAGGTGGAATGGGAAAAGGAGGGTATAATAGGGAAATACAGGAGATGTAAGATGTGCATATGGATGAGGGTGACTCCGGTGGTGAGAGATGGCGGGAGTTATGTGTTTGCACTGGAGTGAGGCAACAGAGGGAATATGGAAGGACAGCACGTCACATCCCAACAGTATGAACAATGATTTCGCCAATTTCATAATAAGCCACCTATCCACCATCTCCCACCATCATCCTTCCCCATCCTCTGTAAATGCATCTCTCATTCCCCCAAATTTCCCTTTCATCTCCCCGCTTTTCTTCTTACCCCTGACTCATTCCTTCCACATAACACCTCCTCATCTGTATCCACCTATAACTTACTGGACTTTACCCCCCTCCCATCAGTCCAAGGAAGGGTCTCAACAAACGTTGTCTGTTCATTCCCTCCACAGTAGCTGCCTGACCAGCTGAGTGCTTCCAGTAGTTTGTTTATGTTCAAGATTCCAACATCCACAGTTTCTTGTGTCCACAAGAAATAAGGAGGTTTTCTTGAAGTTGTGTGGAGCATTGAAGAGCCCACATCTGG
>CM075977.1:237886205-237984456 GCA_038087875.1 Malacoraja senta
ATAAATGGCAGCAGGAGGCCTCTCCGCAGGTTTAACCATCTCTCAACCCTGAGGGATGGGAAATATGCGGTGAGCTTCCTGCAGGAAACCCACACCACCCCAGGAGACAAGTCCACCTGGCTCCTGGAGTGGGGTGGTGAGGCGAGGTCTTCATGAGCCACCTCAGCTCCATTTCCAGTGGGGTGGCCATTTTGTTGGCCCCGAATTTCCGGCCTGAGATCCTAAAGATCCAGGAACTGGTGCCAGGCCGCTTGCTTCACTTGGCCGTGCGCCTGGATGGCGTGCCGTTGCATTTTGTCAACGTGTACGCCCCCAAGCTCGCCGTGTTGCAGACACGCCTATTCCGGGAGGTGTCTAACCTGCTGAGCTCCATCGACCCTGGTGACTGCGTGATCCTCGGGGGTGATTTCAACTGTACCCTCGAGGAAAGTGACCGTTCCGGTCTCCAGCTTGGTCAGGAGTCGGTGAAGAAGTTGAAGGAGCTCGTGGGCTCCTTTGACTTGGTAGACACCTGGAGGAACCTCCACCCCGACTCTAGTGCCTTCTCCAGGAGGTCAGAGGGGGGTGGGTCTCGCATCGACCGCCTGTATATTTCTCGGGCGTACGTCTCCGCGTCTCGGCGGCCTCCATGCTGCCGGTGCCGTGCTCGGACCACCACCTGGTGTGGGCGGAGTTTAACCCCGCTGCGCACGAGGGGAGAGTCTGCGTACTGGCATTTTAACAACCGGTTGCTGGAGGATCGCCGCTTCCGGGACTCGTTTGAGAGGTTCTGGAATACCTGGAAGGGAAGCGGGGAGGATTTCACTCCCTGCGGCTATGGTGGGACGTGGGCAAGGCACACATCCGGGGGCAAGGCACACATCCGGAGTTTGTGTCAGGAGTACACTAGAGGTCGACGCAAGAGATGCGATTCCAAGATCAGACAGCTCGGGAGCGAGCTGCTTGATTTGGATTCGCGTCTAAGTCAGACCGTCGGGGACACGATCCTCTGGAGGGAATACCAGGAGAAGAAGGACGCGCTGAAGGAGCTACAGTTGGAGCAATCTCGAGGCGCGTACGTGAGGTCACGGATCCAATTGCTTTATGATTTGGACCGCGGTTCACCTATCTTCTACTCGCTGGAGAAGTGGCGGGGAGTCCGTCAGCAGTTAGTGGAGCTGCTCGCTGATGATGACTCCTCCGTCACTGAACCAGAGGACATTAACGCAGCAGTTCGCTCCTTTATGGGACCTTGTTCTCACCGGATAGTTCCGGTGGGACGAGTACAGTGATCTGTGGGAAGGTTTAGCCACGGTCGACCCGGAGGGTGCCGAGCGTCTGGATGCCCCCCTGACACTGGATGAACTGACCGCGGCCCTCCATCAGATCCGAGGGGGCAAATCCCCTGTCCTGGACGGACTGACAGCGGAGTTCCTCTGCACTTTCTGGGGGATCCTGGGGAGGATTACACCATGGTACTGAGGAGGAGCCTGGCGACCGGAGAGATGACCCTGTCTTGGCGAAAGGCTGTCTTGGTCCTTCTGCCCAAGAAGGGCGATCCCCGCCGTCATAAGAAAACTGGCGCCCAGTCTCCCTCCTCTGCACCAAATACAAGGTCATTGCCAAGGCAATGGCAAACCTCCTGGGCCCAGTGCTGACTCAAGTGATCCACCCTGACCAGTTTACACGGTCCCAGGCCGGTCCATCCAGGACAATATCCATCTGGTCCGGGACCTGGTTTACCTGGCTCAGGAGACCGGTGTACCCACTGCCTTTCTCTCCCTCGACCAGGAGAAGGCTTTCGACAGGTGGATCACGAGTATCTGTCGAGGACTCTGCGGGCGTTTGGGTTCGGACCGCACTTTGTGTCCCGGATCCGGCTTTTATACACCACCGCAGAGTGCCTCGTGAAAGTCAATGGATCCTTGACGGCCCCCATTCCCTTCCACAGAGGAGTACGTCAGGGATGCCCCATGTCAGGCCAACTGTACGCCATCTGCGTGGAGCCATTCCTTAGTCTGCTGCGGAGGAAGTTGACGGGTATGGTTCTACGCGAGCCGGATATGGAGGTGGTCCTCTCGGTCTACGCCGATGACGTGCTCCTCATGGTCACTGACCCCGTCGACCTGCAGAGGATGCGTGAGTGCCAACGAGTCTTCTCGGCCGCTCCTCTGCCAGGATCAACTGGTGGGTCCCTGGCAGGTGGACTCCCTCCCGGAGGAGATGAGGTCTTTCACGTGGAGTACCACGCACCTCCTCTACCTGGGAGTCTACTTGAGTCCCGGTGCGGAGACCTGGCTGGCCAACTGGCAGGAGCTGGAGATGAAAGTCGTCAGCCGGCTGGGGCGCTGGGCGGATCTCCTCAGGGTGCTTTCCTACGGGGGCAGGGTGTTGGTCATTAACCAACTCATGACCTCCATGCTCTGGTACAGATTGACCACATTGGTCCCATCAGCCACCTTTGCTGGGATCATCCAGAAGACGTGGTGGACTTCTTCTGGGCAATGGAAAGCACTGGGTCTCTGCAGCGGTCCTGAGTCTCCCGATCGAGGAGGGGATCAATCGCTGGTGTGCATTCGCACCAAGTTGGCGGCTCTCCGCCTCAGGACCTTCCAGAGATACCTGTACTCTGGGCATCCTCCCAGGTGGCACGTGCTAGCGACGCACTTTTTCCAACGGAGCCGCTGCCTTCAAGGAGGTACGCGGATCCCGATGGTGGGCGTCAGCCGTGCGGTCCTGATGGGGATGCCCGGCTTCTACAGGGACTTGTTGAAAGTCTGGAACCTGGTTGCCGTCGACTGGGCCCCCCCTCCACCGGCGGAGGGAGACGGGCCGGGCGTGAGAGCAGCCGGTCCTTATCCCGCCCCACCGGGTGTCGGGGGGGCTCAACGTGTGCAGTACTTGCGGTTGAGCAAACCCCCGCTCAGCCGGAAGTATTCATCGGACCCAGGCGCCGTAATCCACCCGAGAGCCGGTCCCACACAATTTGAGCAGCCTTTCCACAACACCCTTCATCTCCCTCCGAGACGCAGGGAGGCGTGTCCTTTACAGGCTCCTCCTCCATACCCTGCACTTCCTCGCCCTGGTCCACCCTCCGGACACCAAGTGGCGGTCGGTGTTGCCTTCCTGTTGTGAGGGGGGTCCCTGGTGGGGGTCCCTCTACGCAGGGATTCTCCCCCTCTACATTGGGGACCTGGGGTGGAGGGTATTGCACCGAGGTGTTCCCTGCAACCTGTTTCTCTCGCGGTTCACAGACTCGCCAGCCCGCCTGCCACTTTTGCGGGGCTAGAAGAGTCTGTGTACCACGTGTACATGGAGTGCGTGAGGCTGCAGCCCCTGTTTCAATACCTAAAGGGGCTGCTCCTTGCCTTCTGGCTGCATTTTTCGCCCACCATCCTCATCTTTGGACACCCTGTGCAGGGGAGAGGGTAGGGCTGAAGATGTTCTGGTTGGGTTACTCCTGGGCCTGGCCAAGCTGGCCATCTGTGAGTCAAGGCGCAAGGCAGTGGAGGGCTCTACACGAACTGGCTGCCTGCCCCTTTTCCTGGGATACGCCGTGCCCGGGTGCGGTTAGAAAGGGAATATGCCCCGTCCACGGGCACCCTGGGGGATTTCCGGACCACTGGGCACCACGGCGGTTTGAATGCATCCTCGACAAGGAGTGAATATAGTTATATAATAGTTTATTGTTTGTCGTGTATTTATGGTGGTGGGTTCTGTTTTGTTTTTACTGCGCTGTATATGTTATTTTAATATTTGAATAAATATTTTTGATTTAAATTATAAAAAATATATATTAAATTTTTTTTTTTTTTTTTAAAAGCTGGTTACCAAGCTCACGGAACTGGGCCTCTGCGCATCCCTCTGCAATTGGATCCTCGACTTCCTCATCCACAGACCACAGTCTGTTCGAAATGGAGGAACACTTCATCCTCAGTAACAATTAGTACGGGAGCACCTCAAGGCTGCGTCCTCAGCGCCCTGCTTTACTCACTCTATACCCATGACTGGGTAGCCGGTCATAATGCGAACTCCATCATCAAGTTCGCCGATGACACCACTGTGGTTGGACGAATCACAGATGGATGAGTCAGAGTATAGAAGTGAGATCGACTGACTAACCAAATGGTGCCAGCACAACAACCTGGCTCTCAACATAAGTAAGACCAAGGAACTGATTGTGGATTTTACTAGGGAAGAATGACGACCCACAATCCTGTTTACATGGTGGAGGAGGTCAATAACTTCAAATTCCTGGGCGTGCATATATCCGAATATCTTTCCTGACCCAGCACTCCACACATCAGCGACTCTAGTTCCTGAGAAGATTACGGAGTTTTGGCATGTTGAAGAGGATTCTCCTAAACTTCTACAGGTGCACGGTAGAGAGTATTCTGACTGGTTTGCATCATGGCCTGGTCAGCAACTTGAACGTCCAGGAGTGAAAAAGACTACAAAAAGTTATGACCACTGCCCAGTCCATCACCGGCTTTGACCTCCCCACCGTCGAAGGGATCTATCATGGTCGCTGCCTCAAAAAAGGCAGCCAAATCATCAAGACCCGCACCATCCTGGCCACACACTTATCTCACCACTGCCATCAGGAAGAAGGTACAGGAGCCTGAAGACTGGTAACGTCCAGTTCAGGAACAGCTGCTTCCCCACAACCATCAGGCTATTAAACACAACGAATAAGCGATGAGCTCTGAACTGCAAAAGACTACATTATTATTTGTTAATTGCACTATATTTGTTTATTTAATGAACTTTTTCTCTTTTTTCCCGTTATATACAATGTTTACATATTAGACATATTCTGTTGTGCTGCAGCAAGTAAGAATTTCATTGTCCCGTCCAGGACATATGGGTAATAAAACACTCTTGACTCTTGATTCTTCACAGTGTACAAAGACAGGACAAAGGAAATAACATGAATACGTTTAGTGCAAGATAAAGTCAGTAAATGACCTGCTCCGAATTTCTAATTCACATTTACAAGGGTAGGCAAGATATGTGTGCCATGAATAGATTTGAACGTAAACCTCTTGAACCAAAGCAAAGGAGCAATCAACAAAGCCGACAAACTACTGGAATATATTGCTGAGAAAATGGTTTGTTGGTCCCAAACTTACAGCACTCTGGTCAGATGATACCCAAAATACTTTGTTCAATTCTGGGAACAGATAAGAAGAAATACGTTCAGCGCTGGAGACAGTGTGAAGAAGCAAGAGATAGACACAAAAATGCTGGAGTAACTCAGCGGGACAGGCAGCATCATGGAGAGAAGGAATGGGTGACGTTTCAGGTCGGACCCTTGGATGATCCCAGATTCTGGAATCTAAGGAACAACTAGAAAAATGTAGGCTGTTAAAAGAATTTCCACAATATTATTTTTTGATATACTGTGGGAGAAGAGCACATGGAAGGAGGTTTCAATATTTTGTTTCCATTTAAAATTATTTGTAGTACAATAATCACATTTATCTATATTATTTTTTACACCAAATGGTCAACATGTAAACAAAGTTTCTGGAGAAGATAGTGGAACCAGTTTCTGGAGCATCCCAAGAAGTAATTGGATAATACTGGAGCTGGACTGTTAGGATCTCTCCAAATGCATCCATTGAGATGAAAAAAAAAAAGCCTTCCATAACCTATCATCTTGAATAACAGGTAGACAAAAAAAATGCTGGAGAAACTCAGCGGGTGAGGCAGAATCTAAGGAGAGAAGGAATAGATGACGTTTCGGGTCGAGACCCTTCTTCAGACTGATGTCAGGGTGGGGGGGGGGGAGGCGGAGGGGAAGGAGGGAGAAAGCAAGAGCTATCTAAAATTAGAGAAGTCAATGCTCATACCGCTGGGATGTGAACTACCTAAGCGAAATATGAGATGCTTTTCCTCCAATTTGCACTGGGCCTCACTCTGGCAATGGAGGAGGCCCAGGACAGAAAGGTCAGATTGGGAACGGGAGAGAGAGTTGAAGTGCTGAGCAACCGGGAGATCAGGTTGGTTAGTACGAACTGAGCGGAGGTGTTGGGTGAAGCGATCGCCGAGCCTGCGCTTCATCTCGCCGATGTAGAGAAGTTGACACCTGGAACAGCAGATGCAGTAGATAAGGTTGGAGGAGATGCAGGTGAACCTCTGCCTCACCTGGAAAGACTGGTTGGGTCCTTGGATGGAGTCGAGGAGGGAGGTAAAGTGACAAGTGTAGCATTACCTGCAGTTGCAAGGGAAAGTACCTGGGGAGCGGCTGGTTTTGGTAGGAAGAGACGAATTGACCAGGGAGTTACGGGGGGAACGGAAAGCAGAAAGGCGAGGAAATTGGAAGATGTGGCCAGTGGTAGGATCCCATTGGAGGTGGCGAAAATGTCGGAGGATTATATGTTGTATGCGATGGCTGATGGTGTGGAAGGTGAGGACAAGGGGGACTCTTTCCTTGTTACGAGTGGAGGGATGGGGAGTAAGAATGGAGCTGTGTGATATGGAGGAGACCCTGGTGAGAGCTTCATCTATAATAGAAAAGGGGAACCCCCGTTCCCTAAAGAATGAGGACATCTCTGATACCCTGGTATGGAACACTTCATCCTGGGTGCAGATGCAGTGTAGACGGAGGAATTGGGAGTAGGGGATAGAGGCCTTACAGGAAGCAGGGTGGGAAGAAGTGTAGTCAAGAAGTGTAGTCAAGATAGCTATGGGATAATAACAGTAACTGCATATCTTTTTATAAATTTTAATGTTTATAAATTGAGAAAAAAGTCTCATAAAATATTACTTCCAAGAATTGCCCAAGGACATTCACTATTGATGTATTTATTTAATCAATTTGAGATTTTAAAGAAAACTTATGAAGTGAAAGTGTCTATGTTCCCATTTACTTTATTTCCTAGTCAGATGTTTCCTTTCTTCATTCACTGGCTACACGTATGTACTCATTAATCTTCTTCACAAATAGTCTCGACTGTATTGTGATGATATTTAAAGTCCTGTTCCAAGAGATACTCTATGCCAGTGTTTAAGTGTCACCTAATCCCGATCCCAGTGCGGATCTACTCCATATTTTAACTAATGCCGTGTAAAGAATGTGTAAGGACTTCTCATCCGAAATCCCCAGTATGTTGGCTGTTGAACCCAGGTCCTGATCCTGTAAAATATCTATTTCATATTTTGTTTATATTCCTGGAGAATGTCCACTTAAATCCATCTAGGTTACTGGTTTGCCCACTGCAGGTATTAGTTTTGTCAAAATTCAGAGTTTCTGGTCCTCTGCCCCCCTCCTCCCACCCCCGCCCCATTTAAACTGCGGGCACATGCAGTTTGAGTGTTGCTAAAACACTGCATGAGTGTGACTATAAAGAGGGAGCAAGACAGAGAAAGAAGCTTTTGTTATGGGGAGTAGCTTCATTATCATGAGAACAACGAGGCTGCTGAGATACCAATACTGGCGTCACACGACCTGAGTGTTTACAGTGGGAAAACTCTGCTATGTAAGTGATATGAAACCCAAGTCTGACGAGGTAAGTTTTATTTCAGTTAAACTATTGTGATGTCTCAACAACAGCCTCATAAATGGGATGTTACGAACATAACATCAGCATCTACATTACTCTAATGTCCGAATTCGGCATGCTTCAAAACATTGTTTACTTGCCCGTTTCATGCTGTTTGTTGATGTAGGCAGTTGAAGAGAAAGGTAAGAAAGACGTGGATCTGAATCTAACTTTTAAATGAGTTTGACTCGGTCTGCGACAAAATTAGATCGTAAAGAAAGAGTAAATTAGTGTGAAACAAATTAAAACGTATACTTATGCTATAAATTGATTTTGTTTTTATTTCTAACCAAAGCCGAATGTACAGGTAGAAATATACCAGGTAATATATTTTGTTACTTGACGTAGGGTTTATTCATAGTGCTGGTGAGTGGAATTCTCTCACACTCTACAACTGAATATGGGGATGTCCTGAAACTGAAGTCCACATTTATGCAGCGAATCCAGTCCGTATTTTTATTTTTTCTTCCTAGTCCTTTAACTACATGGGTGTCATATTTCTCACCACTTCACAGTTTCGCACATCAGTCCATGAATCGATCGTAAACTCATCCATTGAACGTCCCTCCGTAGTCCACTCTAGTTATATCGTTGACGTAAATGTAACCTGCGCGAATAGTCTCAGGCGAACGGTTCGCGGATCTGGACCATGTTTTAACCAAGATCACCGAGCCGATCTCGTCACGATCCCGCGACGACATTTCGTTTCTATTAGTCCGATTCCGATAAATATTTCATCGCACAATTTAATCGTGGTCCCAAGCCTGCTCCTGTATCGGCACTCTACGATGTATAACTGTACACTCCACCCTATCATCCCCACAGCAACTAAACCATTCATTAAGGTGGTTCATTAAGGTGTCCGCTCTTGTTTTTATTTCCAATCGGACCATACAGGGTCAAGCCTGGGGCCACGATAACAGGAAAACAATGCTTAAAGTTTGGGAGCGGGGGGAGGGAGGTGGTGGCTGCACATTATTTGGTCTTGATCCCCCTGAATACGTTGAAAGATGTGTGTTCTGTACATTGTCATTGAGTTGTTATTATTGAATATTTTAAAAAGTTTATTATCTATCTTTTCATTTATTTTGGCCAAGGTGTCATGTCCCAATCCTTTATTTCGTGCATTATTCTGTTCTATATTTAGCCGATATTGTGTCTTTGTGGTCTTTAGTTCCTATCCTGCAAGTGCTCCGTCTCTTGCTTGTTATTGGACTCCCGCCTGTATCTGTCGTTACTCTCTTCCACATATGTCCCTGTTTCTTTGACACCATGCTCGCAAGTCTAAGTGCAGGGTTTGAACCCATATCTTTCAAACCCAGCAATAATCTTGTTCTTAGCACATTCATATCTCTGGTGCACGTCGAGGTGCTTCAAATGCAATTCATTAGTTTGATATAAAGTGAATGGACCTGTCTCTATAACGATCTGTTGATTATGGTGCGCCCACACACTGGAATCTAATGTCTGAAGAACGACTTTGATGTAACGATCCTGTTTTAAAGAGGTGTTCTATTCCACATTTTGGCCCATTCGCTTACACGTCTTGTTCTATGGTTATTTTAAGAGTTAAAAAAAAAGAACACTTTAAGATTGCTTGTTAACTGGAATAGCAGTAGACTGGTTGGCTACTCCATTTAAAAAAATGTTAAGAGATCCTTAACTTATACCAGGTGCAACTCTTTTGTTTTTTAGGTTTATTATTGTCATGTGTACCGAGGTAAAATGAAAAGCGTTGTTGTGCATGCTATCCAAGCTGATCAGATATACTATACAATCACGTCAAATCTAAGTACAACAGGTAGAGTAAAGGGGAAGATACAGCGTGCAGAATATAGATCTCAGCATTGTAGCGCCCAAGTTCATAGTTTACTGAGGCACTGCAACATTCAGATTTGATCAGTAAGTGACCCAGGACATTGGATTTGGTTCTGCGCAGGTTTTTAAACTGCAACTTTCAGAATCGGAGAAATAACGAACGCACCAGCTATAATGAATCAAATTATAGCTTTTAGCTATAATGAATCAAATTGACACATTGTCAGTCCATTTCAGGTGGAGTGCTCCATCCCTGGTTTTAGTTTGAACCAGCAGCGTTGATCTGGAGAGGTCTCAGGTAACGGAGAAATTCCTCAGCATTGAAGAGTCCACAAACTTTCACACTCCCGCCCCTCTTCAACTCCACCCCCCTCAACGCAAATACAGATACTTTTATGGAGACACAAGGGAGTGCAGATGCTGGAATCTTGTGCAAAAAAACTGACTGCTGGATGAACACAGTTGGTCAGGCAGCATCTGTGGTGGGAAATGGACAAATGATACTCTGCGAATCCACCCCTCTTTACCTGGATTCACCTATCACTTGGCTGCTCGGGTCCACCCCTCCCCTCATCTTTTTCTACTAGTTATCTCCACTCTACTCCAGTCTTGAACAGGCGTCTTAACCCGCAAAGTCTTCCGTCCATTTCCCTCCACATATGCTGCCGGACCCAAATAGTTTGTTTTTGTATTTTAAGTTTTAGCTGCTTAAGGCTGCAAAAAAATAGTTTAGTGCAAGTCCAATTGGAGTTAAGAGCACGGAACTCCGAGTTTGGTTACATTCCATGCGTGCAAAGCTGCTGCATGTTACAGCAAATCAAAACGCTGTGATGGTAGAAATCTCCTAAATAAAAACAGCAATGCTTGGAACACTCAGCAGGGGGGTCGGGCAGCATCGGCTGAAAGAGGCACTGGTGGAAGGCTCTTCGCCAGATCCCGAAATATGTTGTACGTAACAGAGCAGGGCAAAGTTAGCAGGGATGTCTGCAGCGCTTCTGACATGGGAAATGGTTGTCCATCCTCGGTAAAGGCGTCAAGAAACCGATCAAAGCTGCTTCCCTCTGAAATTTCCCTCAGGATAGCAAGCACTCACTCCACACACAGTTTTACCCAGTGAAGCAAATGATTAGAGACCTTGGGGGCAAAATGTTTTCTCTCTCTGTTATAGTGGAATTACTGTTGATGTTTTTGTTGTTAAACTTCAGTGCACTCTCTTGCTTTAAGGATTCTGACTCCGTAATGACATTTATTACTTTTTAAGATGGACAATTTATATGCGATTCTATCAGGTTTTTCTTTTGTCAAGTTGTTATATTGTCTCCGTCCTAGGATTGAGACTCTTTCCTTTAAATGATCCATTCCCATGATATTTTTCCTTGAGACAATTTAATATCTCATGCCATTAAAACCCCATTTACTGTACAACTTACATTTACTATTTTGGTTAAGAAAGAACTGCAGATGTTGGAAAAATCGAAGGTAGACAAAAATGCTGGAGAAACTCAGCGGGTGAGGCGATGGAATAGGTGACGTTTCGGGTGAAGAAGGGTCTCGACCCAAAACGTCACCTATTCCTTCACTCCATAGATGCTGCCTCACCTGCTGAGTTTCTCCAGCATTTTTGTTTACTATTTTGGTTATAATTCAGTTAATTTATTCACAGCATGTTGTGGTCATGATGTTGGTTGTCACGATGACCCCGTGAATAGTTGGGAGTGTGTGCCTTCCTCAGGCTTAACCCTTGTGGTCATGTTTCTGGGCTCAGCCATGGAGAATGCAAGGCAGCATAACTCGCTGGGAACCGATGTTCATTCCAAACCTCAGAAGTAAATCATCCACAGGTTTGAGCTTTAAATGACTGCAGTAGCGCACAAGTTCCTGGAATTAATTTCATGTTCATAGTGATAGGAGCAGAATTAAGCCATTCGGCCATCGTCTACTCCGCCATTCAATCACGGCTGATCTATCTTTCTCTCTAAACCCCATTCTCCTGCCTTCTCCCCATAACCTCTGACACCCGTACTAATTACCCTCCAGGCCTTTCAGTTTGTTGATTATCCTTCCATATGACAGAATCAACCCTGAAGTCCTAATACCCAATTTATGTCCATATCCTGTACAGAATCTTCTAACACCACTCACAAAAAATACACTGAACTTTCCAGATAAAGGTTCTCATACAATGCTGTTGTGTAGAGGATTTAGACCCAGTGGCAATAACAGACCAGTGATATATTTCCAGATGAGGGTGATGTATGACTTGATGGGGAATCTGCAGGAGGCAGTGTTCTCATGTGTAGGAAGGAACTGCAGATGCTGGTTTACACTGAAAATAGACACAAAATGCTGGAGTAACTCAGCGGGTCAGGTAGCATCTCTAGAGAAAAGGAATAGGTGACCTTCCGGGTCGAGACCCTTCTTCAGACTAATGTTCTCATGTGACTGCTGCTCTTGTGCTTCCTGGTGGTGAGATTGTGAGTTTGGGAAGTGCAAACAGAGCAGTGTTGGTGTGTAAATACAATGCATTTTGTGCCATTGGTGGAGAGGATACATTTGTAGATGTTACATACTGCAGCCACGGTGTGCTGGTGAAGGAAGGAATGAATGTTGATGGGTATGAATCAAGCAGAATGCTTTATCCTGACATCATGCTTCTTCAGATTTCTCTGGGCAAGTGGAGAGCATTTCACACTCCTGACTTGTACCTTGCAGATAGAGTGCCATAGTGTCATAGTGGTAGAGTGTGGAAACAGGCCCTTCGGCCCAACTTGCCCACACCGGCCAACATGTCCCATCTACACTAGTCCCACCTGCCTGCGTTTGGTCCATATCCCTCCAAACCAGTCCTATCCATGTACCTGTCTAAATGTTTCTTAATTGTTGGGATAGTTCCTGCCTCAACTACCTCCTCTGGCAACTTGTTCCATACACCCACTACCCTTTGCATGAAAAAGTTACCCAACAGATTTGTATTAAATCTTTTCCCCCTCACCTTAAACCTATGACCTCTGGTCCTCGATTCACCTACTCTAAACAAGTGACTCTGTGCATCTACCCGATCTATTCCTCTCATGATTTTATACACCTCTATAAGATCACCCCTCACCCTCCTGCGCTCCAAGGAATAGAGTCCCAACCTACTCAACCTCTCCCTATAGCTCAGACCCTCGAGTCCTGGCAACATCCTCGTAAATCCTCTCTGTACCTTTTCCAGCTTGACAACATGTTTCCTATAACATGGTGTCCAGAACTGAACACAAACTGAACACACAGATGGCGGAGAGATTAGATTAGTTTACTGTCATTTACACCAGGGTGCAATGAATTTCCTTGTTCACATGAAGCTCATAGAGTAATTAGTATAATGCAGTAATGATAATAACAGCAATAAATACAATGGCGGATGCAAAAATTGCTCATGACCGTAGTGCAATATCCACGTAATGCTAAAGAATATTAAAGTACAATTGAGATGTCAGGAGGTGCGTGAATTGGCACCTATTTTTCCTTTTATTTATTTTGTAACAGTGTTCATTCTCCCAAGTGCATTCTCACCAGTCCTTATCCCCCACCTTTATAATTCCCTTTTCCAACCTTCTCCCACAGATAATGATTCATAATGGGATGCAGTTGATGAAGTACCACCGTTGTCTAATGACTCTCTAATGTTGGTAGCATTGGAGGGAATATAAAGATTGCAGCAAGATTAGTCATGGAAGCGTTTAACCACAAAACATTCACGATCAATAATAACTATTATCATTAAGTAACTCCAACCTGAAAAGCTCACTAATGAAGTGCATTCAAACTAAATGCAAATGAGATATTAACTTCTTGATGCTGCTTTAGTTTCTCACACTACCTGAATATTTATTATTTTGATATTCTACATTATATGGCCTGTGGAATGGAACTTGTTCCTCGCCGTTTAATTTAGAAACATTCCTGCTATATAATTAGAGTTCCAAATGTTTAAATTGATTTTGAGCATGTTACGGTTAGATAACAGCTGTATTACAGTTGTACAAGACATTGGTGAGGTTGCATGTGGAGTATTGTGTTCAGTTTTGGTCACCCTGCTATAGAAAGGATGTTGTTATGCTGGAAAATGTACAGAGAAGATTTACAAAGATGTTGCCAGGACTTGAGGGCCTGAGCTATTGGGAGAGGTTGGGCAAGGTAGGACTGTATTCCTCGGAGCACAGGAGAATGAGCGATGATCTTATAGATGTGTATAAGATTATGAGTGGAATACAGGGCTCTCGCTTAACTTTTTTTCCCTGTTGCCAGCCAGGCAACCTTGGCAGCTTTTTAGGTTGCCAAATGACAGTTTAGGTGGTCATTTAAGATGGCTTGCATGACTCGTGCGATAATGTGCTTGGACGAAGTGCGTAGTTACCAGTCGGAATTATACTCAATGAAGCATTCACATATTATTTCTGCTTCAAATAAAGTCACAAACTAAACATATTCACCAATCAAGACATGATATATCCCACAATGACATGCAGCAAAATTATAAGACAGTATCTCAACTCTTTTTACACATTGCAATTAATGCAATTTCTATTAGTTCTTTCCACTTCCAAACAAAAATGTGGTTGGATTATTCAGCGTATGATCAACCTGTGTCAATAAATCCTGGACCATGGTAACATATATGCGTACGTATAGTTGTGAATGTTGTTCATTAAATAACTACAGTACTGATACTCCATATTAAGAGCATTGATTTACCGTTAAAATGAATTCTGTAATAACGTGTCAACGGCAGCAGTGACAATCGAACACTGCGGTTTTAATGTTTCACGTGTTCACAATTTAATTAATCCATCTTTATGGATTAAAACAAATAATAACATTGGGAATTAAAACACATTTGATTGCATTCCGTTATCAAACATAGTCAATGTTCGCTCTGAAGACATTTCCAGCACAATAGCGTCAGGGAGGGGTGTGTGTGTGAATCAGTGCGGGGTGGATAGATGGCGGGGGGGGGGGTTAGAAGGCAGTCGGTGCAGAATGGATGGATTGAGGCAGGTGAATTAGTACGTGTTGGTTGGAGTAGGTAAAATTGTGAGGGGGGAGCACCAGGGATGTCAGTGGTGTTGAATGGGGGTGGGGGGGTTCAGTACGGGATGGATGGAGGTAGACAAAAGTGCTGGAGAAACTCAGCGGGCGAGGCAGCATCTATGGAGCGAAGGAAATAGGCAACGTTTCGGGTCGAGACCCTTCTTCAGACTGTTCCCCCCATTCTTCTTGAATGGGAGGATCAGTACAGGATGGATGGGGGGGGTCTGTGCAGGATGAATGGGGGATCACTACAGGATGAATGAGGGGAAGGAGGGAAGGTGCAGGGTAAATGGAGGATGGGTCAGTACGGGATGAATGCGTGGATTAGTACAGGATGGATGGGGGATCAGTACAGGATGGATGGAGGAGAAGTGCAAGATGGATGGGAAAGGGGTAAGTACAGGGTGAATTGGGGAACGAGTGTAGGATGTATGGAGGGGGTGGCAGGAGAATCAATGCGAGGTGGATAGGGTGATCAGCGCAGGATGAATAGATGGGGGGGGGTAGATGGGGAGGGGAGCACAGGGGATGTCAGTGAGGACTGAATAGAGGCGGGAATGGGGATCAGTGCGGGATGGAGTGAAGGGGTCCCAGGATAAGGGGGTGGAGGTGGCGTACAAGAGAGAGAGAGAGGGAGAGGGGGAGCGAGGTGGGGAGGAAGGAAGGTCAGCGCTCCTCGGACAACATCGCCCCGCTGCCTTGGCTGTTGGGAACTCCTCGCCACCGCCTCCCTCCTCCACCAACCAACAGCAAGGTGCGGGGCCGAGCGGTGCAGCTCAGAGATCCTATAGCTATAAGATCTTTGGTGCAGCTGCTTCAGATGCGACATTTCGTGTCAGGGGCGGCTGTGCGGGGCAAAGATACTAGGTGCGGGGTGAGGAAGGGTCGGAGCGAATGACGGGCTTCGCACAGCGGCAGCAGCGCCCGCGAATAGCAGCTCCATCTCCTCCTCCTCCCGCCCCCCGCCCGCCCTGATAAGGGCCACTGCTTGCAAACCCACTAACAGCGCTTTCAAACAAACTCTCCCGCACTCCGAGGCCGGGAGGAGGGAGGGAGGGGGAGGCCTCGGCGTGCGGGAGAGTTTGTTTTGAAAGCGCGGTTAGCGGATTTACAAGCAGAGGCCCTTATCAGGGCGGGCGGGAGGAGGAGGAGGAGATGGAGCCGCCGTCGCGGGCGCTGCTGCTGCTGTTCGGGGCCGTCATTCGCTCCGACCCTTCCTCACCCCGCACCTAGTATCTTTGCCCCGCACAACAGCCGCCGACACGAAACGTCGCGTTCCTTTTCTCCAGAGATGCTGCCTGACCCGCGGAGTTACCACAGTTTTTTGTGTCTATCTTCGGTACAAACCAGTATCTGGTTGCCAAGCCAGGCAAAATGACTCGGTGTTTAGGTTGCCTGGTGGCGCTTTGAGTGGTCAGTGGCACCTGGGCAACAGCTAATTTCGAGCCTTGGGAATAGATAGGGTAAATGCACAGTCTTTTACCCAGTATACGAGAATCAAGAACTAGAGGACATAGGTTTAAGTTAAGCGGGGAAAGATTTGGTAGGAACCTAAGAGGAAACTTTTTCACACAGCGAATGATGTGTATATGGAATGGGCTGCCACAGGAGGTAGTTGAGGCAGGTACTATAACAACATTTTAAAAGACATTTGGACAGGTACATGGATAGGAAAAGTTTAAATGCATATGGGCCAAACGCAGGCAGGTGGGACTAGTGCAGATGAGACATAGGCAAGTTGGCCGAAGGGCTTGTGTTCATGCCATATGTCTCTGACTTTATACCAGACATTCTAATCACCATCTCTTCGAATATAAGAACATTAACTAACAAGCAGTTCTTTGTAAAAATTGTGCCAGATGCTAGTCAGCTGCACACTTTAGTGAAATAAAAACATTTTTTTAATGGAATAAGCCGTTGATAAAGTGATCATTTCAATTTCAGAACAATGTGGCATTCCTAAAAAGGGTACAGAAAAGATTTAGCGGAATAGTTATAAGGATGGGGATCTAGGTTAGACTGGAGTAGCTGGATTGTTCTCCTTGGACCAAAGGTTGAGAGATGATATGATTGATTTGTACATGATCATAACCAGTAGACACAAAGAGAAGCTGTACAATTTAGTAGAAGGTTCAAATACAATATTTCTTGAGCCCAAGCACAGAGCAGCCAGGCAACGTAGGAAATGTAAGACAAATAGATAACTAGGGCATTTGGCAGAGGCAATTATGAAATGGGGTAGCAGAATAATAGTCATACAGCTCGTAAAAATAGTCCCTTCGGCACAACTTGTCCTTGCCGACCAAGTTGCGCCATTCAAGCTCGTTCCATTTACCCGCATCTAGCCCATATCATTTTAAACATTTCCTGTCCATGTACCTGTCCAAATGTCTTGTAAATGTTGAACTGGGGAAAGGTCTACAATCCCAGGTATAACTTCAGACCAAAATGCTGGAGTAACTTGGTGGGACAGGCAGCATCCCTGGAGAGAAGGAATGGGTGATGTTTCAGAAATGCTGCCTGCCCCGCTGAGTTACTCCAGCATTTTGTGTCTATCTTTGGTTTAAACCAGCATCTGCAGTTCCTTCTTACACATAACTTACTTGATTTTTTCATTGGGTCATAGACTAATTGGACTTGCATGTCTATCATTTGCTCCCAATTTCTATTTTACACATAAGCAAATAGATCTTTTAGTTTGCCCAGTTGAGCAGATCAATTAGCATTTACACACATTATTTTACAGACATCTGTTTCTAGACCTTTGAAGCTCGACTGAAGGCTTGCAGTAGTGTTCATGGACATCTTTAATGTCTCAGTTCTGAGGTAGCCACCTGCTTCAAGAAGACCACTGGAGTTCCACAAATTAACTATCCTCTGACTAAAGAAGTTCCTCATCACCACCTTTCTAAAAGAGCGCCCTTTAATTCTGAGGCTATGACCTCTGGTCCTAGACTCTCCTACCAGTGGAAACATCCTTTCCACATCTACTCAATCTATGCCTTTCATTATTCTGTAAGTTTCAATGAGGTCCCCCCTCAACCTTCTAAACTCCAGCCAGTAGAGGCCCAGTGCTGTCACACGCTCAAATCCTGTCTTCCAAGCAACCTTGATACACTGTAGCAATGTTACAAAATTTTGAGATTTTAAAAATCAAGTCTGAAATTTATCCCATCAGATAAAGCATAAAAAGAAGTTTAATTTGACACCTAATTCACTTTCATATCTTCAGTATTAAAAAAAGTTATGGCCATTTTCATACTCGGAAATTAGCATCTTGTTCCCTATTGCTTTTCCATTGACTTAACTCAAAAGCTGTGATCGAGGACAGTCAAAAGCCCATAACTTTCTTAAAAATTAAGAGAACTGAATGAAATTTTCAGTTATTATAGATTGAAGCATTCTGAAACAAATATGAAACAATCTTAGTTGGATGACCTGAAATTAAAGCATATAATTAGTTAGTTACCTAATTGTAGCTAATTACAAAATTCAATTACTAGATCTAAACATCTATCAATTTCTTAAGAAAAGATTAACATTTTTAAATAGCCTAAGTGTCCAAATAACATTCATATAACCATATAACCATATAACCATTACAGCACGGAAACAGGCCATCTCGGCCCTTCATGTCCGTGCCGAACACTTTATTTATTTTTTTTCCTTTTTTTTCTTCCTTCTTTCTTCTTACTTCCGCCTAGTCCCATCTACCTGCACTCAGACCATAACCCTCCATTCCTTTCCCGTCCATATACCCATCCAATCTATTTTTAAAGGATAAAATCGAACCTGCCTCCACCACTTCCACTGGAAGCTCATTCCACACAGCTACCATTCTCTGAGTAAAGAAGTTCCCCCTAATGTTACCCCTAAACTTCTGTCCTTTAATTCTCGTCATGTCCCCTTGTTTGAATCTTCCCTACTCTCAATGGGAAAAGCTTATCCACGTCAACTCTGTCTAACCCGCTCATCATTTTAAAGACCTCTATCAAGTCCCCCCTTAACCTTCTGCGCTCCAAAGAATAAAGACCTAACTTGTTCAACCTTTCTCTGTAACTTAGTTGCTGAAACCCAGGCAACATTCTAGTAAATCTCCTCTGTACTCTCTCTATTTTGTTGACATCCTTCCTATAATTAGGCGACCAAAATTGTACTCCATACTCCAGAATTGGCCTCACCAATGCCTTGTACAATTTTAACATTACATCCCAACTTCTATATTCAATGCTCTGATTTATAAAGGCCAGCACACAAAAAGCTTTCTTTACCACCCTATCTACATGAGATTCCACCTTCAGGGAATTATGCACAGTTATTCCTAGATCCCTCTGTTCAACTGCATTCCTCAATTCGCTACCATTTACCATGTACGTCCTATTTTGATTTGTCCTGCCGAGATGTAGCACCTCACATTTATCAGCATTAAACTCCATCTGCCATCTTTCAGCCCACTCTTCCAAATGGCCTAAATCTCTCTGTAGACTTTGAAAATCGACTTCATTATCCACAACACCACCTATCTTAGTATCATCTGCATACTTACTAATCCAATTTTACACACCATCATCCAGATCATTGATGTACATGACAAACAACAGTGGACCCAACACAGACCCCTGAGGCACCCCACTAGTCACCGGCCTCCAACCTGACAAACAGCCATCCACCATTACTCTCTGGCATCTCCCATTCAGCCACTGTTGAATCCATCTTGCTACTCCACCATTAATACCCAACAATTGAATCTTCTTAACCAACCTTCCATGAGGAACCTTGTCAAAGGCCTTACTGAAGTCCAGATAGACAACATCCACTGCTTTACCCTCATCAATTACCCTAGTAACCTCTTCAAAAAATTCAAGAAGATTAGTCAAACATGACCTTCCAGGCACAAATCCATGTTGACTGTTCCTAATCAGACCCTGCTTATCCAGATGCTTATATATATTATCTCTAAGTACCCTTTCCATTAATTTGTCCACCACTGACGTCAAACTAACAGGTCTATAATTGCTAGGTTTACTCTTAGAACCCTTTTTAAACAACGGAACAACATGCGCAGTACGCCAATCCTCCGACACTATTCCCGTTTCTAATGACATTTGAAATATTTCTGTCATAGCCCCTGCTATTTCTACACTAACTTCCCTCAATGCCCTAGGGAATATCCTGTCAGGACCTGGAGACTTATCCGTTTTCATATTTTTCAAAAGTGTCCGCACCTCCTCTTCTTTGAATCTCATAGTTTCCATTGCTACTCTGCTTGCTTCCCTTACCTCACATAATTCCATATCCTTCTCCTTGGTGAATACCGAAGAAAAGAAATTGTTCAATATCTCCCCCATCTCTTTTGGCTCTGCAGATAGCTGTCCACTCTGACTCTCTAATGGACCAATTTTATTCCTTGTTATCCTTTTGCTATTAATATAGCTGTAGAAACCCTTTGGATTTACTTTCACCTTACTTGCCAAAGCAACCTCATATCTTTTAGCTTTTCTAATTTCTTTCTTAATATTCTTTTTACATTCTTTATACTCCTCAAGCACCTCATTTACTCCATGCTGCCTATAATTATTGTAGATCTCTCTCTTTTTCCAAACCAAGTGTCCAATTTCCCTTGAAAACCATGGCTCTTTCCAATTTTTAATATTTCCTTTCAACCGAACAGGGACATAAAAATTCTGTACTCTTAAAATGTCACCTTTAAATGTCCTCCATTTCTCTTCTACATCCTTCCCATAAAACAACATGTCCCAATTCACTCCTTTTAAATCCTTTCGCATCTCCTCAAAGTTAGCCTTTCTCCAATCAAAAATCTCAACCCTAGGTCCAGTTCTAACCCTCTCCATAATTATATTGAAACTAATGGTATTGTGATCACTGGTCCCGAAGTGCTCCCCAACGCATACCTCCGCCACCTGCCCTGTCTCATTTCCTAACAGGAGGTCCAGCACTGCCCCTTCTCTAGTAGGTACCTCTATGTATTGCTGCAAAAAAACTATCCTGCACACATTTCACACAAGAATTCACAATATAACATGAAGGTAAGTTTTACCTTCAGCGCCGCTGAAGGTAAGTTTTGTAACATACCTATACACTGCATTTCACCGTCTGGCACAACGGATCCACAGCTGATGCCATCGCCCTAGTCCTACGCTCATCCCTGGAACACCTGGATAAGAGAGACATCTTTGTCAGACTTCTATTCATAGACTACAGCTCTGCTTTCAATACCATTATCCCATCCAAGCTCATTTCCAAACTCATGGAGGCAGCACTCTTCTCTGCAACTGGATCCTTAACTTCCTGACCAACAGGTCACAGTCAGTGAGGATAGGTGACAAATAATCCTCTACGATAACCCTCAACACTGGTGCTCTGGAAGAATGCGTTCTCAGCCCTCTTCTTTACTCATTATACATCCATGACTGTGCAACCAAGTACAAATCCAACTCAATTTACAAATTTGCAGATGTGACCATAGTGGGCTGGATAGCAAATAATGATGAGGGAGTACAGGAAGGAGATTGAGAACCTTGTAACCTGGTGTCAAGACAACCACCTTTCTCTCAATGTCAGCAAGGCAGAGGAGATAGTGATCAACTTCAGGAAGTGAAGCAGTACGCATACCCCGGTATATATTGATGGTACCAAAGTAGACGGGGTTAAAAGCTTCAAGTTCCTAGGAGTAAGTATCTCCACCAATTTGTCCTGGACTAGCCATATCAAAGTAATTGCCAAGAAAGCACACCACCACTACTACTTCCTTAGAAGGCTTAGGAGGTTTGACCTGTCCCCAACAACTCTCACCAACTTCTCCAGATGCACTGTAGAAAGCATTTTATCAGGATGTATCACATCATGGTTTGGGAACAACTCCATCCAAGAGTGCAAGAAATTGCAGAGAATTGTGGATGCAGCCACAAACCAATCTCCCTTCCATTGACTCCATCTACACTTCACACTGCCTCAGCAAGGCCATCAGCATAATCAAAGTTGAGTCTCACCCCGGACACTCCCTCTTCTATCCTCTCCTATCAGGCAAGTACAGAAATGTTAAAACACATACCTCCAAATTCAGGGACAGTTTCTTCCCAGCTGCTGTCAGGCAACTGACTATCGCTAACTAGATAGCCTGTGCTCCATCTACCTCAGACTATCTTTAATCAGACTTTACTGGACTTTATCTTGCTCTAAGCATTATTCCCTTTATCCTGTATCTGTAAACCATGGACGGCAAAATTATAACAGGCAACAAAAAAGCTTTCCACTCTACCTTGGTACACGTGACAATAAACTAAACTAAACTAGCTGCAGTTCTATCTCACACAAAGGAAGGCAAAGGCTAATCATGTCAGCTCATTTCTGCTCTCTGATATTTTTTTATTGAATTTGGTTCTGCTATTTGATTTTTGTTTATTGCAAGGGAGTATGCATAAGAGATATTGTCTCCCGCCTGGCTGACTAATATAGTCTAGCCACAGTGAAATGCTAATTCTATGCATGTTCTCCATGCAGTATTGTATTTCCTTCTCTCCAAAATTTGGCCATTTAAACCTTATTCTGCCATGGGTTTCTGATTTTGTTGCATTCAAAGTTATTTTCTACCATGTAGAAACAAAGAACTGCAGATGCTGGTTAATACACACTAGGACTGAAGAAAGGTCTCGACCTGAAACGCTGCCTGTCCCTGTTCTCAAATGTTACTGCCTTTTCTGCCGAGTTACTCCAGCACTTTGTGTCCTTTTTCTACTTTGTACCATGCTTTGGTCTTGAGCCTTCAGAGCTCAGAATTGCAATTTATGAGTACGGTTTTATTTTGTTTCAGTTCTCTCACCTTCTTTTGTCTTAATCCTGTGATATGTTTGTGATCCACCAAGTCATACTCTAGCCTGGATTAGTGGTGATCTATATTTATCTGATTTTGCACCACTTCTCAATCTTGTAGATCCACATTGTCCTGTGTGCTCATTGTATTAGTTTTCAGCTGGTCAGCCTCATTTTATCTCAATTCTATCTCGTAAAATTGCCTTTATTTAACATTTACGTGCAGTTGTGTTCTGCTGTGCCTGTGTCTCTGTCCGTTACAGCTGCACTACATTTTGTTCTGATCTTGCAGCTGAAATCAAGCTCTTTTTAATGTTATGATTTTGATTGAAATGTTCTGCATATCTATCCCCTTTTTGTTTTAGAGTTGGTCCTATTGATATGCCCCCACTGGTGTGGCTCTAGCCTGAACATTAGAGATATGTTCTGAATCATGATTGCTTGGCCAATTTTCATCTACCATTTTGAAATGTTCATATGTGTTTTTTATTTCCATATTCATGTTAAATCCTGATCATGTGTATGTTATTTGGTCGCAATAACATTGACTGTGATTAAGAGTGGATATGTAACCAACATTTTTTCTTTGCTTTTACCTAAACCCAGGTCAACTAGTTGGGGCAGATTAGCAATCCACCTTCAGACCTTTTTGATCTGTAATACGTCAAGTCACATCCATGGCATATTTGCGTCGTATAGTGTCGTTTATTTTGTTATTGCCATGTATATTATAATTATAGGAGGGATGTCAACAAAATAGAGAGAGTACGGAGGAGATTTACGAGAATGTTGCCTGGGTTTCAGCAACTAAGTTACAGAGAAAGGTTGAACAAGTTAGGTCTTTATTCTTTGGAGCGCAGAAGGTTAAGGGGGGACTTGATAGAGGTCTTTAAAATGATGAGAGGGTTAGACAGAGTTGACGTGGATAAGCTTTTCCCATTGAGAGTAGGGAAGATTCAAACAAGGGGACATGACGAGAATTAAAGGACAGAAGTTTAGGGGTAACATTAGGGGGAACTTCTTTACTCAGAGAATGGTAGCTGTGTGGAATGAGCTTCCAGTGGAAGTGGTGGAGGCAGGTTCGATTTTATCATTTAAAAATAGATTGGATAGGTATATGGACGAGAAAGGAATGGAGGGTTATGGTCTGAGTGCTGGTAGATGGGACTAGGGGAGAAAAAGTGTTCGGTATGGACTTGAAGGGCCGAGATGGCCTGTTTCCATGCTGTAATTGTTATATGGTTATATGGTTATACTGAGGTACAGTGAAGAGCGTTGTTGTTGCGTGCTGTCCACTCAACAAAGAGACAATACATGATCACAATCTAGTCGTCCACAGATACAGGATAAATGGTGTATTATTTAGTGCAAGATAAGTCTGATTAAAGATAGTTCAAAGGTCTCCAATGAGGTAGATGGCAGGTCGGGGTTGTACACTAGCTGGTGAGAGGACGGTTCAATTGCCTGATAACAGCTGGGAAGAAACTGTCCCTAAATCTGGAGGTTTGCATTTTCAAACTTCTGTACCTCTTGCCTGATTGGAGAGGGGAGAAGAGGGAGTGAGCTGGGCGAGACTGGTCCTTGATTATGTTGGTGGCCTTGCCAGGGCAGCATTCAATGTATTCAATGATACTTTATTGTCACGTGTACCTGAGTACAGTGAAATGCATTTGTTTTGCCTACAACCCGGTAAAACCATGTAGCAGACCTCACCCAGCCAGTACACAAGTGTCGCCAGGTATTGGCACCAGCAAAGTTACAAAAGTTCACCAAATATTCCTATCTACTGCCTGCAGCCACAGGTGACAGCAGCACCCCCTCCCCCCCCCCCACGCTGCCATGTTCCCCTTCATTCCCTGCGCTCCTCCCCACCCCCCCCCCCCCCATCGTGACGAGTCCTTCTCCGTTCTCGACGCCCTCCCCACCAGGTCCCTCCCTCGCTCCCTGTGCCGCACCTCTCTCCAGAACTCATCTTATTCCACTTCCTTATTTCTCGTTCAATTGTATTCCCATCACTGTTGTTCCCCAACTTACCTTCCTGGTGCCAAATGATTTCCATCCTCAGTTACTTCACCATCACCTTCAGATCACATAAGGTAAAGGAATGGTTGGGTCTATTTGTGCTTCTGTATAGAACGAGGCGTATAATGTGGTGAGGCTTCTATTACATCATTGTATCAACACTAAAGTTAGTTGAGAGCTTTGTTGTCTACCATCAATAAAGAATGCAGAATGTAGCTCCCTCCTTGTTTCCTTGCCATATGAAACAGCAATATAGAAGAAGCAATGGATACTACATTGGCAATAAGATTGTAATATTGTTGCTGAAGAAGCCAAAAACAATGATTAAAAGTAAGTGAAATAGAGCAGGTTTGTTTTTCAGATAGCATAGTAATAACAGCAGAGATATATGGGTATGTGAGCTGGGAAAGTATGAGATGTTACAGTCGTTTGGTACAGATGGAAATGCCCCTGAAAGCAGATGGTGACGTGGAGATGGTAGTCTCTGCTTACCTTTGATCTGACGGGGCCTGTAGAAACGTTCTAATGAGGCACCGTTCACGTATTGGAATCAGAGAGTGAAAGTTATGTATATTAAATGGAATTTGCTATACTCTTACAAAAAGGGTTATCAACAATTCATCAAATGAAAACATCATGATCAATGTGCTTATTGACATAACTGCAAACCAGTCAGTGACAGGACAAAATGTGTAATGAAAAGTGACTTGAGTATTTTTGCCTAGCTGGAGTAAACTTGCCTGATAAAGAAGGGTTCTGTGGGTTATTTATTGCCAATGGAGATGGATGGGCCCAGATACCTACCCTAGTGATGGGCCAAAACTGTGTATGTACAGTCATGATTGGATTGAGTCATTTGACCAGATTGGCTGTGCGTTTCAAAGTTTTACAGTGTTGGATGGAGACAAGACCCTGGAGCCTCTCATGCTGTGTTGTGCACTGGCTCCACTGAGACAGCATGGGCGAAGAGCTGCTGAGAAAACGCTACAGATCCTGCATGGTGACCACAGAAAATGGAAATTACGACACAATACGATAGAACTTTATTTATCCCAGGAGGGATATTGATCTGCCAATGGTCATAAAACACAAGATACATGAAACATGAAATTAAAGTGATGAGTGGAAAAGATTGGGGCTGTGCAACGAATGGGGAGGGGGAGGGGGTCAGTCTACCGCGCGACAGAAGGGGGAGGAGTTGTACAGTTTGATAGCCACAGAGCGGAAGGATCTCCTGTGGTGTTCTGTGCTGCATCTTGGTGGAACCAGTCTGTTGCTGAAGGTACTGCTCAGGTTGCCCAGTGTGTCATGGAGGGAGTGAGCTTTATTGTCCAGGATGCTCCACAGTTTGAGGAGCATCCTCACCTCCAAGACCACCTCCCATGAATCCAACTCTGCCCCCAGGACGTAGCCAACCTTCCTGATGAGTTTGTTGATCCTATTGGCGTCCGCAGCCTTCGCCCTGCTGCCCCAGCACATGGCAGCGAAAAATATGGCACTGGCTATCACCGATTGGTTGAACATCTGCAGCATCTCACTGCAGACGTTGAAGGAGTGGAGCTCTGTCCCTTCTTGTACAGGGCCTCAACGTTGCTGGACCAGTCCAGTTTACTGTCCAGGTCCACTCCAAGGTGTTTGTACTCCTTGGTAAACTGCACACCCACCCAAATCGGTAGCCACTGTTTCACTATTTGAAAAGAGGTGTGTTTGGGGAGGTGATGACTAGTGACCCTTTCCACAGATGCTGTGGTGGTGACTGTGATGCAGGCAGTGATGCACTGTTGTGAGTACAGGACAGCTCATGTGTAGAGGAGAGTATGGCTCGGATGATACGTACGTGAAGGGAAACAAAGGAAAGAAATTGGGTCAATGCATGTAATGGTTGTCCTGGAAGAATCACCTCTGTGGAGTCAAGAGCTGGAATTAAATTGGATGAAAGCACATGGATTGGTGATATTCCCTGGTGTGAAATCTTGGTGGCTGCTGGGAATTTTATTTTACCTTTCTGCAACATAGAAATTGTAAGGATATTTCTCAAAACCCACGCTGTATTTTCAATTTGACGGCTCACAAACAACCAGTGTGCATGTGTTTACAGCACTGAGAGGCACCAGATCCTTCAGCACCACAGCAGTGAGATACTGGGGGGGAAACAGCCCAGGGTGGAAATGGCTAGAGACCACCAGGAGTTGGAAAAAAAAGGTTACGGAACACAGCTTCAAGGAAAAGACACAAAATGCTGGAGTAACTCAGCAGGTCAAGCAGCACTCTTGGAGACCATAGATAGGTTATGTTTCGGAAGGATTCTGACCCGCATTGTTGCCTGTCCATGTTCTCCAGGGATGCTGCATGACCCACTGAGTTACTTCAGCATTTAATATAATAAAAAGGAACTGCAAATGCTTATTTATACCAAAGATACACACAAAATGTGGGAATAACTCTGCGGGTCAGGCAGCATCCCTGGAGAAAATGGATCAGTGACATTTTGTGTCGGGACCCTTCTTCAAACTGACTGTAGTAAGAAGAGTGGGGGGGGGGGGGGGGACTGGAAGGGAAGAAAAAAACAGGACAAATTGGGGCTGGCAACCTCAGGCAAGGAGGTTCCATGAAATGCTGACTGTTGGCTAGAGGCAGTTGAGAGCCTGAGAGTGATGCATAGTTGTGAACTGTGGAATGAGTGAACTGATATTTAGAGGAAGAAGGGGGGTAGGGGAGGGGAGGGGAGGGGAGGGGAAGTTACCTAAAGTTGGAGAATTCAACGTTCATAACATTGGGTTGTAAGCTACACAAGCAAATTATGAGTTGCTGTTGCTCCAATTTGGTTACAGCCTCACTGGCAATGGATGAGGCCCAGGACAGAAAGGTCAGTATGGAAATGGGAGTTAAAGTGGTAGCAACTGGAAGATCCAGTCGGCCTTAGCGGACTGAGCACAAGTGTTCAGTGAAATGGTCACCGAGTCTATGCTTGGTCTTGCCGATGTATAGGAGCCTTCATCGGGAACACCGGATGCAGTAGATGAGGTTAGAGGAGGTACATGTGAACCTCTGTCTCACCTGGAAAGACTGCTGGGGTTCCTGGATGGAAGTGAAGGGGCAGGAATAAGAGCAGGTGTTACTCTATGGTTGCAGGGGAAGATACCTGAAGAGGGGTTGGATCGAGTGGGAAGGGATGAGTGAACTAAAGAGTTGTGGAGGGAGCGGTCTCTGAGGAAGGCAGAAAGGGGTGGAGATGGGAAGATGTGATTAGTGGTGGGATCATGTTGGAGGTGATGGAAATGTCAGAGGATGATGTGTTGGATGCGGAGGCTGGTGGGGTGAAAGATGAGGACCAGGGCAATTTGTGTCTTTCTTTGGTATAAACCGGCATCTGCAGTTCCTTGTTATTAGATATTACAGTTTCAAGAGAGAGCCAGGAAATGTAGCACAGAATGAGATTTTCCAGATTAATGTAGTCTTTGATAGGTGCTTGAATCAACAGTGCAGCAGAAACAATGATCTTGCTTCTTTAGAGAGCTGGGAATATTCCACGTTCTCAGTAATAATCAGTTCAGATTCAGGTTAGTTTATACACATAGGTTGCAATGAAATTCCTTGTTCACATGAAGCTCATGGAGTAAACAATATACATACACTAATGATAAATACAACAATGAATACAATGCCGAGTGCAAAACAGCAGAATGGTGTACCATTGTAGAAGTTGGTGGGAGAAGGAAGAAGGAGGTAGAGTTAGAATATGTAGCAACACCCCCAGGAAGGTGTGTGGAAGAGCCAAATGGTTCAGGAGTCTTGATAGCTGCAGGGAAACAGCTGTTCTTAAGTCTGGACATCTGGGACTTCAAACTCCTGTATCTTCTGTCAAACGTTGGAAGAGAGAAAAGGGAACAAACACAGTGGCAGGCATCCTTGCCGATACTTCCAGGCTTCCTATTACAACACTCTGTGAAGATGGACTGGATAGAAGGAAATGATAAGCCTGTGACAGACTGGACTGTTCACCACTCTGCAGGTTTAGGCAGTCAAGAACAGAGCAGTTGCCATAGCCGACTGAGATACATCCCATCAGAATACTTTCTATAGCACATCTGTAGATGTTCAAGAGATTCCTCCTGGGCATATTGAATCTTCTCCATTGTAAGTAGAAAGTAAAGACACTGATGCGCTTTCTGGATCACCACATCAGTATAAAGGGTCTAGGTTAGGTTGCTAGGATATGGATGCCTTGAAACTCGATAACAGCTCTGATGAGGTTGTGTTAGCCCCCTTGCTTCCTTAGATCAGCCACCAACTCTTACATCTTGCTGATATTAAGGGTTAGATTGTTATCCTGACATCATGACACAAGGTTCTTGATCTCTTTTCTATACTTGATCTCATCATTGTTGTAGATACCTCGGACAACAGTGGTCTCATCAACAAACTTAAAGATTAAGTTGGCCAAAGTGATGGGCGTACAGGGAATAGAGCAAAAGACTGAGCATACAACCCTGAGGGGCACCAGTGTGGAGACTCATGTGGAGGAAATATTATAACCAATTCTAACTGACTGATGTCTGCTGGTTAAGAAGTCCAGGAATCATTTGCAGATGAAGACCCCAAGGCCCAGAAGCCTATGTATGAGCTTATTTCGTGATATGGTTTAGTTTAATTTTTAGTTAATTTCGAGATACAGTGTGGAAACAGGCCGTTCAATCCACCGAGTCCGCTCCGAGCAGCTGTCTCCGCACACCAACACTATCCTACACACACTAGGACAATTTGCAATTTACCAAAGTCAACTAACCTACAAACCTGCATGTCTTTGGAGTGTGGAAGGAAACCGGAGCACCCGGAAAAAACCTATGCAGGTCACTAGGGGAACGTACAAACTCCGTACAGACAGCACCCATAGTCAGAGTGAAACCCGGGTCCCTGGCACTGTAAGGCAGCAACTCTACCGCTGTGTCACCGTACTTTGGTGTTGAAGGCTTAGTTGTCGTCAATGAATAACATCCTGACATAAGTATTCTTATTGTGAAGGCAAACCAGATCTGAGTCATGGCATTCTCCATATTCCTATTCTTTCTGTATGCAAGTGGCAAAGGGTCTAGAATGTCTGGAACCCTAACATCGGGATTTTAGTACATGAAACACAACATCTGGTCACCAGAGGTGACAGGATCTGTCGAATACTGAGCTGAATGCCTCGAGAAACATGTCGTTGACGTTATCCGGAGATGATTTAAAAGGTCTGAAGATGTTACTTTACACCCAGATGTACTGATATCTGCCAAGATGCAATAAGACCAGTTGAGATTCATCATGGCTGACTTGTTTACAATGGAAGCCATCTTGAGAGGGAAAGTCAGAGATGACAACTTCTATGCTTCTAAAGAATCAGCACAGAAAAGGTAAGGTTCAAATGGGGATCAGCAGTGAGAGTTGTAATGTGAAACAGCATGTACGGGAGGGCAAAAAGACGCAAAACATTAAAGAAGTATTAATTTATAAATATTTATAATTGGTTACAATATTGGGAATACTTTGCTTGATTGCAATTGCTGCAGTGCTCTGTGGATTTATTGGTCTGAGTTATGTTTTGTGTTCAGAAATGGTGAAATAGCTAAATCAATAGTTGATGTTTTTTTAGAGTCATACAGCGTGGAAACTTGCCCACACTGACCAGCATGTCCCACCTGACTGTGTATGGCCCATATATCTCTAAACCTATGCTACCCATGTACCTGTCCATATGTTTCTTAAACGTTGTGATAATACCTGCCTCAGCTACAGTACCTCCTCCGGCAGCGCATTCCATATTCCCACCACTGTGTGTCAAAAAAGTTACTTAACCCTATGTCCTCTGGTTCGTTGGTGATTACGTGAAGAAGACCCGTCAGGGCGCATGCGCGTCAATCTTCAAAGCAGCGATATGAAATCACAGACAACACCATAATTGAAGTAACATATTAAGATGATCAACTTGAGAACTACCATTATGACCATTTTTCTATGAGAGAGGGTTGGGCGTGGCGGGCACGTAATCACCAACGTAACTCCTCATAAAATAAAGATCAAACTTCAAACTGGTAAGTTCTCGTTTAATCTTACTATTTTACTTCGGAGTCACGTGAGTGACTACGTGAAGATTTTAAAGCTCTGTGATTTTTATGCCGCAGATCATAATCCCGGCTTCTCACTGCATCGATTGACTCCGAGTATCATCAATAATGCTGTAAACATGACATTGCATATCATGCAAAACCAAAACAGTTTTATTTTGGGTCATAAAACAACCAATAAACCCTCTTAATGTAGGGGCAACAAATGAAACAGAATTAAACAGTATTGAAAACAGACTTTAAACAATAGCAACAGCACTCAATATTGAGTTGGCAAACAGCCCTCCATCGGCAATCGGCCGATGGTAGTATTGCTGAAACACAAGTTCATTTTTCCAACCTGCGGCTTTTAATATATGGTCGATGGGAACGTCCATCGCCCTGGCCGCAGATGTTGCTACTGCGCTAGTGGAATGAGATGTAAAATCTTAAATGTTAATTCCTGCCTGAACCAAGTCTTGCTTTAACCACCTTGAGATAGTCTGAACTGCCACTCTTTTATGTTGGCTTCTTGTAACTGACAAATAATCCTGTTTCTTCTTGTCTTAAAGCCCTTGTGGCTTCAATGTAATGTAACAAATGTGTCCTTACACATAAACATGGAGCTGTAGGATATGCTGAGAACACAATCTTAAATCCTGTCACACCTGGCCTGCTTTGTTTGAGCAGGTCATAAATATAAAACAGAACATTCTCTGTATTCACTTCCATTCTATCTAACTGAAGTTTTTGCAAAGTCTGCACTCTCTGTACTGACACCAATGCCATTAGCATAGCCAATTTCATGGTTAATTTTAACAAAGTTATAGACGTGACAGGGACCCAATAACGAAGTATGTTAAGAACAACGCTTACATCGCAGATTACCATATACCTAGGCTTAGGCGGTTTGGAATGAAAGATTCCTTTCATCAACCTCGATATGAGAGGGTGAGAACCTATACTTTATGTCCGTGTACCTATTACAAGATATGCCGACAAAGCACTTCTAGCTGTATTGATAGCAGTATAGCTAAGACCCTCATCATAATAAAGTGTAGATAAACTCTAACACATTTTCAATAACTACAGTATCATATTGAATATTCTTTTGAACACCATATTGTTCCCATTTTTTTACATAAGTCATATACTGCTTTTGAGTACTCTTTCTCCAGGCTGCAGTGAGTATATCCACCATTGGCCTAGAAAGTCCTCGACCAATGTAAGGCATTCTTAAAAACCTGCAATTAACAGATCAATACGATCACATAACGGATGAACTTAACGCGTTACTGGATGCTCCAGCAAATTCCTACTGTTTGGAATCAGCAAAAGGAGGTTGGATCGCTATCTGTAACATCAAAGGGAACCATGGTTGAATCGGGCAATTTTGTATCACCAAAACCCCTGAAGCGGCACCCTGCTTGATTTTCTCAAACACCGACGTATGAGGCAGAATGGTGGGAAAATGTACACAAACATATCATCCCAAATTAGTGAAAAAGCATCAATTGCCACTGCCCCTGGATCTGGTGCCCATGAAACATATTTTGGCCTTCCATATAGAGGTACTATGTTCTTGAACACATCCTGGTTCCACATCCACTCTGTATTATGACGGAATTTTCGTGAGCTGCCATCTGGTACTACATTAAGTTTCCCTGGCAGATAGATAGCTCCAATCCAAACATCTCTATCCATACTCCAGGTCCAATTTTATTTGCCAACCTGTCACATGATAACGATTTGATTCCACCCATGTGATTCATATCAGCAACTGCTGTAGTGTTGTCTATTTTGCACTGCACATGCAAACTAGTTTAGTTAGTGCCATAAGCCTTGAGTCCATAAAATACTCTTGGTTAATACCCCATGTTTGCAGAAGCAATGTCCATCTGTCTCCACAGCTGGATCTTGTATCAGTAGCACCCTACCCAAGTGCTCTGACATCTGTCTGCAAAATCATGGAAGCTTGGTCCAATAACACTTTGGAACTACTAGTGGACACATGCTGAATCCACCATTGTACATCAGCAACAGCCTCTATTGACAGAAGCATAGGTCTATTATAATGACCCCAATGTATCCTCAGTGCTTGTTCCTTTGACCTTTGTAATTGTAGATAATAAAGCACCACTATTGAACTGCTGCCAGCAATTTCCCCAGCAGACTCGTCACCTGGCTAATTGAAGGCTGTGTGTCAGCAATTAACTTGATACAGCTCTTAATTAGCTCTACCCTTTTTTGCCTGGGCAAGGTCACAATCATGTTGATTAAGTCTATTGTGAACCCAACTAGTCCATTTGTGTCACAGGTATTAATTAAGATTTCTCTGGATAGCTTATGAAGCCCAATTTAAAAAAAAAATGTTTTTACCAACTGCCACTGATGCTTCAGCTGTTTCCTTTGATTGTCCTACAATCAAGATATTATCTCGATAAGCCATGAGCACATGCCCTTGACTTCTCATCATGCCTAGAATAGGTTTTAACAATTTTGTAATTACTCTAGGAGCTGAAGACAAACGATTAGGCAGTGCATTGTATTGCCATAATTGCCCCATCCAGCTGAATTTTAAATCTTCTATCCTGCAAATGAACAGACACTGAATCCGGATCTTTAAGATCTCCTCAAACGTTTCCATCTTAAAATGTCTATACCGTACAAAAAGGTTTAAGACTATTCAGGTCCAGTATAATTCTGCATCCCCCATCCTTTTTTGGTCTGGGAAAGATATTGGACACAAACTGATGGCTTTGGTAAACTGCGTTAGCAATTACACCTTTATTACATAAGCTTGCAAGTTCCACCTGAACTTTCAATTGTTCAGTGATACTGAAGTCAACTCCTTTTTGGAACATGTTTGCATGGGTAAATCAGAATTTGCATTAAGCTTTGTTCGATACCCTTCAATAACCTTCAGTATAAACATATCTGAGGTAAACATTTAATTGTATCACATTAGATCTGTCTACATGAGAACCAGACCCACTTACGTCCTTACCACCTGGCATTCTTCCCCGGCCTCGAGCTGGATATCTCACCTTCCCTGGCGCTGCTACAGCCGAACGCCAACTGCGCTGCATCGTAGCTGGACTCGTCCCTTGCCCGGACCAGTCTCCTCGCTTATAGGTATACTCTTTGGTGGATATGTGGCTGCTGGCTGCTTAATCAAGCCCACCGTCATACTAATGAATTTTATAAAAGCTTTTATGATAAAATAATACCAAGATTACAAAAAATGTACCAATATGCTTTTAAAAAACGAATACTACCTGATACATTAGCGGAATCAACGATTACACTAATACCTAAGAAAAACAAAGATTTAGAAGAACCTGGTTCATATAGAGCTATAGCATTGTTAAACACAGATCAAAAAATATTAGCGAAAACATTAGCTAGAAGATTAAGTAAATACATTAGTAAATTAATAAACCCAGATCAGACGGGGTTTATCCCTAAGAGATACTCATCTAACAATATGAGACGTCTACTCAACATAATGCACTCACACAAATCTGAAGATCAAGAATTATCAATTATTTCGCTGAATGCTGAAAAAGCATTTGATCAAGTAGAATGGAATTATATGGACAAAGTATTACAAAAATTTCAACTGGGGGAGAATTTTATTCTATGGATCAAGTTACTATATAACAAACCTACAGCTAGAATACTAACTAATAACATATTATCCTCAAAATTCCAACTATCAAGGGGAAATAGACAAGGATGCTCATTATCACCACAGCTGTTTGCTCTCATTATTGAACCGCTAGCAGAAAAAATTAGAATACACCCTGATATCCATGGATATAATACTAAAGACTCATATAATAAAATATCTTTATACGCGGATGATATATTACTGTACATTACAAAACCTCAAATCACTATACCAAATATATTAAATTTAATTGAAGACTTTGGATCTTTTTCTGGATATAGAATAAATTGGAATAAAAGTGAAATTATGTCAATAAAACCGAAAGATTCAACACATCTTTTAAAATTCCCTTTTAAAATAGCTACAGAAAAATTTAAATACTTGGGAATCGAAATTACCAGAACATATCAAGGTATGTTTAGGGCAAATTTTGACCCCCTACTTAATAAATTACACACACTAATTAAATTCTGGAAAACGCTCCCGATGTCTTTAATAGGCCGAATAAACGCAATAAAAATCATCTTTCTACCACAAATTTTATACCTATTTCAATCAATTCCTATATACTTACCAAAGAAGTTTTTTTTTAAAACTCGACTCAGATATCACTAATTTTATATGGGACTATAAATCACATAGAATACAAAAAACTCATCTGAATAAACCTAAAGTATTAGGGGGTTTAGCACTACCTAATTTTATGTATTATTATTGGTCAGTAAATATTAAAAATATGATTCAACTGATGGATAACTCCGCCCAGCAAGTGGACTGGATTGTAATGGAGAAAGAGGATTGCTCCTCTAGAAACATTGGAGCGATCCTCCTTTCTCCAATGAAATTGAATAACATAAATTATAATAAGAACCCAATTATTCATAGTACAATCCGAATTTGGAAACAAATAAAACAAAATTTAAAATTAAGAAATTTATCACTTTTATTACCTATAGTTAATAACCCTTCGTTTAATCCTTCTATTATAGATAAAGCTTTTACACATTGGGATAGACTAGGAACTAAAACGCTTGGTGACTTGTATGAAACTGGAAAATTACTTTCATTTCAACAATTACAAATAAAATATAAACTCGGAAATAATCAATATTTTAAATATTTTCAAATATGCGACTATTTGAAAAAATATACAAAAGATCATTATAATAACCCAGTAGATGTATTGGACGAGGCAATGCAGATAAAAGCAGAATCAGCAAACTTAATATCATATTTGTATATTATTATCTTAAATGTACAAATACCATCTACGGAGGATATCAGAAGAGACTGGGAACAAGAGTTAGCTATTAAAATTTCAAAGGAAAGTTGGAATGAATACTTATTAAACGTGCATAAATGCTCGATTAATGTAAGACACACTTTAATACAATTTAAAATTTTACATAGATTATATTATTCGAAAACTAAAATTCATAACATTTTCCCAAATGTATCATCTATTTGTGATAAATGTCAATCCCAAGAAGCTACTATAGCGCACTCATTCGTTTTCTGTACAAAAATTCAAAAATTTTGGGATGAAAATTTTGAAATCTTTACAAAGTTATTTAAAACAAGACTGATACCCAAAGCAGAATGGATTATCTTCGGAATAACGGAAGGTGGTCCAGAACTAAATGTGTTTCAAAAGAAACTAATGGACTATGGGTTAATAACTGGAAAAAAGCTAATTCTAAAATTTTGGAAGAAGGCTCCAATACCAACTATAAATATGTGGATTTCAAATATGTTTGAAACATTACACCTTGAAGAGATAAGACTCCTCCTAGCAGGTAAACCAGATCACTTCCACCTGACGTGGTCTGCATTTATAGAATTATTACAAATATAGGGTGCAAAAGTACTTAAAAAAAAAAAAATTGAGGTCAGGTAAGGGGGGATGATAGTTGAAGAGTTGGTATGTCCCATTTACGTAATGCTCATAAAAATATTTGTTTCTCTCTTTTTCCTCTTTCTCTTTCTCTTTCTTTTCTAGGGCCTATTTCTTAACTCTTTTTCTTTTGTTTTTAATTTTGCTCTTATAGGGTCTTCGTCCTTTTTTGTTGTCACATTTTCTACACTTTCACTTTTTCCTTCACTTACTTCTTTCTTTCAATCTTTTCATTTTCTAGTGTAAAAAATAAATGGAGTACATTAATTGTAAGAAGATATAAATGACGAGTACTAATGTATGCGGTTGTAATGCAATGTACTTCTAATAAATAATTTTTTTTTTTTTAAAGAAAAAAATCAAGCCCACCGTCTTGGCCTCCTCCTCCAGCTCCTTCACCTGCTTTGCGAAATCCTCGCCAAACAGTAGATTTGCCGGTTGCACTGTGCCAGGCTGGCCGAGTGAAGCATATTTAGGGTTGATGGTTGGTCTAAACGCAGTCTTGCGGAGGCAGTTGCTCTCAAAGTGGGCACTCCACAATAGCGCCTTTTGTTGTAATTTGTCATGGCCTCTCCATCCACCATCCTGGCAAAGCTCGTTATGCCAGATGCCAGCAACTTTAAAAATATGCTGGAGCTTCACCTCCTCCTGGGCTCTCATTAGTATGCCCATCTTGCCCCAATTCTTCCTGTTCCCAACAGGAACTTTTAACAGGCCACAGTTGATTGGGGCTTCATGCTTCCTTACTGTCTCATCCATTATCAGCTCCTGTAGCTGATGTGAGACTTGGTAACTTATGCTGGTGGCAAGTTCCTCACCCAGAGGCTCACCAGCGTCCGATGACATGGCAAACCGTGCTGCACACGGTCAGCTCTGGCAGCTGCCTGCCCTCCCTTTGGAAGTGGTCGTCGGACTCAGGGTCAGAGCGTATCTGCCCTTCTGCACTCACCTCTTGCAAAGAGGGTGCAAAGAGGGTGCTTTCAAGCAGGTCTCTACTAGGCTCTGCCTGCGGAGCCTTCCCGACGGCCTCCCGCCCACACAACTCCTCCTGGAGTGTGGCTTTATGAAGCAGGCCTCTCCTAGGCACTGCCGGCAGAGCCGTCCCCACGGCCTCCCGCCTGCACAACTCCTCCTGGAGTGTGGCTTTGTGGCTTTGTGGAGCAGCCCCTGTATGCGCTGCTCCTTTTGGATAACCGCTGGGGCACGGTATCCTGTCCCCGACGGGACTCTCCTGGCCCGACTCTGCGGAGTCAATGGCCCTGACAGACTTGGCTTATGCCTACCGCCCGACTGGCGTTGGCTGTGTACCCGGCTGGGCACTTTGCCAAGTCTGTCCCCGCACCGCTACCGGCTTGTGACTCCCCAGAGGTGACAGGCTGCCTTTCAGAGACTGCGCTCCCGCAGCTCTCTGTCTCCTTGTCCGTAGCAGGCCTGCACCTTCATGATTTTTTACTTGTTCCTGCATCGTTGGGGAAAAATACAGCAACAAACTTCTACTTTTTTTCTAACTCCTCCAAAGTCTCCCCGACTTTGGTGGAGCTGTAACTACTCACCTGCAGGAGGAGCTCCGTCTTCCTGCTGCCGGGCCCCAATGCGTCAGACGTAATGACGCGCATGCGCTCTGACGGGTCTTCTTCACGTAGTCACTCACGTGACTCCGAAGTAAAATCAATATTTCCTTTCTCCTTTCTCAAACAAATTGTTAAATTGGGTACATTTGAGGAGAATTGTTCAAATATTAATAAGGCCTCCTTCTGTCCCCTCTCTTTTAAAAGCCGGTCTTTCCTCCCACACTTATTTCAATCCCTTTTCTATTTTTTTGCCCAAGCCTGTCTTCACGACTCTATCCCCTATTTTGGTAGCAATTCTGTGAATTTCTGTTCTCCAGTGCTTTCATCCTAATTCAGACAGATCGGCCGCTCTGTGCTTAGTTCTAATCTTGCAACTAGGTTTCAGTCCCACTGATTGTTCATTTATCATCTAAACTATAATTTGGTTGGGATGTTGAGAATTTGCTGTCCATATTTACAGCGAGTACAGTAGGAAGCCTTTCAGCCACACATGGTATTTTCTACCTGTTGTCTTGAATATTAGCATATTCCCTCTGGTGTTCCCAAAGATTACTGCAACCCCAATTGTCCTGCTACCCGTTGACCCTTCCTTTGTGCTTAACTCTGTATTTCTTTTCTCTCAGCTTCTTTGTTGTGTTAAACTAAGATTCTTCACTCCCTATTGTTGTAACAACCTAAACCCTTTGGTAACATTCCTGCCGTTGTTTAGCTGAATGTGTATCCTTGCTATATTCGGATTTCCTAATCCGCCACATTACCAACTGGTCCATTTTCCCTTTTCCCTTTTTTCTTGCGATAGTCCAGATCCAGATTTAAATTCATCCCAGGTTTTCAATCTGTCAACTGTTATTGCAACACAGCAGCTACAACTAGTATTTATTTACTTGCCTCCTTTAACACAGTAAAATGACACGGGCATTCCTCGGAAGTGTAATGAAATACATTTTGACATGCAGCCACATATGGACAGGTGAAGAAAGAAAACATGCCTTGTCAAAGAAAACGATTTTATGGAGAGATTTAGGGAATTCTGGAGTTTAGGGGTTCGACACTTATAACAAATAGCCAATGTTTGAGCAATACAAATCATGGCTGTGCAAGGGACCAGAATCGGAGAAGTTTGGGTCTGATTGAATGGAGGAGATTAAAAGGGTGGGAGGAGGTGAGGTCATGAAGCAATTTGCAAGTGGGGGGTGAGAACTTTTAAAATCGAGGCACCAAGACCAATGAAAGTTCACATCAGTGTGTGAATGTAAGGTAAAAAACACAAGCCACTGAATTGTGGAGAAGCCACAAGTTAAAGGATCATTTCAGTGACATCGTATCATAGATATTTTTTTCTTTGCCACAATTATAGTGTTTTGTTTCTACGAGCCAATACGGTGTACAGCACATTTTAAAGTAAAACTCTAAAAAAATGTGAATTTTAAAAATTAAAAAGAATTGTAAGTGTTTTATTTTAATAATGTTTAATGTGTTGATTTTATACTTTTTAGTTATTAGTTTATTAAATTAGTCGATCGGTCACAAAATCAAAACAGACAACAGGGTTTATTGATGGCATGGGGGGGGGGGGGGGAGGGGGGTGGAAATGTTGATAAACGCATCTTAATTTTTAATTGATATGCGTACCGGCATCTTTTTGTCTAAAAAAAAACCACTTCTTCTTCTTGCGTTTGAGGCAGCAGAAGTCTGCAGCAGGGTGATGCCATGCAGTTCGACATCCATAGGTGCCCGTCCTAAAAAGGCCACATGCTCCTGTGTATGACACATGGGGGTCATGGTAAATAGGAGATAGACACAAAAAGCTGGAGTAACTCAGCAGGACAGGCAGCATCTCTGGAGAGAAGAAATGGGTGATGTTTCAGGTCGAGACCCTTCTTCAGACTGGTTAGGATAAGGGAAACGAGAGATTATAGATGGTGATGTGGAGAGATAAAGAACAATGAATAAAAGATCTGCAAAAAAGTAACGAAGATAAAGGAAACATGCCATTGTTAGCTGTTTGTAGGGTGAAAACGAGAAGCTAGTGTGACTTGGGTGAGGGAGGGATAGAGAGAGAGGGAATGCTGGGGCCACCTGAAGTGAGAGAAATCAAACCTTGTCACCAAAATGACCAGGGGTGTGGAGGGTAAGGCACTTTTGAATCAGACGCTGAGAGTTTAATAGTGCCAACGATTCAGTGCAACTGAATGCAGACAAGATAGAGGTGAAACTAAAAGGGAAATTAGGAAACCATGAGAAACCAAACAGAAGCCATGAGAACATGCAGGCAAGTCAAACCAATAACAATTCTAAGGTGCTCTCCAAGTACAGATAGACAAAGAGGATGACGAATGGGCCTGCCCCACTTAGGCGACTTTTTAGGCGACTGTAGGAGACTATGCAGTCGCCACGTGGTAGCGAAATGTTCACGGGTGGTTGCCGGGGAGTTGCCTTCATGGTCGTGACGAGATCCCGCACTCTGGGAACTAGTTATGGTCCCCGTGAATTTTTCAACATGTTGAAAAATTAGCGGCGACTAGAATGAAGCCGCCTTGGAGTGTAGTGAGAATTCTCGAGCCGTAGGTGGGTCGCCAGGAGGTCCTAATGGGTTGCCAGGAGGTTGAAGGTTCTCGGAGGTTCTCGGAGGTTGTAGCCGGTGCTGACCGGTGAATTTCATTGGCTCATTGGGAAAAAAAAGGTAAGCAGTAGTTTTCAGAACCAAGGATAACCGACCGGTAATGTTAAATGTCCACCGAGCTTCACAGCCGTGTATCTCTGGTTTCTTAAAAATTGTCTCCACTCCTTCTTGAGATCATGGATAATAACCTCAGCATTACTTTACTGCATCGACTCTATACTCCTTGTTTCTCTTAATATCCATAAACATGTTAATCTCTGGCCCATATACATTCAACAACTGAGGATATTCCAGGCAAATTCGGCAACAATCCCAGTTTAGTTTAGTTTAGAGATACAACATGGAAACAGCCCACTGAGTCCGTGCCGGCCAGAGACCCCCACACACTAGGTACAATTTACAATCTTTACCGAAGCCAATTAACCTACAAACCTGTACGTCTTTGGAATGTGGGAGGAAACCGGAGATCCCGGAGAAAACCCACGTGGTCAAGGTGGGAACGTACAAACTCCGTACTGACAGTACCCGTAGTCAGGATTGAACTGGGCTCTCAACCCTCTGTGGCCTGTAAGGCAGCAACTCTCCTGCTGCGTCACCGTGCCGCCCTCTAATCCTAGTGATTTCTTAAGATTAGCCACCCAATGGATGAAGATCTTTCCTCTTCCTGTATCATGACTGGCCACCTCCTTATTTTAAGACTGTGACCCCCAGTTGTAGAACTCAGCCTGTGGAGACATTCCACTCCATATTGAGCTTCTTGTCATACATGGCAAACCCCTTGTTTAAAACTCTGATCCCCAGTTCTAGACCGTGGCCAGGTGATGCATCCACTCCACATTGAGCTCCTTCAGAAATTTGTGTGTTTCAATGACATAATCACCGAATAATAAATGTCAAGAGATTATAGGCCGTCTACTTAGCCTCTCCTTATGTGACAAACCCGCCAGCCCAAGAATCAGCTCGGTGAAATCTCTTCCTGGCAGGTATTTTCCTCCTTTTGTGTAAGAACAGTCATGAATGCGGCATCCCAGGGCTTTGTGTAATTGGAACAAGATGTCTCTGCTCTGCGACTCGAATTGTCTTGCAATAAAGACCAACACACGGTGTTTATCTTTCAAATTGCTTGCTGAGACTTCATATTGACTTTCAGTAATATGTGTACAAGGACACCCAGGGTCCCGTTGATCACCAACGCCTTTCAATCTCTCAACAGCTCAAAGTACCCTGGCTTGCTCATTTTTTTCTTCCAGTTAATTATGGTTAAAGTTAATCTTAAAGTTCATTATGATGCTTTTTTTTTCATATTATATTTAATCTGCCAGTGCTTGCCCATTCATTTGGCCTGTCTGTATCCCACTGAAGCCTCTGCATACACCTTGTGGCCCACACTGCCACCTAGCTTTGCATTATTCAGAAATATGAAAACGTTAAGCTTCAATAAATTGTGAGCAGATAGGGCTGAGCTCTGCTGCATTTGGCCCCTTAACCAATCCTTAATTCAATGCTGGAAAAACGCGGCCTACGGATGTTGAGCAGCATTTTCTGCTTGTTTTTAGTTTCAGGTTTCCAACACCTGCAGTCTTTTGATTTTTCTTAATTCATGCCAGTAAATTCCCCCCATATAACATGCCCCTCTAATTTGGTTTAATAATTTCTTGTATGTCATCTTTCTTTGTATTTGAGTTTGACGACTGTATTTATGTATGGTATTATCTGTTCTGATTGGATAGCATGCAAAACAAAGCTTTTCATATTACCTTAGTACATGTGGCAAATAGAAACCTAAACGTAAGCTTCAGAAATTCCAAATATACTACAGCAACTGTTTTTCCCACGTGTATTTTGTAAGCTATAACCTCAAAAGATTCCAACAGATTTGATAATTATGTTTTTCCTTCTCATATATTTGAGTTGACTTTGCCCAATTTTATTTATTAATCTCCTGAATGTCCGGTTGCACTTCTTCAAGAATAGATTCCACCAATTTTCATGCTTCTCCTCAATAATTCCATGTTTTCTCTCTCCTTCCTTTGAACAGTGGGATTGCATTTGCAACTTTTTAATCAGTGAAAAGTGTTCCAGAAAATGTGGGATTTTGGTAGAACAGTCAAAACTATCAACGTTTATGATACAATTGGACAGGTACATGGATAGGACAGGTTCAGATGGTTATGGGTCACAGCAGCAGGAAACAAAGGATGATGGTTGATTGTTAACTGTAATGGTGTTATCAATAAGTTACTATTGGGCTCAGTGGTTTGGGCCAATGCATTAATGATCCATATGGTGCCAGCACAATAATCTGGCCCTCAACACCAGCAAAACCAAGGAACAGATTGTGGACTTTGGAAGGAGTAGGATGGGGACCCACAGTCCCGTTTATATCAACGGGTCGATGGTTGAAAGAGTCAAGAGCTTTAAATTCCTGGGCGTGCACATCTCTGAAGATCTTTCCTGGTCCGAGAACACTGATGCTACTATTAAGAAAGCACATCAGCGCCTCTACTTCCTGAGAAGATTATGGAGAGTTGGTTTGTCAAGGAGGACTCTCTCTAACTTCTACAGGTGCACAGTAGAGAGCATGCTGACCGGTTGCATCGTGACTTGGTTCGGCAACTTGAGCGCCCTGGAGAGGAAAAGACTACAAAGAGTAGTAAACACTGCCCAGTCCATCATCGGCTCTGATCTCCCTTCCATCGAGGGATCTATCGCAGTCGCTGCCTCAAAAAGGCTGGCAATATCATCAAGGACCCACACCATCCTGGCCACACACTCATCTCCCTGCTACCTTCAGCCTGAAGACTGCAACGACCAGGTTCAGGAATAACTACTTCCCCACAGCCATCAGGCTATTAAACTTGGCTCGGACAAAACTATGAACATTAATAGCCCATTATCTGTTATTTGCACTTTATCAGTTTATTTATTCATGTGTGTATATATTTATATAATGGTATATGGACACACTGATCTGTTTTGTAGTCAATGCCTACTATGTTCTGTTGTGCTGAAGCAAAGCACAAATTTCATTGTCCTATCAGGGACACATGACAATAAACTCACTTGAACTTGAACTTGACATTATTATGTAGCTGTAAACTCTTAAAACTACAGTATGTTCTGCACTCTGGTATTTTTCTCTATACATTACCTATGCCCTCAAACGTCTGGCCTTGATGGTGTACTTGGGTCTTCTTCTCAAAACCTGCATTGACCAACTGTCTGGAGTTTGTTTGGATATCTTCAATCTCTCATTACTGAGATCCGTGATCTTACTGATAACCGCTTAAAAAGGCCATCAATAATACATTTATGAATTTGTGCCCAAGAAAAAGAGTAAGGTGACGTGCTCTCGAGGACTACTGACCAGTGGCACTAACGTCAGTGAGGATGAAGTGCTTTGAGATATTGGTTATGACACATATCAACTCCTATCTCAACAATAACCTGAACCATTACAATTTGCCTCCCACCACAATAAATCAATGGGGGTTGTGAATTTTCTGGCTCTGCACTGGACCAATTGGACAATAAAAATACATGTCAGGCTGTTGTTCATGGACTACAGCTTGGTGTTCAACACCATCATCCCTTCCAAACTTGTTATCAAGCTTGGGGAACTGCATCTCTGCGCATCCCTTTGCAACTCGACTTCCTCATCAACAGGACACAATCAGTATGAATTGGCAACAATACCTCTTCCTTGATAACCATGAGGTTTGAGGAGATTTGATATGTCAGTCAGTACTCTCTTGAACTTCTACTGGTGTACGCTAGAGAGCATATTGGCTGGTTGCTTCACAGCCTGGTTTAGCATCTCGAACGCCTAGGAATGAAGGAGATTACAAAAAGTGTTGAACACTGCCCGGTCCATCATGGGTACTGACCTCCCCTCCATTGAAGGGATTTTGAGACACTGCCTCAAAAAGATATTCAGCATCATCAAGGAATACATCACACTAGCCACACTCTCATTTTACTCCTGCCATCAGAAAGAAGGTAAAGGAATCTGAAAACCATAACCCTCGGGCTCAGGAACAACTTCTTCCCAACATCCATCAGGCTATTGAACACTACGAATTCAAACTAAACTATGAAATATGAACTGTCTTGGTTGCACTTGGGACTTTTTTTTGCATAATATTGTTCTTTTTAAATTTATTGAACTATTTTTGTTTGTTTATTATGTTATCTATTGAATGAATTAATGAATAAGTTTATTGGCCAAGTATTCACATACAAGGAATTTGCCTTGGTGCTCCGCCCGCAAGTGACAACATGACATACAGTGACAGTTAAGAATGATATATAAAACATTAAACATTAATAATAAATGTGTTTACAAACCTGTGTTTACAAACCTGTTGTATTGCAACAAGTAAGAATCTAATTGTTCCAATTTGGTTCATATAACAATTAAACACTCTTGACCCTTGTACTTGTGTACACTTGATTGTACTTGTGTATAGTATGATTTGACTAGATAGCAGGCAAACAAAATGTTTCACTGCATCTTGATACATGTGACAATAATATACCAATGCTAATATGAATACATTTAAGAAATGTATATATGCAACAATTGCCCATATAACTGACAGTGCAGAGGGAAGCACTAGACTGCAGGAGGGTAGAGAAATTCAATCTGGCAAATGTCTCAGGGTATTATATTGAAGAATGTGCAACAAGGTAAGGGAAAACATGACAAGAATTAGCATACTGAGAAGTGTGGAGGAGCAGAGTCACCTTGGAGTGCATATTTCTTTGTAACTTTGTCAGTGCCGTAGGTGGCTGTTATTTGCATACCTTGGGTATGCAAGCAAAGAATTTCACTGTGCCTTGTCACATGTGACAATAAAGTATTCCATTCCATAAATTATTCCTATTCCATTCTATATCCATTTTTCCTTAAAGGTGGCATGACATGGGGGATAGCCAAGACATTGAATATAAAAAAGCTACACTGCAACTAGTTTAACCACCACTCAAGTACAGGTCTGGTCCCCAACATTTCAGAAAAGATGTGATTGCATTTGAGATGGTTGGGAGGGGATTTACCAAGATGAAGTTGGAGTATTTTGGCTTTGAGGAAAGCTTGCTCAGTCTGGGTAATTTTCTTTGGTCCAAAGTAGGCTGAGGAAAGGCTTAATTGAGGTGTATAATATTAGATGCAGTAAACAGGAAGGACTAACTTCCCTTGGCAGATTCAGCAACCGGTGGGCAAATATTTAAAGTAATCAGAGGAAAGAATAAAGGGAAGATGAGGATTATTTTTTCACCAAGAGGGTGGTTTAGTTGAGAATTAATTGCTCAAAAAGGATGGTAAATGCAGAATTCTTCATCACATTTTAAAAAGTAGTTGCAAGTGCACTTGAAGAGTCATGACCTTCCAAGGGCATTGGACAAAGTGCTGGAGATGTGATTGTACTTGGTCGCTCTTTATCTGCCCTTGTATACATGCTGGGCCAAATAGGCTCTTTCTGTGTTAGAATCAAATAAAAGGCATGAGACTTGTCACCTCTCTATGTCCTTATTATTAATGATCCTCTACTCTTTGGCTCTGCTCCTTGTCCACTCTGGCCCTGACCCTTTTCCCGCCACACTAGCACCAAACGCCTTTCCTTCCATTATGATCCTTTGTTCATAAATTCTAGGAGCAGAATTAGGCCATTCGGCCCATCAAGTCTACACCTCCATTCAATCATGGCCGATACATATTTCCCTCGACCCCATTCCCCTGCCTTCTCCCCATAACCCCTGACCACCTTACACACCCTTTGTGTACCCTGTCACAGCATTTTACTTTGTCTTTCCCTTCAGTTACTTTAATCTGTTCCAGATTTTCAATCTAACCTCAAGTTTGCAATGCTTTTGATTTGAGATCACTCCTCTGTCTTGGGAATTCTGCCTGCCCCTTTGATAAGATTGTATATCCATATGTCCACCCTATTCAGTGGATTTCATTGTTTTTCCACAGTTCGTCCCTTTTACAAGCCTGAGATGCACAGTAATTAATCCTAATCATTAACTCTTCTGTCCCAGTGTTTGCCTCTGCTTCCCGGTTGATTTGTTAATACTTGTTCTATTTCCCTGAACCAGAGTTGATTCATGGCTCTCCTTGGATGAATTAGTCCTGCTGCTGCCTTTAGTCCTTTACACCCCGAGCTTCTCTCTAATAAATTCTGCTACTTTCTTCACTAGTTTTTGTTGTACCAATACTAATCCTGCTCTTTTCCTCTGTACTATGACTGACCTTTGCCTCTACTATTATATTACCTTTAATTCTATTTGCCTTAAATGCTGAGGGACAGAAGGAAGTCCTTTAAAAAAAGTCCTGATTCTGTACACATGATCCGTCACTGGGTTCCTCTCTGACATTGCCTTGTGACTGTACTCTGAAGTCTGCAAATGTACTCTGTTCTGGTGTTCTTTCTATTCCTCCTCCAAGTTGCACTTATCAAGATACTTAGTTATACCCTGTCCAACAGTTTTAAACATTTTTTAAATGACTTTACAACTCCTTATTCTGCTTCCTGGAGCAGTGGAATGTTTGGCAGGGACATTGTGGACCGAAGGGCCTGTTCCTCTTCTGCACTATTCTATGTTCTACGATGCTATTTGCCCCTGTGCCTAAATCCTGATTCTGTCTCTGAAATCTGTTCCTGAGTTTCTATCTGCCCCTTAGTTTGGACACGAGTCCCGATTCTATATAAAAACTCTACTCCAGTATTTCATCCCTTCCCTCTATTTATCCTTTGGTCCCAGTGCAATATTGAAATTCTGCCCCTGGATTTCTGATCTAGTGTATTAATCCCGATTCCAAATCTTGTACTCTGCGTCTGGATTTCTCTCTGCTATCTGCATTAGATATGATTCTGGGCATTCGGTCTGCCCCTCATTGCGTGCACTTTACACAAATCTTGATTCCTCGCCTCCACCTCGGGAGTTCCTTACTGGTTGAGTGCGTGAGTCCTGATCCCCCACATGTAAGCTCTGCCCCGAGTCCTCCCCCCACACACAAAAACACACACACGCACACAAATGTTTCCCTCCTGCCCGCTCCTCGTTCGAGTCCTGATCCGAGGTTGAGCGGGGATCTGTGGCGTGTGTTGCTGGTTGCCCCTGGGTCTGCTCACGGCCTCTGGCTGATGTTTACTGTGTGATTGTCCCAGATCAATGCGCTGGCATGGTGGAGGTGATGGTGGTGGCGGCGGCGGTGGCAGTAGCAAGCAGCTGCTCGCCCTTCCCTCCGACTTTCGCCATCCCATTGTCGATCTTTTCCCCCATGCAGAACGCCAGCATTTTAAGCACGAATGCCGCGGGACGCCTGCAGACCTAGATCCGCTTCTTCAAACACAGAGCAAATGTAAACAGCTTAAAAAAAAACTTTCTTTAAAAAAAAAGCTTGCACGATTCGTTGTTGTATGATGATCGCTCATAATCGGACCTTTCAGTGGAGTTGATGAAGAAACAGTGGAATATATATGAAAAAGAACGATCGTTTCACGCAGCTTAATACTGTGCTGAACTCTGGAAGACGCTGGCTTGCAATGAGTTAGTTATCACAACCTTATTTTTTTTGTTTTCTGTTGCTTTATTTATTTCCGAAGGCAAAGCAGCGTAAGATCGTCGCTTGTCTGCCCTGTGCAATTTTCCTCGTATGTGTGTGTTTATATATTGCTGGCTGTTGCACGCACACTCGCACACCTACAGAATCATAGACAAGAAAAGTTGTCCTGGCTAATTGTTTTTTGCAAAGGATGGGGGATTTCGTAGCCCCCGCGGCTGCGAACGGCAACAGCCCGGCGATGGCCGGTAACCCGAGCAGCGGCATCCCCAAGCACAGCACCGTGGTGCAGAGGCTCCGACAGCGGATCGAGGGCTTCAGGAAGCACCACAACAACTGCGAGGTGAGGCGGCAGCAAGCCCAGGCTCAACAGATAGAACTGGACCGCCAGGAGACCTTGACGCTCCACCAGAGGTGCCTGGAGCTGAAGGCGAAGAAGACGGGCAAGAGCAAGCAGGACGGCGCTTACAGGAACAAACTCTGCGAGTCTGACCCTCCGTCCGCGCTGGCCGCCCTGCCGGCGGCCGCGGATCAGAGGACCAGCACTCTGATCGCGGTAAGACCAAACTTTCCCAAGTCTGCCCGCCTGTGTCTCCGCGTTTAAAGGTCCACACAGACTCCGTTGCCATTGGTCATTGGTGGGCCGAGGGGGTGGTGGGGTTATTGTCGGCTGGGAAACCCCGAGGGAGAGGTGGAGGAGAGACCCATGTACTCTTTATAGCGAGGAATTGTCTTCTTAAATATATATAATATGACCCAGCCGCAGGAGTTACAAACTTGATTTAATGTTGAGAAAAAGGGAATCCTTGGAGCCGTAAAACTTGTTGGAGCATTCGCACTGGGTTGCATTTAGAATAATTCAGTCACCTGACACTTGATTTAAGGCTCCCTGACATCGCCTTTCCTTGGGAATTGTGCAAGTCCGGCTCGGCTCGGCTCGGCTCTCGGGTTTATTGTAACGAAGCTATGTGGTTGCCTTTCGCTATCTGTAATGAGCGGCTTTATTAAGATCGCATCTCCTGCAACATTGCGCTCATCTCCCCGACAGGAAACCCGAATGCAGCTACTAGTGAAACAACAAAGTGCAAAACTTTTGCCCCCACCCCCTGCAAATGTTCACCCCCACGTTTTCCTGATATTATATATATATATATACGTGTATACGAAAGCCCGTGGTTCTTGCTGTTTTACCACTCCAACCATCGATCCAAGATGTTTTAAACACTCCTATGTACTATCGTTTCCTGCCCCCATAGTAAGGGGAGTTGTGCTGCGATTTGTATTTAAAGAGATGGGCGGGACTTGGTTGATGGACGGAGGAGAGGAGGAAGCATTGAAAGATGCATAAGAGGGGGAGAGAGCGCTCCGACAGACCAGTCTTGGTTTAGCCACGGTTGAAAGCTGCCTGTTCCGAACATGTTGTTGATATTGACTCAGATTAGAATGCTTCGCTCTGTGTGTGTGTGTGTGTGTGTGTGCGCGCACATATTTGCTTATGCGAAATGTGTACAGTAACCTATCATCGCCTGCCTTGCACTCGTACACGTGTAAAATAAGCGATACAAGGAAGTCGAGTAGGAAAAGATTTTGAAAAGACATGGCCGTTAGCGGCGGACAGGCTTCGGGAGGGAATTTCAGGGGGGGGGGGGAGAGCGGAGTGAGGGGATAGGAAGGGCTGGGTATGAAAGCAAAGGAGATTTGGGGAAAGGGGTGTATTCGAGGGCCGTATCGACGTTGAACGAGGAGGTAGAGATTTGCAGAGGAAGGTGGTAGTGGGATACAAGGCTGAGGTGTCGGCAAAAGCGATAACTGGTGCAGTTTGGCAAGGCTAGAAGCGATGAGAGGGCGAGTTTGTCGTCGGGCGGGATACAGACGAAAGTATTGGGTGCGAATAGTGGACATGAGCCTCATCAGAAGAGGACCTTGCCTCTTGTGTGGTGTCTTCACTGTCATTGGACAATGATGGCAAAGCATCTCACAACCAATACTTTACAGTACATTTGAAGTATAATTGATATTTTAAGGACAAATATGTCAGTTAATAATGTGGTATTTACAAAGAGTAATGAGACGAGTAACTATGAGAGATAAATGCAGGGCAAGCCACCAGAATATACCCCAGTCTCATTCGAGCAGGCTGTCAAAATCTTTAATTAAAATTTTATTTAAACAGTAGTCCTTTGACAATGTAGTACTCCCTTAGTCCTGCGTTAGATTGTTTGCCTGTATTTTTTACCTTGCAACCATTACCAGTAGAAGGCCGAACGGACAATTTCAATTGTTGGGCTAAATAGGGGGCGGTATTAAGAAAGTGGCGATAGGCCTTTGCAGGTGAATGAACTGTACAAGAGAGAGATCAAGGTGGATGAGAAGGGATCATTCTTTGCAATTGTGGAGATTACTGTTAGTGGTTTAGAAAGAACCATCTTGGGGCTACGAGAATGCAGAAAAGTACATGCAAAGCAGATTTGCGGGGGGGGGGGGGGGGGGGAGCACAGACCTGGGAGGTGTGACCACATTCTAGGGTCTTGGATCAGAAAATAAAATGTTGGAGATGGGATATTAGCTAATGAATTTAGAGGTTAATTGAGGAAGTGATGCTCTTGGTAGGTTTGAAAGGGAGAAGGACAGGATCTGACAAGAATGATCTATTTATGATGTCTAATTACGATGGAAAGGCAGGAAGTGAGCTTGAGTGATTACTTGTATATTGGGAAGGTGACGAAGAAACACGAAGTAGAATTGTGGATAAGATTAGTTTGGTGAAACCAGTGGAAGAAATTGTCAAGAGACAGGTGTTTCGAACTGTTGTACAGAGATGGATCTAGTGTTAAGTCTGCCTTCGTAGGACAGGAAGCAGGAGATAAAATAGCCAAAGCAGCCGGACCGATGGTTTTTAGTCACAGATAAATCTATGCACTTATTATGATCTTACAATTATTGGTGGAGGTGAGAGTGGAGAAGTAGGGGAGTGGTTCCACATGACAGTAGATGAAAAACAACCCAGCTATATCTGAAGAAGGGTTTCAGCCCGAAACATTGCCTATTTCCTTCGCTCCATAGATGCTGCCTCACCCGCTGAGTTTCTCCAGCATTTTTGTCTACCTTTGATTTTACAGCATCTGCAGTTCCTTCTTAAACAGCTATATCTATTCCCACCCTGCAGTGATGAGTGTTTCTGGGTGAGGAGAATGAAGCTTGCTGGAGATTCATGTAATTTGATCTGATAGTGGACAAGAGAGGCATTTCTGTATTAAGTTTGCATCCCGGTAAGGAATAAAAACAGGGCCATACCAGAGATTAATGATGGGAAATGGGGAGAAAGTGAAAGTTTAATGGAACATGCCCTTAACTGGAGATATTTGAACAATAGACAATAGGTGCAGGAGTAGGCCATTTGGCCCTTTGAGCCAGCACTGCCATTCAATGTAATCATGGCTGATCATCCCCAATCAGCACCACGTTCCTGCCTTCTCATTCTGCTCATATTGTGATGAGCAGAACGTTAGGTAAATGATTGACAATGTGGAGAGAGCACGATCATTAGCAATTTGAGGCGATGAGGTTATTCACCAACAATGTAAGACATTCCTGAATAATAAAGATAAATTCTTAAGTTCTGCACTCGCTCCCTCTCTCCCCAGATGCAACAAGGACAGAGTTCCCCTGGTCCTCTCCTTTCACCTCACCAGCCTCTACATCCAACACATTATCCTCCGACATTTCCGTCATCTTCAACGTGATCCCACCACTAATCACATCTTCCCATCTCCACCCTTTTCAACCTTCCGCAGAGAACACCCCCTTCATAACATCTTGGTCACTCATCCCTTCCCACCCAAACCTCCCCATTCCCCAGGTATTTGCCCTTGCAACCACAAGAGGTGTAACACCTGTCCTTATATCTCCTACCTCAACACCATCCAGGAACCCGGAAGTCCTTCCAGACGAGACAGAGGTTCACACACACTTCTAACCTCATCTACTGCATCCGGTGGTCCCGATGTGGGCTCCTGTACATTGGCAAGACCAAGCATAGACTCGGCGACCATTCTGTTGAAAACTTAAGCTCGGTTCTTAATACTTAATCCCCCAGTTGCTAACCACTTTAACTCCCCTCCTCATTCTCATACTAACCATTTTATCCTGGGCCTCCTCCTTTGCCAGAGTACGGCCACATACAAATGGAGGTACGGCACCTCATATTTCACCCGGGTAACCAACAACCCAGTGATATGAACACTGAATTCTCCCATTTCAACCAACCTACAAATACCTCCCTCCCCCTCCATTCCTTTAATTCTGAGGCTATGGCTTCTAGTCTTAGGATCTCCCACTAGTGGAAACACCCTCTCCACATCCATCCAGTCATAACTTCAGAATTAAAGGATGATATTTTAGGAAAGAGATGAGGAGAACTTTCTTTAGTCAGAGTGAGGTGAATCTGTGGAATTCTTTGCCACAGATGTCTGTGAAGACCAAGTCAGTGGATATTTTTAAGGCAGAAATAGATAGATTCTTGATTAGTACAGGTGTCAGAGGTTATGGGGAGAAGGCAGGAGAATGGGGTTAGGAGGGAGAGATAGATCAGCTATGATAAAACGGCAGAGTAGATTTGATTGGCCGAATGGCCTAATTCTACTTCTATCACGTATGACCCGCTGAGTTACTCCAGCATTTTGTGACTATCTGTGGTATAAACCAGCATCAGCAGTTCCCGTTTCATTACATTAAAGAAATAAATTCCAATTAGCTGCAGAATACAAATAATTTCTGGAAGTTTGAAACCAAAACGACTCATGCTCCAAATACACTGTAGATCAGCAGTGTTAAAAGGAGCAGTAAGTTCCAAATGTAGATCCTTCATCAGGCAGTGACTCAAAGCCTACCAAGTTTCCAGGGAAAAGGAGAGAAGTGACGACCCTTTTATCAGGTGAAAATTTGACCCTTTTATCAGGTGAAAATCTGACCCTTTCAGTGTGTAAGATAAGTGTAAAGGATGATCATCAGAACAAAAGGTACCATGGGTAAATGTTTCATTGTTTTTATTGAAATGGAAATAGTGTACGTTCATTTAGTGCCTTTTCCTTAACAGCAGAGACTGTTTTCAGTTGGTGGGCATGTCTACTTTCATGTGCTTATGAAATCGGAGTTTGAATATTTCCTGGGTTCATTCCAGCACCAAACATCATGATGTATGGATTTCAATTAACATTATCCATGCAGTGGGTATGTATCTAATGAACTTTCACATCTTTGTATATCTTCCTCATATTTCTCACCAGGTTCTGTATTCGCTCAAAGTACAGATTCTTACAATTTAGAATACACATTGTCCTTGAATCTCATGAGCTTTGGTTAGTGGCAAGATATGCACTGTCTGGCTTTACCCCTTTCTATACACAACACATTGAAAAATACACATCCTTGAGCAAATTCTAAAAGGAAAATAGCTTTATTTTTACTTGCACAAAAAATGGTTAGTACAGACCAATCTATGGTCAAATCTTGCTTCCCAGCTTTATGCACCGGCTAAGATGTCTTGTTTGCTCTTTGGGCACAAGTTGTTTGCTTCCTTGTTTGACTAAGAATTGGGGGAAATAAGTGTGTGTATGTTTTTAAAACACATTAACATCGGATCTCTTTAGCAAAATCTTTGGGTTCATTTCTTTGGGTTCATTTCCGCCGAGTAGAAAAAGTATGCTTTGCTTGCACCTTATATCTCGAAGTACACCTTCCCCACCCAGTTGAATAGTTCACCTATTTGCTGCATTGGTCCATTTGTGGAATCTGCTGATTTGTGTGCAGTTAAGGTGCTATAGTTTGTGTGCCCATATACCAGTTGAAGCAATAAAGAAAGTACATGGGAGGGAGCTGAAGGTTGCGGAAGGGGGTGGGAATAAAAGCTTCAGACATAAATATCTGTAGATATTTCCATATTCTATCCAGCTTCCAGGAAAGATTGGTATTTTCACTGACAGGAAGGAGCTCCATGGAGTAGACAATCACCACGCCAGTGGATTGTGAACCTACTTTTGCAATCTTCCACATCTGCAATAAAAGACAAACGTGCTTTGAAATCTTGTTCTGTACTTTAAAGCTGCGTTAATGGGTAGATCCACTGCCATGGTTAAACCAACTCTTGTTCCTCTACTCGTGATGGTATACATTGGAATGTTCATCCTTGCACCTTTGTAAACGCTGTGTAACCGTGCATTCAGGGCTATTGAACTCGTCCCAAGAAAGAGCTTCAGTCACTCGGTTGTCAATGTCATATGAATACCTGATCTCTCCACTGTGCATCGGAGCATTGGCTCTATGAGTAGAAATTGATGATTAACTCTGAATTTCAGTGCTGTATTTGCTTAGTTGCCCCTCAGGATCAGGACTGCTGAAGTCAACCTGCAAGAGGCAATATTGAGAGTGGTGGCACAAAAATCAACTCTTCTCCCACAAAGATCATTGAGAGACCGACCTCTCTTTCTGATTGGGTCAACCATCCCTTTACCTCCACAGATGCTGCTTGACCCACTGAGTCCCTTCTGCAGTTTGTTTTGTGCTCTGTCAATGATTGTTCTTCATGTATGGGTTTTGACACTGAAAGGTCCACAGTCTGTGATGACTGTGGTCTCCCACTCCCCACAATACCATTAGGAACGGGAACAAGCTCAAGGGGCTGAAATGCTCAACGTTCCCGTATTTGGGACCACAGAACCCCAGCAGTTTGTTGTTAATAGTTTGACAGTTAAATTGCTTGTCATGCCTAATCTCTTGGTCTACTATCTATTGTATTAATTGGGCAGCCATGTGTTAATTTGCCTCAGTTTGCAATCTCTCCCTTCAACTGTTGAAGGATGTAGAACTCTGGCAGGATGTTCTTCTTCCTTCATTCTCCAACAACTTCTGCCCCACAGGTGATTCTGCACAGATTAAACTTGAAAGCCATCGGTCCATTTAGCATTGAGGTAGCTGATGAACATAGAACAGTACAGCGCAGCACAGGAACAGGCCGCTCGGCCCACAGTGTTTGTGCCAGACATGATGCCAAGTTAAACTGAGCTCATCTGCCTGTACATGATCCATATCCAACGATTCCCTGCACTTCCATGTGACTATCTAAAAGCCTCTTAAACACCACTATTTTATCTGCCTCCACCCCCACCACCACCTCTGGCAATGCGTTCCAGGCCCCCACCGATCTGTGCAAAAAAACTCGCCCCACACATCTCCATTAAACTTCCCCCCTCTCACCTTATAGCTTTGCCCTCTAATGTTGGACATTTCCACCCTGGGGAAAAAGGTTTTGACTACCCTATTCATGCCTCTCATAATCTTATATACCTAACAAATCTCAATGATTCAATAGTCCTTTATTGTCAAGGTACAGTGAAATTCTATTTCTTTTTGCATACAGTTTAACAAGCACGACCCTAGATTAAGTGCAGAGTGTATAGAAACATTCCCCTGAAACAATGTACAGGAGTCGCCAGGTTATGGCACCATTTTCAAAGTCCAAGTTGCTTCCAGTGCAACTGGCCATAAAGGCTCGTTGTTCTGGTGGCATTGCAGGGTCGGCCTGGCCAAGCAAAGTTGCGGGTTCCTCTGTGTCACTGCAGGCCGTGTCTGGTCCATGTGCTCGGTCTCTTGGAGCGAGTCTCCCCTCAACCACCGACATTCAAGAGAAATGGCTGACATTTCAGAGAAGTTGTTCGAATTGTTGTTGGCTTGAAGAATCCAATGAAGAAGTTGGAGGTAGTATTGAGATGTCGAAGCCATAACTGTTATTTTTCTTCTCTTCACATTTCAACTCATTCAAAGCTCTGGGGTAATCTACAACTCCCCTCTATCCATTTCCTGTAATTGCAGAAGAAACTTTGGACATCTTGCTCAGCCATTCTCCCTCGGTTCAATATTCAGGCCAGTGTTTGAACAATGTAACCCACCCAAGACGAGCAAGAAGTTTTAAAAATAGAAACATAGAATGCTGTAAATAATAATCTTCTAGCCCACAGCCTGTCCAGTCTTGCTCCTCTTCATCCATCACTGACCATGGCAATCCCTATCTGCCAAATGGTAGAAGCGTGTGAGATTTCCATCATGTGCTAGAATGGCTGCCTGTTTACCACTACACTCCCTCCAGTCCCTCTCTCTGCCCACGTCCCAAACCCTCTTCCCACCCCCACCTCCCCCCCCTCCCTCCCCGCAGCTTGCCTGAAAACTTTAGATAGGAGTGAATTTGAAAAGGGGCTTGGCCCACAAAGTCTTCAGTTTTCCATTATCATGTTCAATTAACCTTTCTCCCAGGGTGGACGTGCGATGGACTACAGGGCATACCTTTAAGGTGAGAGGAACAATGTTTAAGAGAGACGTGCAGGGCAAGTTTTTTTTTTCATAGGGTGGTGGGTGCCTGAAAAGCACTGGGGGGGGCGGTGGTGGAGGCAGATATGATAGTGGTGTTTTAGATACACACGGGAATTTGCAGGGACTGGAGGGACATGGATCGTGTGCTAGCACGGAGATAGGTTCACCCTGGCATTGTGTTCAGCACAGGCGGAGGGGGCTGAAGGGCCGGTTCCTGTGCTGTCCTGAGTCAACATGGCTGATCTGGCCCTGGACACATCTCCTCTTCTATGCCAGTTTGACGTAGGCCTCCTTTCATTGATTTTTCAAAAGTTTATTTACTTCCTTCTTTCATTATTCCCAATAATCCAGTCTCCACAATCCTCCAGGGTAAAGAATTCCAGAGATTCACCAGCCTCCACCAGAAGTAGTTACTATGTATCTCAGTTTCAAATGACCAGCCACCAATCTTGTAACTAGGTCCCCTGTTTGAGATTCTCCCATTCGTGAAGACGTCTCGACACCTGCCCTGTCATTTCCCCTCAGGATATATCAGCATCCCCACACCCTCCAGATGCTGCCTGTCCTGGGTAAAGGTGTGCTGTTTGATCCTACCGCTGTGGGCCTGTTACATCCAGCCAACCGCATCCAGTTCTCATACTGAGAGCAGCCAATAACACAGCAGCAGGTGCATTGGGAACTTTCTCGAAAACACTCTTGTAATCAATGGGTAGAACTTTGACGGGAGATCCACAGAACCCTTGGATCTCCACGGACATGGAGATAGGAAGAAGCTTTCAAGTTAATGCCCCGCTGTAAATTTAGATCATTGGCCCTGCCTCACATCATTTAATTGCTTCTGTCGGCAATAGTTGTGGCTACAACCAGGGAAGATCTGCAGGGAAAATCCAGTTACGATTACCTTCTGCTAGTGTGGTCAGCAGGATTCTGGAAAAAAATGTAATAGTGAGATTATAATCCTGCTTCTTTTGGAACTAAAACCTCCTGGCAGCGTGGATTTGAATTGATTGCTTCTCTTTCACTGGCGATGGGAACATGATGAATCCAAAAGTACTGCGCAAGAAGCCTTTGAATAATGCTGGCCGGATTGTAACATTTTATGAAGTAGATTCGTACTAATTCATCGGACAGAGCCTACAATACACATTGTTGTTCTGTTCCTTAGAAACACAGGATGTACCCTGTGCAAAGAAAGGAGCCTCCCTGTCAGAAGCAAGGGCTAAGGACAACTGCTTGCTACATGGTCGCGTCGTGACTGGTTTTGTTTAGTCTTGGTTTTATTTTTAAAGTTTGTGTTTACTCCCTTTATTTGAACGTACAATCTTTCCGGGGGAGTGTTCCGTTAGCGAACAGTAGACCGCACAGCCCCTCAGGTCAGCCCTAGCACTCAACATGATCATGGCTGATCTGCCCAAGGCCTCAACTCCTCATGTGACAGTCCCCCAAGTCTCTAGATTCCCCAATCTATTTTTAAAAATTCTACCTCTTTAAATACCTCCAAATATTTAGTCTCCACAATCGGCACGGCGGTAGTGTTGCTGCCTTACGCCAGGGACCCAGCTTCGATTCTGACTTTGGGTGCTGTCTGTGCGGACGTAGTACGTTCTCCTGTGACTTTTCCTCCGTGTGAATTTTTTCCAGGATCTCCGGTTTCCACCCACACTCCAAAGACGTACAGGTTTTTAGGCTAATTGGCTTGGTAAAATTGTAAATTGTCCCTAGTACGATAGTGTTAGCAGGGCTCGAAATTAGCAGTTGCCCGGGTGCCAATGGCCACCTAAAGTGCCGCCGGGCAACCTAAATGCCGAGTCATTGTGCCCGGCTTTGCACTGCAGATGCTGGTTTATACCGAAGATAGACATAAAAAACTGGAGTAACTCAGCAGGTCAGGCAGCATCTCTGGAGAAAAGGAACGTGACGTTTCGTGTCAGCGGCGGCGACGACTGTAGTGCGGGGCAAAGATACTCGGTGCGGGGTGACGGAGGGTCGGAGCGAATGATGGGCCCCGCACAGTGGCTCCACCTCCTCCTCCCGCACCCCGCCCGCCTTGATAGCGGCCGCTGCTTGCCACTCCGCCAACAGCGATAACCGCTTTCAAAACAAACCCTCCCGCACGCCGAGGCCGGGAGCAAGGAGGGAGGGAGGAAGGGGGAGGCCCCCTTCCGCCGTCTGAAGCACCTGCACCGCTTGGCCTCGCACCACGTTGGCTGGCGGAGGGGAGGCGGTGGCGAGGAGATCCCAACTGCCTCCCCCTTTGGCGGCAGCACTTGGCGGTGGACAAGGACGGCCAAGGCAGCGGGGCGATGATGCCGTTGTTGTCCGAAGAGCGCTGACCTTCCTTCCTCCCCACCCTCCCTCTCCATTTCTCTCTATGGTACGCCCACGTACACCCCCTTATCCTGGGACCCCTCCTCTCCATCCCACTGATCCCCATTCCCGCCTCTATTCAGTCCTCACTGACATCCCCTGTGCTCCCCTCCCCATCTACCCCCACCTCCCCATCTATTCATCCTGCACTGATCACCCTATCCACCTCGCATTGATTCTCCTGCCACCCCCCATCCATCCTATACTGGCCCCACAATTCATCCTGTACTTACCTCCCTTCCCATCCATCCTGCACTGCTCCTCCCATCCATCCTGTACTGATCCCCCTCCATTTAACCTGCACCGATCCACCCATCCATCCTGTAGTAATCTCCCCATTTATCTTTTACTGAACCCCCCATTCATCCTGTACTGATCCCTTCATTCATCCTGCACTGATCTCCCGATCCATCCTGTACTGACCACCCCCCTCCATTTATCCTACATCGATCCCCCCATCCATCCTGTACTGTACTGATCCCCTCATTCATCCTGTACTGATCCTCCATTCATCCTGCACTGATCCCCCATCCATCCTGTAGTGAACCTCCCATCCATCCGGTAGTTATCACCCCATCTATCCTGTAGTGATCCACCCATTCTTCCTGTAGTGATCCCCTATATTCATCCTGCACATACCCTCCGATCCACACTGTACTGACCTCCCCATTCATCCTGTATTGATCCCCCCCATCCATCCTGTACGATTCCCCTCCCATCCTGCACAAATCCCCCCCCATCCATCCCATACTGATCCCCCCATTCAACCCCACTGACATCCCCCGCGCTCTCCCCTCACAATTTTACCTACTCCAACCAACAAGCACTAATTCCCCTGCCTCAATCCATCCATTCGGCACTGATTGCCTTCTTAACCCTCCCCCATCTATCCATCCCGCACTGATTCATCCCCCCCCGACCCTATTGTGCTGGAAATGTCTTCAGAGCGAACATTGACTATGTTTGATAACGGAATGCAATCAAATGTGTTTTAATTCCCAATGTTATTATTTGTTTTAATCCATAAAGATGGATTAATTAAATTGTGAACACGTGAAACATTAAAACCGCAGTGTTCGATTGTCACAGCTACCGTTGACACGTTATTACAGAATTCATTTTAACAGCAAATCAATGCTCTTAATATGGAGTATCAGTACTGTAGTTATTTAATGAGCAACATTCACAACTATACATTGCATTTATCCAGGTTTTACTTCTACTGTCAGTCATATACATCACAAATTTGGTCAGGAGATATTTCAGTTGAAATTTTAACGTTAATTCTGAAGTGGGAATGATGGAAACAGCGTTTATTAATAATTTAAAATCTGGTGCATACAAACTGGGTATCTTCAGTGATGTTCACAACACATATATCTAATCTGAATGTCCGATAATGTGACACCTTTGAACCTATTGCCAAAAGAACATGTGCTGCAGCTATGTCCTTTGGCCATCTCTTGTCAGTTAGTGTAATGTTTAACCTGTCACATGGGTATAGTCGGTTTTAACAGCTATTATCATAAAATGCCTTTAGAAATTTCCTTGCAACCTGTATATTTTGTTATGGATGAATTATGTGGGAAGCGATAGTGTTTCTGTACCAATAGCAATAACGACCCATGCTATGGCCATGTCATGATAATTTTCGGTCCTTCACGGAAAACTTGCTTGCATCAGTCTGTATTGTGCATGGTTAAGCATATATGTTACCATGGTCTTGGATTTATTGACACAGGTTGATCACACGCTGAATAATCCAACCACATTTTTGTTTGGAAGTAGAAAGAAATAATAGAAATTACATTCATTGCAACGTGTAAAAAGAGTTGAGATCCTGTATTATAATTTTGCTTCATGTCATTGTGGTATATATCATGTCTTGATTGATGAATATGTTTAGTTTGTGACTTTATTTGAAGCAGAAATAATATGTGAATGCTTCATTGAGCATAATTCCGACTAGTAACTACGCACTTCGTCCGAGCACATAATCGCACGCGTCATGCAAACCGTCTTAAATTACCACCTAAACTGCCATTTGGCAACCTAAAAAGCTGCCAAGGTTGCCCGGCTGGCAACAGGGAAAAAAAGTTAAGTGAGAGCCCTGGTTAGTGTGCGGGGATCACTGGTCGGCACAGACTTGGTGGGCTGAAGGGCCTGTTTCCGCACTGTACCACTTAAAATAGTGAATAATTCCAGGAAGTGCTTTTGATATGAGCCTACGAAGTCGGTCTCTGCAGGCCATTCAGTGAGAGGAAAACAATCCCAATTGAATCCCAAACTGTTCACATCATTGTTTGCATGGGCCATTATTTAACAATAGGGTTGATGGTAATTTCTCTAATAGATTGGATTAGAGAACAGACCAAACCAATTTTTTGATTTCTATTGTGTCATTTGCATTCTATATCGTCGTGAAAAATTCTGGAATTCTGATGATAAATAGACATGACTTTAGACTTCAGAGACACAGTGCAGACTTCGGCCCACCAAGTCCACGCCGACCAGCAATTACTGCATACGCTAACCTACACACACTAATTTTACAACTTACCAAAGCAAATTAAGCTCCAAACCTGTACGTCTTTGTAGTGGAGGAAACCAGAGCATCTAGTGAAAACCCACGCTGTCATAGGGAGAATATACAAACTCTGTGTAGGAAGGAACTGCGGATGCTGGTTTAAACTGAAGGAAGACACAAAAAGCTGGAGTAATTCAGCTGGACAGGCAGCATCTCTGGAGAGAAAGAATGGGTGACATTTCGGGTCGAGACCGTTCTCGACCCGAAATGTCACCCATTCCTTCTCTCCAGAGATGCTGCCTGTCCCGCTGAGTTACTCCAGCATTTTGTGTCTATGTACAAACTGTACAAACAGCAGCGAGGATCGAACCCAGATCTCTGGCACTGTTAGGCAGCAACTCTACCGCTGCGCCATTGTGCCACCCATAACTGATATTATCGTTGGTGCTCAAACCATGAATTGTCTCAGTGGTGTGTGCGCGCCTGTGAATGAGAGCCATTGACAAGGTTACGGCAGTTCATTGAGGAAACCCACAAAGGGAGTTCTTGATGACTGTTCATACCTCTATCACTACATCATCAGCACCAAAGGTAGATGCTGTGTGTGTGTGTACAGAGTGCTCCAAAACCTCTCCAAACCAGGATTAGCAGCCAGAGGCAAAATGGTGCAAATTGGAGAGTGAGAATTATGCCATTCTAATCCTCCTCAACCCTCTTAACAAGCTTTTCTGAGGGTAGGCAGGGTTTGATGGTCAGCATCCTTGCAAATCTCACCTGAGTCGCCATTTGTTAAGAATCACAAAGAGCAAATTCTGGAGATGCTCAGCATCTTTTGAAGAGAGAAAACAATTCATGTTCCAGCTTCATGCCCTTTCTCTGAAACATTATCTCGCTCCTGCTACAGATGCTGCTCGGCCTGCTTAGTATCTCTTGCACTTCCTGTTTTGATTTCCGATATCCAGCATTTGCATTACTTTGCTTCAGGCCATTTTCTCATGTGCGATTGTGGGCAGTATTGCAATGGAGAGGAGCAGAGACAGAATTATCTGCCTTCAACGTGTCTTCCATGAATTTTTGCATTGTGTGCATGTTGTGCTGTTGATACTTAAGCAGAAAATAGCGTAGAATTGCCTGAGAAGATGGCTTCTTAGGCAGCTATAAAAATGCAGTTCAAATTGGAGCAAGTGATCAAAACATTTCATGTGTAATTGTTTTAACGTGTAATATAATAAAATCCAAAAGCATTTTAAACTGTTGGATTAAAGTTTACAATCCCAGTTTGTGTGAAGTTTTCAGTAAAAGCAAAGAAGGGTCTCGACCTGAAACGTCACCCACTCCGTCTATCCAGCGGTGCTGCCTGTCCCAAGACAGTCAAGAGTCAAGAGTGTTTTATTGTCACATGGTCCCAGTCAAAAAATGAAATTCTTACTGAGTTACTCCAACATTTTGTGTCAATCTAAAGCATTGTGACTGTTTTGCTTGGAGTCTTTCAAACTCACTAACAAGAAGGACAAGTTAATTTACAGTTGAACATAGCATTGGTTAGGCTGCACTTGGATTATTGATTGCATTTCTGGTCACCACACTACTGGAGAGATGTGATTACACAAGAGAGTGCCCAGAAAAGATTCACAATGATGGTGCTCCCTGGATTGCAGGATTTAAGTTATGAACGATTGGATAGGCTGGGTCTGGTTTCCCTGGAGTAAGGTTGGCTGAGAGGGGCACGATAGAGGTATATAAAATTGCGAGATATAGGGTAGGTAGCCAGAGGCTGTTTGTCATGGTGGGATTGCCTAAAGCTGGAGGGCATGGTTTAAGATGGGGGGTGGGGGGAGTTTTAAAGCGGACCTAATGGGTGCATTTTTAAAACAAAGCGTAGTTGGTATCTAGAATGAGCTGTCAGCAGAGGTGGCAGGGACAGGAACAGTTACCACCTTTAAGAGGCATCTAGACAGGCACTTGGAATTAATGCAGACAAGTGGATAAGCATTGACAGGCATAATGGTTGGCATGGACATATTTGGCTGAAGAGCTGGTTCCTATGCTGTACAACTTTGACTAAATCAACCAGTTGGATTCTTTAACCCAATATTCGAAGGAAAAGATTGAGCTAATGTGTGACGTGCTTCTTAATATTTCACTCTGTTTGGCTTCAGTTGGTCAACAGTGGGATTTCACTTGCACATTAAAGTTTACAAGGTACCCTAATCTTAGTTGACACAGCCAAGAGCACAACTGAGGCCTGATAGCTTTGGTATCCCTTCCGTTTATTGTAAATGAACCTTTTAAAGTTACAACAAATGCATGGATGGAGCCCAGAGCTCCCAATAGGTTTCTGTATAGCATTCGTTAAATATTTACTAAACTTGTATCCTTAAGAGAACCAAACACTGTCTGAAGTAGTACAGAAACATTACCTTTCAAGTGCTGAACAGTAAATAGACAAGTGCCTGTTTCATTAGAAGTAATTATTCAGTTAATTCAAACTAAAAGAACACTACTCCCTAGGGCCTGTTGCTGGGTAGAGCATTCTCAAGTGCTCCGAGGACGCTGACCCTGCACTAATGTTGGACATTTGTCCCTGTTCGGAATTTTTTTTTTAATTATCTGGTGAAACAGGAATCTCTTACCCTGTGAATATTTTGTCTTTGGAAAGAGCACACAGACTGTACTGGAGAACTGATCCACGCAACAAAAGACAAGTTTGGTACTTGCAAATTCCCTCCCCCGAGCCTTAATTTAGCATGTGCCTGATTGCAATAGGAAGCCTTTAATCTGCCCTGTTCTGAAGGCTTTATGCTGTGACTAGTGGGTGGGGTGGAGCTGGTAGGATGGATGGTCAGGGGTGTGTGTGTGGGCGGGTGGGAGAGGGGTTGGGGGAGGGCAATGGTGGTGGTGGTTGATGAACTATTTCAGCCGGCACAAACGGGAGGTTGTTTTTGTTAAAAGAGTCAACAGTTCCTGTGGCTTGGAATGCTGTGGAATGTGGCTGGAGTAAGCCAGTGACCATCTTGCTTCACACCCCCACTTTCTTTACCGAACTGAAGTTAACAGCCTCTAACTGGAGCTTTCATAGCCGCCTCTACCACCATAGGCAGTAGAAATTGACTGGAAATACAGAGTCGCAAGTTTTTAGTCTTGTACATATGACACAAGACTGAAGAAAAATAAATCTTGGTGGGCATGAATGCATAATTCAGCCTCTTACCAAAGAAATTGTGTGAAGATGCAGGCAGGTAATTGCAAGGAACATAATCGAGCAAAGATGAGTTATGTTCACTTGACAGTACTTGGATTGTGCTTTATTGATCGTATGTTATTAAGAGCTTTGCTCTAAAGTGGGATTCAAGTGCTGCTTACTACTTTATTTGAGCTGGAATGTCCTACCTAGGTCAATATAGGGGTTGGCTGGAAACAAACCCACTGCCCCAGTTAGGAAGGGACAACCGTGTTGAGGGGGAGTAATTTGTACCAAGTTTCTCATTCCTGGCTACATATCCTTCTATGGCCTACCATTCTCTCTCATGTCCCAGCTTTTCCTTGATGTCCTACACACCTCCAATTCCATAACTTTGCCCATAAGCTGTTTCGGCTCCTGGGATTCCCCAAGCTCATATGCTGAGCTACCTCCCTTCCTGCAAACAAACTGCAAAACCTAAGATTAGATCCAAAATACTGGAGTAACTCAGTGGCACAGGCAGCATTTCTGTAGAAAAGGAATGGGTGACGTTTTGGGTCGAGACCCTTCTTCAGGGAAATCTGTGGGTAGTTGCCTACTACCAGTCCAGCTGGGTTGAGACTCTTCTTCAGACTGAGAGTTAGGGGAGAGGGAGACATGGAGATATGGAGGGTTAAGGTGTGAAAACTCAGATCAAAGCAGATGATAAGGAATTAAAGAATGGTTATTTGTCAGTTATGGGGAAGGTGACAAGGAAGCATTCTATCAGTAAAATTTAATCAGAACAATGAAACTAATTGGAGACCTAGGATGGGGGAAGGGACGGAGTGAGAGGGAAAATAGACAATAGACAATAGGTGCAGGAGTAGGCCATTCGGCCCTTCAAGCCAGCACTGCCATTTAATGTGATCATGGCTGATCATCCCCGATCAGTACCCCGTTCCTGCCTTCTCCCCATATCCCCTGACTCCGCTATTTTTAAGAGCCCTATCTAGCTCTCTCTTGAAAGCATCCAGAGAACCTGCCTCCACCACCCTCCGAGGCAGAGAATTTCACAGACTCACCACTCTCTGTGAGAAAAAGTGTTTCCTCGTCTCCGTTCTAAATGGCTTACTCCTTATTCTTAAACTGTGTCCCCTGGTTCTGGACTCCCCCAACATCGGGAACATGTTTCCTGCCTCTAGCGTGTCCAAACCCTTAACAGTCTTATATGTTCCAATAAGATCCCCTCTCATCCTTCTAAACTCCAGCGTGTACAAGCCCAGCCGCACCATTCTCTCAGCATATGACAGTCCCACCATTCTGGTAATTTACCTTGTAAACCTACACTGCACTCCCTCAATAGCAAGAATGTCCTTCCTCAAATTAGGGGACCAAAACTGCACACTATACTCCAGGTGTGGTCTCACTAGGGCTCTGTACAACTGCAGAAGGACCTCTTTGCTCCTATATTCGATTCCTCTTGTTATAAAGGCCAACATGCCAATCGCTTTCTTCACTGCCTGCTGTACCTGCAGGGTTGTAAGTTGCCAAGGGTTACTGCTGGGTTGTAAGTTGCCCAAGCGAAATATGAGGTGCTGTTCCTCCAAAACCTGCATTTTTGACCATAATATTGGCCAGCTGTCTTGATGTCTCCTACGGCATGGTGTCAGGTTTTGATTGACAATGTTCTTAAAAATGTCTTACAACGAGTTATTGCAGTAACTGTGGTATAAATGCAAGTTGTTATTATGTAAGTGACCCTTCCAGTAGAATGGCGCACAGTTAGTGGTAAGTGTACCACTGCAACTCTAGCAAGATCATCTTAATCGACATTTCAAGTGCAGAAGTTCGAATGGAAAATATAATAAAACCTAAGATGATTTGCAATCAACATAGTTTAAAGAACAGCATTATGTTTGGTAATCAGTGAAGACATTGTGGATTTTTACTCCTCTTCCCATTTCCATACTGACCTTTCTGTCCTGGGCCTCCTCCACTCTCAGATTGAGGCCACACGCATATTGGAGGAACAGCATCTCATATTTTGCTTGGGCAGCTTACAACCGCGGCTCGCCTGCAGTCCGTCTGTTTTTACTTTTTTTATTGTTTTCTTTTGTCCTGTTTTAGTTAAATTTTAGTTTATTGGGTTGTGTATGTGTGGGGTGGGTGGGTGAAACATGACTTTTGTCTCTTCCTTCGGGGGAATGCGACTTTTTCTTGTCGTATCCCCCTTCTCTGCCTCCGTCTGCGCTGAGGCCAAAATGGCGGAGCTGCCGGCCTCCAACTCCAACTGCGACCGACCGACCTCGAGGCTCCGGAGGCAGAGCCAGGACTTACCAGCGCGGGGCTGGCCAACTTCGGGGCTGCGGTGGCGTTCCGGCGGAGGCGACCGAGGACACTGGTGGCGACCTGAATCCGGAGGCTCGGCCGCGGGCCCAGTGGACGACATCTTCGGGAGCTTGAGGCTGGCCACCTTCGGGGCTGCGGTGGCGTTCCGGCGGTGGCGACCGAGGACACTGGTGGCGACCTGAATCCGGAGGCTCTGCCGCGGGCCCAGTGGACGACATCGTCGGGAGCGCGCAGGTCACAGGTTGGTGACCTGTTTTTCTGGGGCAACTACAGCTGCGTCCGCTGGACTGGAGGGCGACAGCTTCGGCAGTTTCGACCACCCCGGGCCGCGGAGTTTGAGCCGGCCCGTCGCGGAGCACGGATTCGGCCGCTGGACTGGCTTACCGTCGCCCGGCGGGGCGACAGCATCAGAAGCTTGGATCGCCTCAGCGCAGAGGGAGAACAAAGCGGGAAGAGACAGAGACTTAAGACTTTTGCCTCCATCACAGTGAGGAGGTGCCTGGTGAACTCACTGTGGTGGATGTTAATTTGTGTTTATTGTGTGTTTTGTCATTTATTATTATATGTATGACTGCAGGCAACGAAATTTCGTTCAGACCGAAAGGTCTGAATGACAAATAAAGGAATCTCTAATCTCTAATCTCTCTAATATTGATATCTCTAATTTCAGGTAACCCTTGCATTCCCTCTCTCGCCGTCTCTCCCCCACCCTAGTCGTCCTGCTAGTTTCACTGTACGTATCCCTTCATTATCACCTCTTCCACAGCCAACAATGGACCAATGTGGGCTCCACCTTTCATTGGTCATTGGTGCCGGGTCTGATTTGTTCTGTGCCTTTTCATACCTCTATTTTTCCTCTCCCCTGACTCTCAGTCTGAAGAAGGGTCACTATCCAAAACTTCACCTATTCCTTTTCTCCAGCGATGCTGCCTGACCTGCTGAGTTACTCCAGCATTTTGTGTCTATCTTCGGTGTAAACCAGCATCTGAAGTTCCTTCCTACACATTGTGGATGGTTTAGTTGGGATTTTCCAAACTCACTTGATCCAGAGATTGCTTCTTAGACTGAAAAATTGCTGTTTATACCAGATGTATGGAAGGAGAAGGTAAAGAATGTTGGTGGATGATATTGGAAACTTCTGCATGTTTGTTGAAACTCTGGTGTGTAAATGGACACTTTGTTGTAGGTTAGCTTTTGTGTCATGATTTGCTTCAATTTGTAAATGGTTTAGTTTAGTCCATCCACACTTCGCGCAGCCTCGGCAAGGCCACCAGCATAATCAAGGATGCGTCTTGCCCCGGACACTCCCCTCTCCCATCAATGCAAGAATACAAAGGTTTGAAAAGGCATACCTCCAGATTCAGGGACAGTTTCTTCCCAAATGTTATCAGGCAACTGAACCATCCTATCACAAAATAGAGTGTGGTCCTGACCTACCATCTACCTCATTGGAGACCCTTGGACTATCTTTAATCAGACTTTACAGGACTTTATCTTGTACTTAGCGTTATTCCCTTTATCCTGTATCTGTACACTGTAGATTGCTTGATTGTAATCGTGTATAGTCTTTCCGCTGACTGGATAGCACGCAACAAAAAAAGCTTTACACGTGACAATAAACTAAATTGTTTACATATATCCTGGTAAATGAAAAAATCTCTTTTTAATAAGCTTGCACCAAGTGTTGATGGTTGTTATTTCTAAACTATGCCATTCTATTTAGCGTTATGTGCTCACAACACCACACTCTGTTGTTCAAATTGGGGTATTGCAAACGATTGTTGCTGCCATGTAGGTACTGATGGAGGGTGGGTGAAGTGCTGTTTGATTCTGATTCGTCAAAATTGCCACATTTGTTGTTGACAGGTTTCCTTTTGGAGAAGCTTAAATCTATATTGCATGTGACATGGTTTACAAAAGAAACAAGTCAAGAAGTATACAGGTTTGTCGATTAATTGGCTTGGTATAAATGTTAAAATTGTCCCTAATGTGTGTAGGATAGTGTTAATGTGCGGGGATCACTGGTCGGTGCGGATTTGGTGGGCTGAAGGGCCTGTTTCCTGGCTGTATCTCTAAACTGAATTAAACTGAAGGTAGTGGCTTGTTAACATCAAGTTTGATTCTTAAAAGGTTGCATTAGAAGCATTAAATGCAGAGGTGAGGATTGGGGTAAACTGGTTCTGTTGCTTTAAGGCCCTGGGAAGAGTTGGAATTTGAGCAGGAGACTACACAATATGTCTTGATTTCAGCACTGTAGGGGTGTACTTAGAGCATGAAAGGAACAAGGCAAGATATTTCAGAGACATAAAGACCATAAACTGTTTCGGTAGCATGAGGAGAGACGAGAAAAAAGTTTGCATTGATAAAACTCGTAAGGCAGTTTGACCTTTTTCAATTTCCCTTGAGCTGTACTATTGGTTAAGTTGTCCTTTTAGCAGAATGCCACTTCCAATTCACTTCAAATCAGATTTGGCCAGCTGGCCACATATTGCCTCACTTAACCTGGCCAAGGCCATTCTAAGTGGCAGCATTCAGCAATTGCACCACTTAAATAACTTTCCTTAACTGGAGTGCTTACTTGCATGGTGTATTAGCCAATCCTATATATCCTTTATTATTATAGTCTAAGCCTCATCAGTGAACTGAAGAATGGCACATCTTTCCCTGGGGGCAACCTATCTGCACTTGATATCTCACGTCGGTGGTGCTCACAGAAATAGAGTAGCTCCTTGAAACTGCGCTACAGTTTAGTTAATTTTATTTCTGTACCTCACTCCATTATTTAGATGCTAAAGACTTTAGAGATACAGCGCGGAAACAAGCCCTTTCGCCCACAGAGTCCACGCTAACCAGTGATCACCCCATACACTAGCACTATCCTATACACTTGGGACAATTTACAATTTTATCGATGCCATTTAACCTACAAACCTGTATTTGTTTGGAGCGTGGGAGGTAACCGGAGCACCCGGAGAAAACCCCATGTGGTCTCGGGGAGAGTGCACAAACTCCATACAGACAGCACCCACCCACATTTAGGATCGAACTCAGATCTCTGGCAGTGTAAGGCAGCAACTCCACCGCTGCGTGATACCTCAGGCACAGTGGGATTCATTGCCTTTTACACCATAGCCTTTTGCCTGATAAAACATTGAAAGGTCTCATTCATCCAGCATCCACTGTCTTATTTTGTGCTATTTTATGGTTCTAGCAATAGAGGGAGGCCATTCAGCCCTCTGTGCAAGAAATCCTTACTCAGAAGACCAACCTCAGTTGATAGCAGCCATGGTGGTGGCTCTAGAAACTGAGCAGTGGTTCCATTAGCAAACCACAGTAACCTCTGGAAGTAATATGTGGAGTGCAGTCGTGAGTGGCAGGAACACTTTGTCATGCATTTCTGCAACCTCTGGGATTTTATGTCACACGTTGTAGAAAGTGGAATATCAAGATGCCTATCGCAGTTGTTGACTGGAGCAATGGAGGGAATTCAATGGAAGGAATTATTTGCCTGTGTTGGAAAGGACTGGGCATAAAGTCCATGACCAACAAGTAAAGTAGTGAACATTTGGGAATTTCCAGAAGATCAAGGTTTGTTGCCATCCATGGCTCTGTGAAAGAACGTGGAGGTGAGCTGCATCGGGCGATAACAGTCAATAGTCAACTGTCCGGTGAGGTAGTTGGCTCCAGGCATTAAACTCTTTAAACAATAGTGCTCTTGTGGGGGATCAATATTTAAAGTGGTGCATGGTCAACCAGCCAAGTCAACTTCTTTTTTTTTCTCCTTGATGGTGTTGCAATTCTGTAGCGTTGTGAAGTATTTTGAGAGTGACGCACCGTCATTTGAGACATCTTCCAGGTGGTGGAAATGTTTTTTGGAATGCTGTTCACTGTGGAAACTCTGTTTTGCTCTTGTGGCCACTGTATTTGTGTAGCTTGTCCATCTGAGCAACGAGTCAATTGTACCGCAGGATACTGTGGTTCATATGATAATAGTCACGTGGTTTTATGTCATATAGTTAAACTTGAACAGCAAAGAACAGAAACAGGCCTTTAGGCCCACCATCCGTCAACTGGTTGTTTACGCCAATTCCATTTTTTATTCTCCCCACATCCTCATCAACTTTCCTCTGATTCTACCTCTCGCCTACACCAGCGGCCAGTTAACTTGCCAACACGCACATCTTCGGGATGTGGAGAAAAATTGGAGCACAGGGAGGAAACTTGTAATCATAGGGAGGATGTGCAAGCTCCACTTAGAGCATCTGAGGTAAGGATTGAACCCTGGTCTCTGGCGATGTGAGGCTGTGCCACTGTGTTGGCTCTGGTTTATCAGAAATGCTAATATTTGCATCACAGTATGCTAGAATTCTTTGTACTAACTGCTTAGCCACCCAAGCCTCGATGTTGTACAGGTATTGTCACAAGTGAGTGTGGACTACATCAGAATTAAAAGTATGTAGAGCTGAATATTGTGAAGATATTAGTGAGTGGACTACTCACTTTATGAAATCATGGCCATTAATAGAAATAGGTGTGTGTTGCGGGGTCTAGGATGCTGTCCTCGGGAACTTGAGCAGCGATATCTAGTGTGAGGTGATTGGTCTCCACAAGCCACATTAATTCTCCATTAGCGAGCATTTGTCTGTGCAACAGACTCTGGTTCCTTGATGCCACATATTGTTCAACTCTGTGTCTCTCATCTCACCTCTTGATGGGTCTTTAGTTTTGGGAATCCCATTGCCCGAGGAGAGAGAACCAATACCAATTTGAGTATCATGAGGGCCCGGAAGTGGATTTGACAAGTCAGTAATTAATTGAGGATGAGATTAAGTGAGCTTGAGACGGGTTTCATTGTTGATATTGGGGCGTTGACCATGACACCCAATCACCAATGAACACACTGGCACACAGAATAAGATGAACTCACCCGATGGGCTTTATTTCCAATGACAAACAAGAGGATCTCAAATCTTCCCAGCAGCTTCCTCCCTCCATCCCTCTCCCTCCCTCCCTCTCCCTCCCTCCCTCTCCCTCCCTCTCTCTATCCCTCTCCGTCTCCCCTCTCTCTCCCTCCCTCCCTCCCTCTCTCCCTCTCGCCCTCTCCCTTCCCCTCCCTTCCCCTCTTCCTTTCCCTCCCTTCCACTCCCTTCCCCTCCCCGTCTCCATCTCTGGCTCAGAAGCCTGGCATTTTACAGAGTGTAAGCTGACAAGTTGCAAGTGACCAACCAATAGCAATAATGTTGGGAATTATTATATTATATTATTATATAATATTATTACACTAGGACACGTTTGGAGGGATATGGACCAAATGCGGGCAGGTCGGACTAGTGTAGCAGGGGCATGTTGGCCAGTGTGAGCAAGTTGGGCCGAAGGGCCTGTTTGCACACTGTATCACTCTATGACTATGATTCTAATTGGCCTCTCCTGGCATGTCGGCCAGTTAAAGGGATCAGAGGGACTTCCACGGGAGAGGGCGCTAACAAAGTAAATAGTGATCGACTTCAGGAAGTGAAACGGTAACCATGCCCTAGTTTGCATTGACGGCGCCGGTAGAGATGGTTGAAAACTTAAATTCCTAGGAGTCAATATCACCATCAACTCCTCCTGGACCACCCATATTCCAACCACCACCAAGAAAGCACACCAACGTCTCAACTTTCTCAGAAGGCTTAGGGTGTTTGGCATGTCCCCTACACCTCTCACCAACTTCTACAGATGCATCATAGAAAGGATTTTATCAGGATGCATCATCGATTGGTTTGGGAACAGCTCCATCCAAGACCGCAAGAAATTGCAGCGAATCGTGGATGCAGCCCAGACCATCACACAAACTAACCTCCCTTCCATTGACTCCATTTATACCTCACGCTGTCTTGGCAAGGTCAGCAGCATAATCAAGGATGAGTCGAACCCTGGCCACTCCCTCTTCTCCCCTCTCCCATCAGGCAAAAGGTATAGAAGTGTGAAAACGCACAACTTCAGATTCAGGGACAATTTCTTCCCATCTGCTATCAGGCAACTGAATCATCTGACCACAACTACAGAGCAATGCTAAACTACCATCTACCTTTTTGGTGACCCTCGGGCTATCCTTGATCAGACTGTGCTAAATGTTATTACCTTATCATGTATCTGTAAACTGTAAATGGATTGATTGTAATTATATTGAATGGCTTGAAGGGCCGAATGGCCTACCCCTGCACCTATTTTTCAATGTTTCTATGTATTGCCTTTCTCCTGACTGGTAAGCACGCAACAAAAGCTTTTCACTGTACCTCGGTACACGCGACAATAAACTAAACTGAAACGCCGTCAGAATATGAAAAATACAGCAGTATGAGAACAAGAAATATCTCTAGGAGTTCCATTTGAATTTAACCCAAACTGATGGATGAACGTCTGACGTTTCTGATGGCTGTACAGTCATTGGAATCTTCATGTGCACACTGCTGTGATTTGATAACATCCTGTATATGAAAGGTATATGTTTACTGCATCCCCTTGATAGTTGGGCTGCAGCATCTTGTTGTGGCCTTTTGGAAAGGACAATACTGGACTGACGTGGGGTCACCCAGTGGACACAACGAACAAGTATCCAGCTTCCCAACACTGACATCCTTCACTGAAATGAGTACAACTGAAAGGGAAATGTTTATTTCAAATGGAGCACATCATTTGTGTTGAGGAAATGATCCATTTCTCATATTTATAAATGAATGGCAAACTTGTTCATCTCTCTTGATCTTGCCTGCTGAGTGGTTGCTTTTGTGCAATTAAATAGTCTCCTGGAACATCCTCTGATCAGTTTCTCTTGGCAGATCATATTTGAAAATGTGTACTTTATATTGAATTTTTAACAATTTAATTTTTTTTTCTGTTTCAGGGCAGTGGTATTTGGGCAAAACATTGTTTTGGGCATTTTGTGGAAACATCAAAGAATGACATGGTAGCTCGGTTTACACTTTGGCTACTTTTTGTAATGACGATATACCAAGGGTCTCTTGCTCTAGAATGTATAATGATTCAAATTCTTCTGAAACTGTCAGCAGCCTCTAACCAGCTAAAGTGCGGTCCTGAACTCCCACACACCTTATCGGAGCCCTTTGAACTATCTTTAATCGGACATAATTGGACTTTATCTTGCACTAAACCTTATTCCCTTGATCCTGTACACTGTGGATGGCTTGGTTATAATCATGTGTAGTCCTTTTGCTGACTGGATGGCACGCAACATAAAAGCTTTTCACTGTACCCCAGGACATGTGACAATAATAAAACGATAGTCATTCAAATTGTTTGAAACAAATCTAACATTTTTTTAATCCATGAAGCAATTAAATATTAATTGAATTCTTAAACGTGTGATTGTGTACTTTTCATAAATGCAAATCCTCCTGCATTTTTGATCCGAGCCATCTCTCTGTATTATGGAAGGCATTGGGCAAAACCTGTGATGTCTTTTGCTGTGCAGGGCATGATTGACATCACATCTGTGAAGTTGTAAATGCCACAGCTGTCAAATTAAGAACCAGATGTTTCCATAAGACCATAAGTCATAAGGAGCATGGGACATAGGAGCAGAATAAAACCATTCAGCCCATCAAGTCTGCTCCGCCATTCAATCATGCCTGATCTATTTTTCCCTTTCAACCATCAACCTTGCCTTCTCCCTGTAACCATTCACGACCTTATTAATCAGGAACCTATTAAACTGTGCTTTAAAAATACCCAATGTCTTGACCTCCACATCCGTCTCCGGCCACGGATTTAACAGATTTATTACCCTCTGGCTAAAGAAACTCCTCTTCTCTGTTGGGTTGAGGCCGTTCTTGTGTAATGTATCCGTGGGGTTAATCTTCCGCAGTTTAGATTCCTGCTTTGGCTTTCTGTCGGCTCCAAGTATCTTCATCCTCCTGCTGTCACATTTTTCCCTGACACCTTCCTTCACCCCCATAAACACCTTGGAGTACACTCCCATTTCTCTCCTCCACCAACCCTAAAAATCTTAAGTCTCAAGAAGTGTCCTGACCTGAAACGATGTGATCCATTTCCCTTCGTTAATGCTGCCTGACCTGCTGAGTCCCTCCAGCACTTTTGTTTTTACTCATGATCCCATCCCCAACTATCTTCTGGGCAAAATTGTCTTCAGCAATCTCCACTCCCTGTGATAGTGGTAGATGGCATGAGAAGGGCCTTTGTGCCTGTTCTGCAATGCAGAATACACTGGATGCGCGGCTGGTAGCACTCTGGGGGCCTCTGGGCCTTTACATGAAGACGCATGTTGAAGTAATTGTAGGCTGCAATCTCTCCATGGAGCAAGGTTTCCTTGTATGGCATGTGCAACAAGCTGTAAACGTGTGTTTTAGAAAGGAAGCCATGAACTATTTAGTTATATGTACTGCACATTGGAAATGTTTCCTGCTAATAAGACCCAATGTTAATCATTTGTCGGAATACTTGGAGTGCTAAATTGTGGAACACCACAGATATTTTACAAGAGTTCTGATGAAGTGTTCTTCAACCTCATACCTATTTCTCTTTCCAGAGGTGCAGAGGTTTCTCAGACCTGCTGAGTTTTTCCAACATTCTTTGTTTTTAGTTCAGATTTCCAGCATCTGCAATTTAAAAAAAAAATCCATTCAATGTTAATCTTGCCTATCAGATGGAAACCGCGCAAGTGGGCTGCTTAAAAATGCACGGCCATCTTGTGTTTTGTTCCTTTACCAGCAGAATCTTTGCAGATGCCTCAACCTGCCATCCTGAGGCGGGCAGGGATCTTTTATACTTGTGGGAATCATGTTACTGTTTTGTTAATGAAATTCGGATGCGATTTTAACTGGACGCCAGCAGAGAAGCCACAGACAAGAGGCCCATCAGGTAAATACCTTTACCTGTTGGGTCAGCAGGAAGCCCCGTGAGAAAAATCATACCTACCATGACCCTCTCATAACTCTGTCACCACAACTGAACTCCTTTAGACGGCCAGCAGCATCTCGATCTGCACTATTAAATGTAAGCATTCTGAGTCAGAAAATTCACTTTTCTAGAAATTGGATTTAATCTTTTTCAGCTCCTGTGCCGTGTACTTAGCTAACAGCGAATATAAACCCATGAAAAATTAGTGGAAGCATGATAGTGGTTCACCCCCAGAATCACACACTAAAACGGGCAAGACAGGGTCAGCTGTATGCGGCTTCCAACCGCTTGTTGCGTGTCTTTCTGAGGAGACTATCAATCCCTAAAGGCCCATTTCCACAGCAACACCACATATTTTGGCTGCTACAGAGGAGAGAGGTTGCAGGAATGAAGAGAGAGAGAGAGAGGGAGCTCCCAGATTTAGTGAAAGAGATCAAGTGTCATCATCAAATGGTGGTGCAGCGGTAGAGTTGCTGCCTTACAGTGTTAGAAACCTGGGTTGATCCTGTTTTATCCTGACCACGTGCTGTCTGGATCGAGTTTCAATGTTCTCCCTGTGACCGTGTGGGTTTTCCCCGGGTGCTCCGGTTTCCTCCTACACTCCAAAGAGTTAATTGGCATTGGTTAAAATAGTAAATTATCCCTAGTGTATAGTGTGTGCGAGTGTAACGCGGATTACTGGGCGGCATTGGCTCAGTGGGCCGAAGGGCTTGTTTCTGCCTTGTATCTTTAAACTAAACTAATCTAAAAACCAAATCGGAGAGATGAGTGCTGGGAGTGAGGTCCTCTACGCCAGAGGGCAGGAATATGTGCTGCAGCACCTGAGGAAAAGCATGGCAGCAGATGGCTCCTGCTGTCTCCTTCAGGTGTGACAGTCTCCACGAATTTGACCCTTGCTGAAAGATATTTCATGTCATCACAAGTTATGTCTGGGTCAGCTGCCCCAGGCAGAAAACAGAACCAGTTCAATCAATAGATCAGGGTCTCGTTCCTTAATGCGTTAAGTCCACTGCAAGTGCTCCTGCAAAAGGGAAACCGGAGAGACTATTACACGTTGTCCGGGCCCTCTTGACTGGTGAAGCTTGTTGGTGTTGAGGATTAGAGCTTCGAGACAATCAATTTTTCTGGAATGGACACCATGACAGGCTCCTCAGGACATGTTTCTCTCTCTCTCTCTCTCTCTCCCCCTCTCCCTCTCCCTCTCCCTCTCCCTCTCCCTCTCTCTGATAATGCCTTACTCTCTGTTGGGAGTCTGAAAAAGATATTGGTTCTAGGTGTTCTGGTGGGATCCCTGCTGGTTGCCTCCCTCATCCTCTTGCTCCGGGAGCCACCTTTACCTCATGGCCATCAGATGCTGGGTCAGCATGTTTCTCTTCCTCTGGCACTAGCTAGTGCCAGGTTGTGCAGAGATAGATAAAACATGCTGGAGCAATTCAACATGTCAGGCAGCATCACTGGAGAAAATGGATAGTTGACATTTCAGATTCTGAAGAAGGGTGCAGACCTGAAACGTCGACTGTCCATTTTCTCCAGTCAATGGTAGGCTGTACTCTTAGGAAGCTGACATTGTCATAGGTTATACAACACAGAAACAGGCCATTTTGCCCAATGAGTCCACTCTGACCATCAAGCAACCATTTACATTAATCCTACACTACACTCCCTACATTCCCATCATTTTGTCACTCAGCAACATATTTGGGGCAATTTACAGTGTCCGACTAGCCTACAAATCTGCATGTTGTTGTGATGAGGGAAGAGACCAGAGTACCTGAGAGAAGCTCGAGTGTTCACAGGGAAAATGTGCACAATTCGCAGAGATGGCACTGGAGGTTCAGATTGAACCCAGTTGCTGGACCTGTAAGCAGTTGCTCTAACAACTCTGTCTCTCCAAAAAAAAACCAATGGAGGCAGATTTCAATGCCTAAGTTGCCTTTAGACTTCAGAGATACAATGTGGAAACATGCCCTTTGGCCCACCGGGTTCGCGCCGACCAGCGATCGTCCCGTGCACTAGCACTTATCCTACACACTAGGGACAATTTACAATTTTACCAAAGCCAATTAATCTCCAAACATGTACATCTTTGGAGTGTGGGAAGAAACCTGAGCACCCGAGAAAACCCACATGGTCACAGGGAGAACGTACAAGCTCCATACAGATAGCTCCTGTAGTCAGAATCGAACCTGGGTCTCTGATGCTGTGAGGCAGCAACTCTGCCGCTGCGTCACCATGCCACCCACTCCATCTGTGATAATCTGACCTTGATGTCCACAGAGAGACATATCTGAGGATGAGAATGCAGCTGAAGATCTTCCCATAGAATTGCACCCATCTCTGGGATGGCAGGTTTGGGAAGCCTGTGCTTGTTAGACACAAAATGCTGGAGTAACTCAGCGGGACAGGCAGCATCTCTGGAGAGAAGGAATGAGTGACTTTTCTGGTCGAGACCCTTCTTCAGACTTTTTATGTACTGTTCATCGGGGAGATCTAGTTAGGAAAATGATGTCCCTGAAGATAACGTGATAGCAGTCCCTCTGTAGTCCCCCTGCAGGGTGAGTCATTGCCATAACATCGCTTCCAGTAAAGGAGTGCTTCTGTTATCACTGTGGCACCCACTGCATGATTATCTCAGCAGCTGAAAATGGCACTCTGAACTTTGTGAAGTGTTTGAGCAACTGGCAGTGAACTCAGAAGCTGCCCAGTCAAATTGCCCAACATCTTTAAATAGATTTCAAAAGCTTAAGAACGCGTACCATCAGACTTGGGAAGAGGGGGACCGTTCTCCCCCTCCGAACGGTCCTTTCGGAAGCCAGGGTTCAGTCCTAATTTTCCATCCTACCTCATTGCAGACATTGTACATTTTTTCTGAAACTGTTATGCTATAATGCTGACACACTATATTCTGCACTCTGGTATTTTTCTCTTCCTTCTATCCTTTGTACTTGCGTTTGGCTGGATTGTATTCGGTATTCATTTATAGTATTATCAGATTTGATTGGGTAGCAGGTAAACAAAAAGATTTTACATTACTTTGGTACACGTGGCTCAATGTTTTAGTTTAGTTTAGAGATACAGGGTGGAAACAGGCCCATCTGCCCACCGAGTCCGTGCCGACCAGCGATCACCCTGTACGCCAGCACTATCCTATACTAGGGACAATTTATAAATTAACCTACAAACCTGAACGTCTTTGGAGTCTGGGAAAAAACTGGAGCCCCCATAGAAAACGCAAGTGGTCACGGGGAGGAGGTACAAACTCTGTAAGGACAGCACCCATAGTCGGGATCAAACCCGGGTCTCTGGTGCTGTAAGGCAGCAACTCTACCATTGGGCCACAGTGCCGCCCTGCTCCAAGTTGGACTGCGATTGGGCAGAAGTTACATTCTAGGGCTCAAATTCATTCTGTTGGGGACAGATGCAGGCATTGCAAAGTCATTTGGCGCAAATATGATGCATGGAAGTACCAGTTCAATTTCCCAGCATCTGCAGTTTCAGCAGGAGTGGACTGCTGATGTGCTCCAACCCACGTGAAGTTGCTTTATTGCCTGATTTTGTGCACATTAAATTAAAAAGGTGGGAATAAATCCAGTTTCTAGACCACAGTTTTCTGTTCATTTTTCATGTTGAACTCATAAGGAATACAGTGCTGATGAAGCTTTTTGTTGAGCGTTAAACTTGCTCTCTGTGGCTGTTTCTCACTCTCATCAGAAACATCTGTGCTATCATTCAGGTACAGTCTGTCCAGACATGTCTGGCAGGGCCTAGAGAGGCAACACTCATCAACTGCTGTTTGGGATACATTACTGTTGTCTGTGCTTTGTTTTCCTTTTATAAATGAACACTCTGGGTGGGCTGTTCGGAGAGTGGTAGACCTAGAAATTCCGTGTGTATTTTTGTTTTACAAGAAATGGGCGGTGCTGCTGACTAATATATATACAGTACATGCGCATGCACACACAATACTCATACACACACACACAATGCTTGCTCATATGTATACACGCACACCACACACGGTGTACACACTCACACTACACACACACACACACATACTACACACTCGCACTACACACCAACTCGCATACAATACTCATACACACACACACTTGCTCATATGTATACACACACACACCACACAGTGTACACACTCACACTACACACACACACAGACCACACACTCGCTCTACACATTGACTCATATACAATACTCATACGCACACACAATACTTGCTCTAGTCATATGTATAGACACACACCACACACAGACTACACACACACCACACACTCACACACACACACACAATACTCATACACACACACACAATACTCATACACACACACACAATACTCGTTCATATGTATACACACGCACCACACACACACTCAATACTCATACACACATAAACATAGATACTGTATACACACCAAAACAGGGATGCGATTCTGAGGCTTTATAAGGCACTGGTCAGACCGCATTTGGAATATTATGAGCAGTTTTGGGTATCATATCTGAGGAAGGATGTGCTAGTGTTGGAGGGGGTCCAGAACAGGTTTATGAGAATGATCCCAGGAATGATTGAGTTAACATATGATTAGCGTTTGACGGCACTGGGCCTGTACTGGCTGGAATTTAGAAGGATGAGGGGGACCCTCATTGAAACTTACCAAATAGCGAAAGACCTGGTTGGTGGATGTGGAGAGGATGATTCCACCAGTGGGAGAGTCTATACCACAGGCCATAGACTCAGAATAAAAGTATGTATCTTTAGAAAGGAGATGAGAAGGAATTTTGTTAGCACGTGAGTGGTGAATCTGTGGAATTCATTGCCAGAGACGGCATCTTCGGTATCTTCAAAGCAGAGATTGAGAGGATCTTGATTAGTAAGGGTGTCAAGGGGGAGAAGGCAGGAGAATATGTTTGAGAGGGAAAGATAGATCAGCCATGATTGAATGGCGGAGTAGATTTGGTGGGGTGAATGGCCTCATTGTGCTCCTATCACTTATAAGCGCACACACACCTCATACACAGAATACTCACACACATACACACTCAGTACACATGCACTATGCTCACTCGTAAACGCATAGATAGAAACATACACGCAACTCTCTCATACATGTACAAACACTCACACATGCTCATACACTCAATACTCACACATTCAATACTCACTTGCACACACATTACTCACACATACTCTCTCACACACACATTATGATCGCTGCCCATTTCCAGAATATTTGATGTCGCTGGAAATGTGGGTATTTCACGCATAGCGATCTGTCCTGTCGTACATATCAATTCTCATGCAACCTTACTGTTTTGCAGCATTATGCTGGGTGAATTTCATTCACATTTTTCCCAATGCTTCCTTGTCTTTTGTCACTTACAAACCAATCAGGTTTCTTAAAGGTGATTTCTCTGCAGCAAGCAGCAAAGGATAACATCAAAAAAATATGTACAGGGAGAACAATTCTAGCTCCTTTATTTAAGGAAGGATATATTTGCATTGTAGGCAGTGCAGAGAAGTTTCATGGGCTTTATTCCTGGAATGAATGTGTTAACGTATGAAAAAAAGGTTGGGCTTATACTCATTGGAGTGCAGGTGAATGAGAAGCAATCTTATTGAAACAGATAGGATTTAGGATACGATACCATAAAACTTTATTCAACCCCGGAGGGAAATTGGTCTGCCGACAGTCACAACACACAAGGTCAGGGATCGAAATTAATGGTTTGCCAGGTGCCAATTGCCACCTAACGTCCCGCCATGCAACCTAAAAGCCATGCCATTTTGCCCGGCTTGGCACCTTTCGTTCAACTCTGAGTGGGTCCCCCTCTCTATCTCTCTCTCTGTCACTCTCCGCCCGCCATCCGTATCCATGTCCGGGCCGCTGGGTCTCCGCTCTCCGCCCACTCCTCATCCGCTGGCACAGCCGGCCGCCTTGCACATCCGCACTGCCACGGCCTGCACATCCTCCCCTGCACATGCGCACAACCACAGCCAGCACATCATCGGCCGCCCTGCACATGCGCACTGCCACGGCAACTGGTCGGTGCCGAGCACTTTCTCCCTCCCTTTGCTTTGAGGGAGATCTGGCCACCATTGCTGTCTGGTCGCCGCCTTGCCGCGACTGCTGAAAACCAACGCAGAATCACTCCCTGGAGCTGGAGCAACTCCATGGAGTAACTCTTGCTTCTTGGTTTCCTGGTCCTCCAAAAATATTTCAAATGGAATTTAAACTGGAGTGGACCCTCCACCACCAAACTCCAAACTCTGAAAAATAACAGCCTATTGCACTTGATCTGTTTACGTATTGTGTATATATATGGTGTATGGTATATAGCCACACTGAACTTTTATCTCCTGTTCTGTATTATGTTTATATATTCTGTTGTGCTGCAGCAAGCAAGAATTTCATTGTCCTATCTGGGTCACATGACAATAAAACTCTCTTGACTCTTGACTTCAACTTAAGCAAAAAAGGGTTCTTGGGAAAAAAGAGCTACCTTAAATTTAGTTACGTCTGGTTGGGTAACTCTGGTAGAGTGAAGACTATTCCATGCTTTAATTGTGCGGGGGAACTCCATGGAGCAGCCAGTATCTCTGGATAGAAGAAATTGGGTGATGTTTTGGGTAGAGACCCTTCCTTAGATTTCCTCTGGTTTTAGTTTAAAGATACAGCGTGGAAACAGGCCCTTCGGCCCACCGAGTCCACGCCGACCACCGATCATCCGTACACTAGTAATATATATACCCTCACACTCACACACACACACAATTTCCCTCCTGGCATTAATAAAGTTCTATCGTATAGTATCGTGTGTGTAGGAAGGAACTGCAGATGCTGGTTTAAACTAAAGATAGACACAAAAAGCTGGAGTAACTCAACAGGTCAAACAGAATCTCTGGACACCTTTGGAATGTGGAAGGAAACAAGAGCACCCGGAGAAAACCCATGCGATCAAAGGGAAAAGGAGCAAACTCCATACAGACAGCACCCATATTCAGGATCAATTCCGGGTCTGGCACTTTTAGGCAGCAACTTTATGGCCAATGTACTGCCCCGTAGTCTTGAACTGAATTAAAACATACAGTAGCTGTAAAGGGGAACATAGCGTAACTTAGAGATTTAAGACTGAAAATGGATAGTTTCCTTTTTTTAGTAACCAAAGTTATCGACGTATAATTTTTTGTGTGTTGGAAAACAAAATATAAGTGGCACAGCTGGTGGACTTGCTGCCTCACACGCCAGAGATCTGTGTTCAATCCTGTCCTCTGGCACTGCCTGTGTTGAATTTACACATTCTCCCTGCAAGCGTGTGGGTTTCCTCCCACATCCCAAAGACGCATTGGCTTTGAAGATTAACTTGTCTCTGTAAAATTGCCCCTAATGTGTAGGGAGTGGGTGAGGAAAGTGGGATAACAGAACTTGTGTGAATGGGTAGACAAAAATGCTGGAGAAACTCAGCGGGTGAGGCAGCATCTATGGAGCGAAGGAAATAGGCGACGTTTCGGGTCGAGACACTTCTTCAGACTGATGTGAGGGTGGGGGCGGGAAGAAGAAAGGAAGAGGCGGAGACAGTGGGCTGAGGGAGAGCTGGGAAGGGGAGGAGAAAACGGGGACTACCTGAAATTGGAGAAGTCAATGTTCATACCAAGCGAAATATGAGGTGCTGTTCCTCCAATTTGCGGTGGGCCTCACTCTGGCCAACACATTTTTGTTTGGAAGTGGAAAGAAATAATAGAAATCGCATTAATTGCAACATGAGATACTGTATTATAATTTTGCTGCATGTCATTGTGATATATATTATGTCTTGATTGGTGAATATGTTTAGTTTGTGACTTTAATTGAAGCAGAAATAATATGTGAATGCTTCATTGAGCATAATTCCGACTGGTAACTACGCACTTCGTCCGAGTACATTATCGCACGCGTCATGCAAGCCGTCTTAAATGACCACCTAAACTGTCATTTGGCAACCTAAAAAGCTGCCTAGGTTGCCCGGCTGGAAACAGAGAAAACAAGTTAAGTGAGAGCCCTGGAGGTACACAAAAACTTGAAATTAGAAAGTGAAAACATAAAAAATAAGACAAGCGAGTGTTGTCTGGCTGCTGTGTGCACAGCGCCTTCACCAGAACAAATGAACGAACAAACAAACACAGCCTTATCCCCTGGCCAGAGGATTGTAAACTAGAGCTCCCCTCCACCACACCAGGTCCCCCTATGTTCTCCCACTGTCCCTCACAGAGGTCCCCCAATGCCGGGTCTCCATTGTTCTTTACAGCGGTCACCCCACACCGGGACCCCATTGTCTTCCCCTCCCCCCCTCACGCTCATTGACCGCGAGGCCCCACCACCACTGATACTCCTGCCGCCGCCGAGGCCCTTGCTGCAGCCGTCGAGGCTCCCATCGCCGCCACCGCCGAGGCTCCTTCTGCCCAGACAAGCCTCGCCGCCCGGCTTCACCCCAATCCACAGGGAGGCCTGTGGGGCGAGTCGGGCCAACTGGGGTGCGTTCCGGTCGTCGTCGGCGTGGTTGTTCGGCGGGTGGATCGTGCCCGCGTGGCTACCCGGGACACTCCCGCCTTGTGTGCGGCTCCCTGGGACACTCCCGCCACATGCGCCGCTCTCCGGGACAGTCCTGCTGTGCGCGCGGCTTCCCAGGACACAGGGGTAGGGGGTAGATGTTGAGAGGATGATATCCTCCCTTTCCCTTCCCCTTCCCTCCCCCAGTGGAGTGATCATGAGCCGGAAGCGCGGTTTCTAAGTAAGGGGTCACTCATTTTAGGCAGAGATAAGGAGGATTTCTTCACTTGTTGGGAATCTTTTGGAATTCTCTAACCAAGAGAGCTATGGAGGAGGAGTCAGTGAATATTTCCAAGATGAAGAGTGACAAACATTGAAATAGGAGGGATTGTGGGCTGGGGATCGGCATGGTGAGAGGGTCTGGAGAGTAGTGTTGAAGCCAAGATTAGATCAGCCATGAACTTATTGAACGGAGGAACAGGCTGGAGGGGCTGTTGAGCCTCCTTCTATTCCTGTTTCTAATGTTCATGCATATTTGCTGAATTACTTGGCACTGGTCCACAGGCGCCAGAGGAACCATAGGTTTGTTCTGGGTCTGTGAGGGTGGAGATTGAATTGGTTTTGAACTGAAGATGTGGAGTTAAGACATTGTGATGCAGAGTCACAGTCAGAGACCCTTCATTCTCAGAGTCATCCTCCTGCTCTGCTGACTCCCCAGCACGGACGTTGGTTCTCCCACCGTCCCTCACGGCGGCCCCCCCACGCCGGGTCCCCATTGTTTTCCCCTCCCCCCACTCACGCTCATCGACCGCGAGTCCCCACCGCCATCGAGGCTCCAGCCGCTGCAGGCGAGGATAGAAATAATAGCAATGCAGCATGCATGTACCCCAGGTGGAGAGTGTCAATGCACTGAGGGTGTGTATCGTGAGGTAGGGGAAAACATGTTTTCTTAGTTTCATTTAGTTTAGAGATACAGTGTGGAAACAGGTCCTTCGGCTCACCGAGTCTGTACCAACCAACAATCACCCGCACACTAGCTCCATCCCTACACACCAGGGGTAATTAACCAGAAGGCAATTAACATATGAACCCGCATGTCTTTAGAGTGTAGGAGGAAACTGGTACACCTGGGGAAAACCCATGCGATCACAGGGAGAAGGTACAAACTCTGTACAGACAGTCAGGTTCAAACCCAGGTCTCTGGCGCTGTAAGGCAGCAACTCTACCGCCGTGCCACCCCCGCACAGAGATTGCACACCTGGTGCACTGAACTTTGGCATGTGAGTGACTGATGCGGCATCCATTGAAGGAGGACATGCTCCTGGAGACTGGAGTGTGCGTGAGCCTGAAAAGGCCCTCTCCCCGTCTGGGACAAGTCATCACCCTCCTGTGTTATTAGTGAAGTGGATCAATTACATGAGTTGTGCTTGATAGTGTGAGTCAGTGTCTGGGTAAAGCAACAAACGTGGCATGTGCAGAGTGCTCAGGACTTGCTATCACGTAGCTTGTGAGATGATGCAGTCACTTCTAATGTTGCTCCACGTTTCAGGATGTGCAGCACCTGGGAAGTGAACATTGCCACCCCCAGCCAAGCCTGGCTAACTGTTGCCACTGATGAAGAACACCACCTCCTTCAGTGGATTTCTTCCACTGGAATTTGGAGTTCTCCGCCTGTGAATCTCTTTGTCCCCTCTGCTGCTTCTCTCTCTCTGCCATTTCTCACGAGTTGAAATGAGGGTGGCTTGGGACATGTTAAGGAATGGAGCCACAAAGGTTGGATTGATACAAAAACATTGGCAGCTGGGCAGATCTGCACTGGATGTTCGGGTTAGGGAGTAGGAAGGAACTGCAGATGCTGGTTTAAACTGAAGATAGACACAAAGTGCTGTAGTAACTCAGCGGAACAGGCAGCATCTCTGGATAGAAGGAATGGGTCACGTTTCAGGTCAAGACCCTGCTTCAGACTGAAATCACCCATTCCTTTTATCCTGAGATGTTGCCTGTCCTGCTGACTTTCTCCAGCATTTTGTGTCTATCTTCAGGTTAAGGGGGCATCAGTCTGCATGAAGCGGTACCTGCCGAAAAAAATATCAATGTTGCGCAAGGATTATGATCCTTTACCGACTTTTAAAATGGGCACCGGTGCCACAGATACAGGTCTGATTTTGTGGAAATGAATGTGTGGGCCCTTGGTTTTTATTTCATGAGGCCCCTTTTCATGATACATTAGAGAAGCAGTGGGAAACAAATGCATTTCATAACAATGAACATTGGACTGTGTTAGGAAATAAGAATATGTGTTAGGCCTGGGGCTTTTGTTCAGGCTGGCTTCAGCTATGACAATGAAACAATATTTCTTCCTCCTTGTTTTCTCCTTTTTTGGACCTTGGGGATGTCAATTGAAGCGTCTCTTTCTTTCTATGGGACCTATTTGGCTGGTGTGAATACCACTGCACGTTCTCCAACAGTAAGCCCCGTTGTTTTCATAAATAAGACGCTGCACTCCCATAAATCCTGCGGTATTGTGCACTTGGAATAAATTCCACATCGTAGCGGTACAAGATAACATGAATTTATTACACGCAGTTCAGTGGAGTCGCTGGCTGCAGTAAAGCATCGCGGTGGGTGTGTGAAATGTGTGACACTCAGCAGAACAGAAACAGATTTTTATCAGTCCAGACTTGGGTTGTGCCTGGAGAGAACATTTAATGTAACAGTAGGACAAACTACTGGTAGTTACAGGCCTCTTACTGCTAGTAGTGGTGGAACAAACTGTGGTAATGAAACAAGCATGTTGACCACAGTAAAAAGCACAGATGCCTGATTGTTTTTGTTCCAGTTTATCGGTCAAAATATATCCACTTCTAGGTAACCAAACTGAGTACAGACACAAAGTGCTGCCTGACCGGCTGAGTTACTCCAGCATTTTGTGTTTGTCTTTGGGATTGAACCAGCATCTGCAGTTCTTTGTTTCTAACAAAACGGAGTTACTGGTTGCAACATACTGGTTGCATGTAAACAAAAAGGTGTGCAGGCAGGAGTCGAGTCATTCAGTATCTCCCAGTGTGAGGCTCTGTGGATGGGCTCTGTGGCCTCCTCCCTATCCTTTGGAATATGTTTCATGTTGTACATCTCTGGTGAAGGTGGGCTAACTGGTATGTGGAGAACCCCACATTGCGTTATTCCAGAACATATCCTGAGCTGTTAAGACTATAGCAGCGAGCACTTAGCTGTTCAGAGCATCAGGCAGGCAAGACTGCGTGCCGACAATGTGGTAACAATTTTGTGATGTTTAAACTGTCAGTCAGTCTCAGAGCCGGCAATCCAAGATAGCTTCATAACAGATACTTAAGTCTGCTCCTTTGGGAATCATGACCAGGGTAATTGCATGAAGTGAATGGAGTGCAGCAAACTAGCCCAGACACCGTAGTTAAATAAATTATGCAAAAGAGGGACCATGGAACAAGAGCTTTAATGGTTTGTATCTAAATTTCACTATGCGGCAATTTATCTTCTGGGAAGTTGTGCAATCAAGCCAGCAAGTCAGAGGCTTTAAAAAAATAAAAGAATGACAAATATGCATGATGATAAATGAAGCGAGAAGTCATTTTATTTATGTCTCTACTACCTCGAACTGCAGGCAAAGTGCTTGATTTAAGCAATCCGGAACGCCTCCACATACTGTAGCAGGGAATCTAATGCTCAGGGTTTGATTGAAAGATTTGGCCTGCAAGGCTTGCCTTCAGTGAGAAGGTGCATTGGTTGCTCCCTGTATACAACGCATAGCAGTTGGTGCTTTTGCAGTATCTGTTTAGTCAATCAAAGATTGAACACCCTCCTGTGACATTGTCAAGAGGTTGAATTGCTAATAGGGCGGAGGGGTGCAGTTAGGGCTGGAAGTGGACATCAGGGAAGTTGGGACAAGAGAGCAACAAAAATCCACGCCAAAAAGTATATTGGAGAAGAACGTGTAACTCAATTTACTGCTCAGCCAGGCTTAGTTTTCATTTTAATGGATGTTTGTTGGATCCAAGGAATGATCTGTTTCCACAGTTTCCAAACACGGCCCCTCCCCCACCCTAGTCGCCTGCTAATTTTACTGTTCGTATCCCCTCATTATCACCTCCTCCACAGACAACAATGGGCCATTGTGGGCTCTTTGGTCATTGGTGCTGGCTCTGGTCGGTTCTGTAATTTTTCATATCTCTAGTTTCCCTCTCGCCTGACTCAGTCTGAAGAAGGGTCTCGACCCAAAACGTCGCCTATTCCTTTTCTCCAGAGATGCTGCCTGTCCTGCTGAGTTTACTTAGGATTTCTTGACTCCAAAGTAGAGCTTGGCTCTAGAGTTTTGAGGAAGACGTATCAAGAGTCCATTCCCCCGTCTTGCCTGGGAGAGTAATTGGAGCTTGGCACACTTCGTCACATTTACGAAATGCACTGGTTCCGACTTCTGAGAGAGCAAGAGTCCATATGTATTCGAGCATTGTATCCAGAGCAGATTCAGTGATCAAAAAAAGTACTGTGTGGAATGATAATGACATTGCGGTGTGGGCCTTCAGAGCCTTAATAATACAATTTAAATAAAATAATTCACTTGACATATCTATTAGTGCACCTGTCAGATGAAACGTTTTAGCATACATTATCATTGGAAGAAGGGACCTGATACAGCGGTTGACAGCTGTTCATTTTTGACAGTGAATGGTTATTCCATTTAATTGACAGATGTGAATGTTTCTCCAGATGACACAACTGGGACTCTGGACACATTCTACCTCTCCAGCATGGATTCGTCACATCAAGTGGTAGCACCCCTTGTCTGATACAGATTCTGGCCTGCCAACTCAACACATGCTGAGAACTGTGGAAACAAGGAACTGCAGATGCTGGTTTACAACAACAGAAAAAGACATTAAGTGCTGGAGTAACTCAGCCGGTTCAGGCAGCATCTCCGGAGAACATAGATAACCCAGGTTTCGGGTCGGGATCTTTCTTCGGAGCAGCGTCTGAAGAAAGGTCCTGACCACAAAATGTCACCTATCCATGTTCTCCAGAGATGCTGCCTAACCCGCTGAATTACTCCAGCACTTGGTGTCTTTTTTTTTTGCATACCGAGAACGGAATTGAGGATCTTGTAATCTACCTACACAGTCCACTACTTCCTACTTGGCTACTTCCTATAGCCATTACTGTTACTTTTCCTTACATTGTCCCAAATCATTTAGAATCATTGATCATGACGCAGTCTGTGTCTAAAATAAAAGAAGGTTCAGAGACACAGTTAGTCACAGTAGTGTTTACCCCATTACCCTGTTACATTATATAATTGAACAAAAACACACATACTGTAAGTGCTGGTGTAGGTCAGCAGGTCAGGCAGCATCTGTGGAGGGAATAGACAGGCAATGTTTCAGGTTGGGACCCTTTAACAGACTGATGTATTATTGATCTATCCTGAAGTCATCATCGTCACTGTCAGCTGCTGTTAGTTATTAATCCTTGAACCCCTTCTCAAATTAAAGTGATGATGGTGTTCAGAAGGCTGATGATGTTATTATGGAATTAGTTTGCCCACACTCAACTCTCAATCTTTCCCATAATTATTTGATTATGTCTTTTTTTGTGACCCACAGTGATGACTTTATCTCAGAAAACACTCAAGTAGTGACATCTTATTAATTTTAAGTTAAGTTGTAGCTTGGATGCGTAGCAGATCATATGGACATGGAGTGAACTTGTGCCATTGGCGAGTCGACGCCCAGTTCTGTAGAGCAATGGTGGACTGGAGAAGAAATCGTCCTTTCCTGATCAGTCTTCAGTGTAGACATCTGTTGAGATTAGGCCCAGTTGTGATTAGCCCCTTGGCTGAGCAAGAGTCAATTTCTGAGCAGTGAGCCAAAGATCAAGCTTCCCTGTAGATTGATGAGCAGGAGGGAAAGGAAGGAATAAGAGAGTCAAGAAACCCCCCCAATTTATAATGGCTAGAGTGGGGAACGTATTGCTTTTCATTCAGTTCTTTTCCTATTTAGGCCTCCAAGAAGTGAATCAGAAATCAGGGTTTCAGAGGTTATTGTGGCAAATTAACGTAAAGCACGAAGTGTCCCAGGGTAGCCCATGCGGGCTTGATCCATCCGCCGAACAACCACGGCGCCAACGACCGGAAGGCGCCCCGGTAGGCCTGACTCACCCCAAAGGCCTCCCAGTGAACGGCGGAGAAGCCGGGCAGCGAGGCCTGCCTGGGCCGAAGGAGCCTCAGCGGCGGCGATGGGAGCCTCGGTGGCGGCATCGGGAGCCTCGACGGCAACATGATCCTCGGCGGGGGTGGGGCCTCAGCGGAAATGGAGCCTAGGCAGCAACGGAACATTGGCGGCGGCAGCAGGAACCTTCGGTGGCAGTGGTGGGGGGGGGGGGGGGGGGCACAGTAGTTTTAGAATCCTCTGCCTGGGGGATAAGCCTGCGTTCGTCTGTTTGTTTGTTCGTTCGTTTGTTCTGGTTTAGGCGCTGTGCACACGGCAGCCAGCCAACACTCCCTTGTCCTTTTCTTTTGTTCTCACTTTTAATTTCAAGTTTTTGTGTACCTTGTTGTGTGTTCTGACTGTTAGCAGACCAATTTCCCTCCGGGGAAGAATAAGGTTTATCGTATCGTATCGTTGTGCCACACCACATGAGCATACAGATGCCTGAAATAGAATGAATGACCTGTGCCAAATGGACTGAAGGCTTCATTTAGAAGGCGTCGTCATTGAGAATAATGCCCAGACAAGTATAGCCGATGTGATAAATGTCAAAATTAAAGTTTGGAATTTGATTGCGCAAAATCTTTCCAAGTCATGTGCGTACATCTGTAAAATGTGGATTTCATTCTGCTGATGAATTTTGCAAAGAGAGAATGAGTGGGTGTTCTCAGGACTGTATTGGTAAAGAAGTTGGCATATGGCCTGTACCTGAAAAACTGTGCTCTTGACCCAATCGCTTTCCAATGTTGAAATAAGGAACTGCAGATGCTGGTTTACACAGAAAGACACAGCATGTGAGTGCTGGAGTAACTCATACGGTCAGGCAACAGCTCTGGAGAACATGGATAGGTGAATGCTTCGGGTCAGGAACCTTCAATCCAATGTCTCTTTTAGACCTTAGAGATACAGTGTGGAAACAGGCCCTTCGGCCCACTGAGTCCACTTCGACCAGAGACACCCCGTACACTAACACTATCCCAGGGACCATTTTCACACTACGGACAATTTTTACTAAGGCCAATTAACCTAAAAAAACCTGCACGTCTTTGGAATGTGGGAGGAAACCTGAACACCCAGAGGAAACGCACGCGGTCACATGGAGATCATGAAAACTCCATACAGACAACACCTGTAGTCAGGATGGAACCCGGGTCTCTGGCGCTGTAAGGCAGCAACTCTACCACTGCGCCACTGTACAGCCCATCCCGTGTCCTGATAGAACAGATGAAGGCACCAAATAGTCTGTCACTCATTCATTATTTGGACTCAAAATAAAGAATGGCGAGATGAAGGCAGCAGTAAAGTTGCACTTCCGGGCCTTCAAGGGTGGATTAGTCCATTTTGCTTCTCTCCGTTGCTAACTCCTGCACATAAAATGTATTATTTCATGTTTCTCAATGCTAAAGTGCAGCTGCCATTTGTTTACCCACGCAACAAGCCACTGATATAATTTGTACCATCTATCTTGCCTTCTAATCATTCCTTGTCCAGATGGTTTATTTGTCTATATGCAACATGGACCCCGAAAAATTGGAAGTCTTCTGATTTACAAAGGAAGTTTTATATTTGAAGGTTCAGCAGGTTTTTTATTGACTCCAGGTGAAGGTGTCCAAAGTTTCCCTTGAGGACCACTCATTACTAACAGTTGCTGTGAGTGACTGGTGCCATTACCACTATACAGAGGCACTTCGTGAATAGTGAAAGGCTTGGATAGAGTGAATTTGGCGAGGATGTTTCCACTGGTGGGAGAGTCTATGACCAGAGGAGACAGTCTCAAAATAAAAGGATGTACCTTTAGAAAGGCGATGAGGAGGAATTTCTTTAGTCAGAGGGTGGTGGTGAATCTGTGGAATTCTTTGCAGCAGACGGCTGTGGAAGCCGTCAATCATTATTTTAAGGCAGGGATTGACAGATTCTTGATTAGTAAAGGTGTCAGGGGTTATGGGGAAAAGACAGGAGAATGGGGTTGAGTGAAGGATAGACCAGCCATGATTGTATGGCGGAGTAGACATGATGGGCCGAATAGTCTCATTCTGCTCCTATAACTTATGAACTTAACTTGCTTTGATGGTCCAGTTTTTAAACTCTTGTCACATCCTTTCGATCATTGATACTTTGTACCAACTCTTTTTTTCCCCCTTCCCCTTCCAGTGTTCAAAGCTCTTTTCCAGGTCTCAATCCCATGTTGTTACAGTTGTCCCACTTCAGTTTATTGTCACATGTACCGAGGTACGGTGAATACCTTTCCAACATCACGCTGGCAACATGACTGCTCTCTTCCCCTACACTGGCACACAGCCCTCATTAGTGACTATTCAGCTTCTCCACTCAAGCAAGCATTCCTTGTGCTAACCTGTGACGGCAAAAATCCTCAAGGCATGGGTTCTGTTTTGGGATTTTGATCCTGGGACAATATTACTATTCCAGGACAGGTTGGTGTATAGTTTGTATGGAACTTGAAGGTTGTCACCTTCCTATGCGTGTGCTGGCCTTAACTTTGCATTGGGGGGGGAAGGCTGTGGTTTTGGTGGTGCTGTTGAAGAGGTCTGGATAAGTAATTGCACCTTGTACTGCCTCAGTGCATAAACAATGTAAAAATACCTGCATCGAGTGGTGAACAAGCTGTCCATTAGATGGACTGTTTTGCCCTGGATGGTATGAGGCCTCTTGATTTTGGAGTTACATTCTCTCATTCAAGGGACATTTCATTGCACTACTGAGTGGTATCTTGCAGGTGGCAGAAAGCTTGGAAAAGTCGGGAGGTGGACAATTTTGCCACAAAAGTACCCAGCCTCTGACCTACTTTTGAAGCCACAGTATTTGTGTGACAGTTTCGGTTAAGCCTCTAGTCTTGATTTCTGCTAAGAATGAACTTGGGATTTATGCTGAGAAATAGAAGCTGGCACTCAGTGTGCTTGCTTAATTATTCAGTATGCTCGCAGTTCTATCACTGACACTAAGCATTGTTTTAAATATGCCACCTCACAGTATTGATGCCTGCTCAGTGACACAGTGTGACTGCCAACACCGAACCCTTTGTATTGATACTTGCACTCCCCGTTCTAATTCCCAGAGTAAGCATCAAGTATTGGGAGCTGTCCCATGACTGTAAAAGACAGACAAAGTTCCCAGGAGAGATGGAGAAGAGAGTGTAGAAACCATGAATCATTAGATCTCGTTAATCCACTAATAAGACCATAAGATATAGGAGCAGATTTAGGCCATTGGACCATCGAGTCTACTCCGCCATTCGAGCAAGGCTGACCTATTTTTCCCTCTCAACCCCATTCTTATGTCTTCTCCCCGCAAACTTTGAGGCCCTTACTAATCAAGAACCTATCAACCTCTGCTTTAAAAATACCTAATGTCTTGGCCTCCACAGCTGTCTGCAATGAACTCTATAGATTCACCAACCTCTGGCTAAAATAATTTCTCCTCATCTCCATTTGAAAGGTACGTCCTTCTATTCTGAGGCTGTGGCCTCTGGTTCTAGACTCTCCCATTACAGGAAACATCCTTCCCATGTCCACTCCATCTAGGCCTTTCATTATTCAGTAGGTTTCAATGAGATTCCCCCTCAACCTTCTAAACTCCACCCAGAGCCATCAAACGGGTGGTCGGTCACGGTGGCGCAGCGGTATAGTTGCTGCCTTACAGCGAAATCAGCGCCGGAGACACAGGTTCGATCCCGACTACGCTTTCTGTCTGTACAGAGTTTGTATGTTCTCCCCGTGACCTGCGTGGGTTTTCTCCGAGATCTTCAGTTTCCTCCCACACTCCAAAGACGTCCAGGTTTGTAGGTTAATTGTCTTGGTAAATGTAAAAATTGTCCCTAGTAAGTGTAGGATAGTGTTAATGTGTGGGGATCGCTGGTCGGCGCGGACCCAGTGCCCAAAGGGCCTGTTTCCGCGCTGTTTCTCTAAACTAAATTAACCTCATACATTAACCCAATCATCCTCATGATACTGCTTCATTTTCATCACTCGCTCCCCATTTGGGGCAGCAGAGTGTCGCAGCGGTAGAGTTGCTGCCTTACAGCGAATGCAGCGTCGGAGACCCGGGTTCGATCCTGACTACGGATGCTGTCTGTACAGAGTTTGCATGTTCTCCCCGTGACTGCATGGGTTTTCTCCGGATGCTCCAGTTTCCTCCCACACTCCAAAGACATGCAGGTTTGCAGGTAAATTGGATTAATCTAGATTAATTCAGATAGGTTATAGGTTAATTGTCCCTGGTGTGTAGGATAGTGCTAGTGTACTGGGTGATCGATGGTGGGCCAAAAAGCCTGTTTCCACACTTTATGTCCAAAGTCTAAAAGTCTACTGGTCAGGGTCTTTACCCATTGCTTTTAAAGATGTATTGTACACAAGCAGGCACAATGAGCAACAAATGTGCTCCCGCAGGCAAAGTTTAAAGGAGATGTGTGGGGCAAAGTTTTATTTTTACACAAAGGGTGATGGGTGCCTGGAACAAACTGTTAGGGATGGTGGTGGAGGCAGATACGAAAATGGCATTTAAAAGGCTTTAGACTGGCACATGGATGTACAGGGAAAGGTGGGATATGGATCATGTACAGGCAGATTAGTTTATCTTGGCATCATGTTTAGCACCGTCATTGAGGGCCGAATGGCCTGTTCCTGTGCTGTACTGTACCATTCTATGTTCTGTGTCCTATGTTTCCACCACTGCCAAATGCTGCTCATTACCCAGTTTATTTAGTTATCGACCCTACCTTTGCTTAATTCTAGAGGAACTCCTTCCAGCCACCCTTAGCTCAAAACTGCTACAAACTCCAGGTTGTGTCATGGTAGAAACAGCTAACCTTTTATTTTAAAACTGAAACCTAGCGGCCTGCTTCCGGTAACTGGTGAGTCAAATGTGACAATGCCACAGATAAGCTCAGTACTCCAAATCCATGGAAGGGGTAAATCAGAGGTTATTTGCTCCTATTTGCAACCTGTTAATTTTGCTCTCAGCTATTGGTGACGATGTGTTAACAGGATCTGGCTTACAATGAAGCCAATCCCCATTCTGTGGGTTGTTCATATTTGCTGTCAGTGGAATGGGCACTGGGCAGCACAGTGGCACAACAGTAGAGTTACTGTCTCACAGCGCCAGAGACACAGGTTCAATGCAGACAACAGGTGTTACCTGTATCAGGGCTGCCAACTCTCACGCATTGAGCGTGAGAATCACGCATTTGGCCAAATTCTCACGCTCTCACGCTGATCACAAATTTCTCACACTGTCGTGAGAAATTCTGTGATCAATGAAAATTTCAAAACTCATATCAACTGCATGGGCTGCGGGTGTTGGTGAGCCGGGTCTGAGGGAGGGATGGAAGCAGAAGCAGCGGCGGGGACAGATGCGGACGGGGAGCCGGGGCTGGCGAGTGTTGATGGGCTGGCAAGCCGCTCGCTGCAGCTCCGGCCATGAAGCAGCCTCAGTGCAAGAGTCCCGGGCCGTCAGAGGTGTCGGAAGCGTTGCGCCGCTGCCGTGAGAGTCTCTGTGCCAAATTCGCCCAGGTGACCGGCATGGATCAGGCTGTGGCTCGGTGCATCCTGGAAGACAACCAGTGGCTGCTGGAAGTAAGTACCAAGCACTGGGTAGAAACGGTGGAAGATAGTGGCCTTCAAATGGGGGTGGTTGGAGAAAGCATCCTGCTTGCTTACTAGACTTTCACTTACTGTAACTGCAGGAAAAATGTTCCCGATGTTGGGGGAGTTTCAGAACCAGGGGTCACAGTTTGAGAATAAAGTGTAGGCCAGTTAGGACTGAGATGAGGACAAACTTTCTTCACTCAGAGAGTGTGAATCTGTGGAATTCTCTGCCACAGAAGGCAGTGGAGGCCAATTCACTGGATGTTTTCAGGAGAGAGTTACATTTAGCTCTTGGGGCTAGTGAAATTAAGGGATATGGGGAAAAAACAAGAAAGAGGTACTGATTTTAGATGAACAGCCATGATCATATTGAATGGCATTGCTGGCTCGAAGGGCCGAATGGCCTATTCCTGCACCTATTTTCTATGTTTCTATGCTTGAGTATATGGCAATAAAACTCGACCACTTGATTTTGAAGCATTCATGCATGATGGAGGTATAATGTAGTCATAGAGTGATACAGTGTGAAACAGGCCCTTCGGCACAATTTGCCCACACCTGCCAACATGTCTCAGCTACACTACCTACTTTTGGTCCATATCCCTCCAAACCTGTCCTATCCATGTATCAGTCTAACTGTTTCTTAAATGTTGGGATAGTCCCTGCCTCAACTACCTCCTCTGGCAGCTTGTTCCATATACCCACCACCCTTTGTGTGGAAAAAGCTACCCCTTAAAAAGTTACCTCTTAAAAATACTTCAAACAAAAAACATTGAAATCATACTTCTACAATGCACTAAAACATGATTTTAATACATCAAATTTCAAAAATTCCCTACCGTGGGAGGAGGCGGATGCTCCACTCCCTCGTCGGGTACCCCCAAGGCCAGTGATCAGTGATTGCTCAGCCCCACACTTTAAAAAACGCTCCGCGGCCCCTGGTTCAGACGGAGAACACTGCCAGATGTGAGCGGGGAACTGAGGCCAGTTGTCCGTGATGTCTGGACCCCAATGCTCAGCGCTTCGTGTTTCGGAGTTGGCTAATGTTATTGATTTGTAATTAGCCTGATTTGTAATTAGTTGACAAAACCTTAATTTATTAATCCGGAATATCCAGGGGGATGCGATAAGTGTAATATTAAAATGACATGCAATGTGTCAGGCTGTCTGTTCCAACATACAGCCCCGATAACCCATTATTTCCTTCAGTTAAATATTGAGAAGGTAGCACTATTGTCATTTGCCACTCAACTATTATGTTTGTTTACCTCACTGACTATTTCTAAACCCCCCCCCCCCCAAATACCTTTGGGGGGGCATATTTTAAAGGAGTGACAGGGATACTTGCAGGGGAATGTGTGAGGAGGTTATTATTTGTTTTTAGTTTTCGCTTGAACCAGGACATCTGAACGTTTAATATAGCAATTGTGCTGATACTGACTCCAACCAACCACGTAATGAATATCATCCATTCAGGAGGTTTTATTTTTCTGATGCCATTTAAATGGAGATGAGGAAACACTTTTTCTCACAGAGAGTGGTGAGTCTGTGGAATTCTCTGCCTCAGAGGGCAGTGGAGGCAGATTTTCTGGATGCTTTCAAGAGGGAGCTAGATAGGGCTCTTAAAAATAGCGGAGTCAAGGGATATGGGGAGAAGGCAGGAACGGGGTACTGATTGGGGATGATCAGCGATGATCACATTGAATGGCGGTGCTGGCTCGAAGGACCGAATGGCCTATTCCTGCACCTATTGTCTATTGTCTATATTGTCTATTGTCTAAACTTCACATGGATTTCAATCACTTCAATGTAAAAGTAGTTGGGGAATGGGGAGCATTGGAACAAAAATTAGGCCTCGGTGCATATTAACTATAGTATAATAATGTATGCATGTTGGTAGGTGCAATCAAAACAAGGAACTTTTTATCATTGTGTTATGAATACCACAGAAAATATTATGTACTCAAGATCACATTTACTAGAATAATATTGCTTAAATATGTAGTTATTGAACTTTGCATTTCGGAAAAGTCCCAGCTGAGAGGAAGACAGCAAAATACTCAAAATATTGGGGGTGAAAATGACTTCAGGACAGTTCGTTAGGAAATGAAGGAAATAGTAACAGAATACATACTGAGTGAGTATAATTTTATGGATGAGAAATTGTGTTCAACCAATTGATGACTTCTTTGACAAAGTAACTGGCATGTTAGATAACAACGAAGCCAATGGATGTAGCAAATTTTGTTATACAAAATTTGGTCTGTGAAGTGCCCCATAAAAGATTACCGCATTAGATAAGCACCTATGGACTTAATAGGTGCTTAACATAATAGGTTAAGTAATAGGTTAAGTCCAGGGGTCAGATATGGGGCTTTATGTGTGGGCCAGATATGTTGTCAATGCAGAGGGGCTAAGACCAAGACCAAGTGTGCATCCAGAATGAAGGTCTGGAATAGTACTAGGTGTGGCAGTCAAAGCTGGGATAATAGGAGTGTTCAGCACTGGGAG
>CM075977.1:237984656-238045868 GCA_038087875.1 Malacoraja senta
TAAACAAAAGATTTTGACCTGGTGTTGAGTAACATGTACAAGTATTTCTGCATGATGAAATGTTTAATAGTTAACATTGCAATAGTCAAAGTGACCTCCATTATTAAAATCTGACAATGTGCACTTTAACCACATGTGTTTTTTTCTATTACATACTCAAATTGTGGAGTAGTGAGGCAAATAAATAAATGATGGGTCTTTGTCCCAAACATTATGGAGGGCACTGTGACTGAACACTTCACAGTAATGTGGATGGCATTGAAGTCTTCCTGCCGTTTAATTCTCCAGTAGGTGTTAATACTTTAAAGAGAACAGATAAAAAAGAGTATCATTTAGAATTCTGTTTCATATTAACAGTGATATGTGAACAGTGAAAATGATCTCTTTGTGTTATTAATGCCACAGAAAACAGAACAGAATGGATTTAAAAAGAGAAATGTTAGAAACCCTCAGCAAGTCTGAAATCATATGTGGAAAAGAAGCAGAGTTTAATGTTTGAAGTGAAAGCACTCCATCGGAACTAAATGTTTCAACGTTGCAAAGCGAGTGAGGGAAGGATAGGACAAAAGGAATAGCTCTGTTAGGATGATGGCTGGCACTTCACTTTTACAAATAAGAGCTGTCTGGAATAGACAAACTCTGCGCTGAAACCCAATTTCCCGCGCTAAAACCCATTCTGAAGGGTCCTGATCCATAATGTCACCTATCAACGTTTTCCAGAAATACTGCGTAACCCACTATAGACGGAATATGGTAGCTGTGATTTTTTTTCTCCTTTGTGTTGATTTGAGAGCAATGTGGGTGCAATTTGGGATAATTTTGTTCTCCAGCCTATGATTTTTTGATTATTAAAACTTCGGAACATCACAGCCTGAATATTGACTAAAAAGGCTGGAGTAAATTAGTGGGTCAGGCAGCATCACTGGAGGTAAGGAATAGGTGACGTTTCGAGTCAAGACCCTTCTTCTGAAGAAGCAGAGAAACGACACCTATTCCTTTTCTCCAGTGATGTTTCCTGACCCGCTGAGTTACTCCAGCCTTTTGCGGTGAATGTCTTTGGTTTAAACCAGCATCTGCAGTTCCTCCCTGCACAGCCTGAGTATTTCCTGACATTTTCCTCAGCTTGCATCAGGGCACTTGAAGATAGACACAAAAAGCTGGAGTAACACAGCGGGTCAGGCAGCATCTCTGCAGAAAAGAAATAGGTGACCCTTCTTCAGACCAGAAATGTCATGAATTCCTTTTCTCCAGAGAGGCTGCCCGACCATCATCTGCAGTTTGTTCCTGCACATTTTGCCAGGGCACTTAAAGTCTTATTACTTTTAACCCATTATATATTAAGCCTTTTTTTTCTCCATCTTTTCTAACCAGTTAGAAATTATTCCAAGGCACTGCGCCACAACATGAAATGGTTCCTCGAATTCTGTAATTAACTGATATTCCAAGGAAGTCGGCATTCTTAAAGTATGGGGCTTATGGTGCATGTAGTGGGGAATAGATGGGCATAGTGTTATGGGTGGAGACCATGCTGTAAATTGTTATGAGGAAAGGGTGAGGTAGGTGGACAGGGACATGGGAGGAAGGAGAGGCCATCTAGTCAGCTTGACAGTCGTTGGAGAGGCTAGAGAGAGACTGCGATCAGCAGAAGGAAAGCAGAGCTTTATTGAGGGCGAGAGGCTCTGCTGCTGCCATTTCCGTGCTCCCTCACGATGGGAGCGGTAACAGATCTCAGAACGGCAGCTGCAACTCCCTGAAGCGAAGACTTTAACCTCAACTCCATTGTCCTGAGACCTTCATTGATATGAAGCTCCAATATGAGTTGATGTTGCTCTCAATGGATGAATGGATCTTTTGTTTAACCTCATCTGATAGATGACACCTCTGAAGGTGTGGTGCTCCCCCTGCACCACCTGCATCAGAGTCAGCCTAGAATTCATGCACGGGCCTCTGGAGTGAGACTGGAGTCCATAGTCTTCTGGTTAAGAGATGGAGTGTTCCCACCAGCTCACATACTCCCTCTGGATGACAGTATTCCACTCAATGTAAAGCACCACAACATCAGGGCCTGGGATAGGATTGGGTCAATACTTCTCAAGGTAGATGACCCTACTGTTGCCTGGTTCACTGGCTGTTCTTTACATGTGTGCCTGAGCTGAGATTCAGGCTGTGGGTTGAGATCTATAAATACAAGTGTTGCAGATTCTGGAAATATAAATTAAAAGGACAAAATACTACACGCAGCAGGTCAGGCAGTATTGTAGAAAGTGAATCAATGTTGATATTTCATGTAGAGCATCCTTCAACAGAATTGGGAAAGTGAGAAAACATATTTGTTTATAGATGTAGAGAGAGGGAGAAGAGATGGATAAGATAAAGGGAATATCTCCAAGTAGGTTATGCCCAGGTTGCCTAGAAATTGACTAGTTAACAAATTAAAGAGAGAGGAGAGAGAGAGAGAGAGAGAGAGAACAACACAATATTTTTACGCTGTGAAGTGTAGGTCAGTTACTGTGGAAACCTGAACCCAAAGGAGAATGCCAAAATACCCACAACAGGCCAGTCAGTGCCTGTGGAGAGAGACAAACTGAGTTAATATTACAGAAAGCTTACCTTTCCATCAGAACTAGCCCTTTCTGATAGAAACGGAAAATTGACTTACCTGAAATTGTTGAATTAGATATTGAGTTCCGAGGCTGCAGTATAACGTTTATGCTTGTTTGACATTTGTACTTTCCCACAAACGTCTCAGAATCAAAAAATAGTGAAGAAGGCGGACTTCTGTAATAGAAAACATTGCGAAAAAAAAGTGCTCGGCAGATCAGACAGCGGCTGAGGAGGAAAACAAACAAGAATCCTATTTCAGCTGTGCTGCTTCGGGGTGAGAGACAAACAGAAATCCTGTAAGAGACGCTCACTGACCTGCTAACTATTTTTAACATTTCCCGTTTTTTTAATTTAAGTCTCCCTCAGAAGGTGGATAATACGACTGGTGTTCCTAACCCAGTGACCCTGAGTGTTTTGATTCACACCCGAGTGTGATCCCCTAATTTAGCACAGCAAGGATCCAGTCTAGAAATGAATCATTCTTTAGTGGCTGTTGACGCCCCTTTGTGCAATAATTGTAGTTCCACTTAAGTTTTAATTTCAATACTCTAAAGAAGCTGTGTTAACTGGGAAAAAATGCTACTCGAGTGTAAGATCAATTGAACTAGATTGAGAGCTAGGGGAGCTTGGAGGGGGGATTTTTTGGGGGTTGGCTCTAATGATACCGTATCATAGTGTGATGCTGGGCTGTGTTCATTTTGAAATAGGGAGTGTGATAAAGTCTCAGCTTTTGCATTGGGACTTCTGTTACATGCATGGTATGGCTGATAGGTAAAAGAAACTGCAGATGCTAGATTCCAGAGCAAAACACAAAGTGATGGAAGAACTCAAAAGGGAAGGCTGCAGCTGTGGAGGAAAAGATCAGATGACGTTTTGGGTTGTGACCCTTCTTCAGATTAATGGAGTATTGGGGAGAAAGCTGGAAGACAGAGGTTGGTGAGGCAAAGCCTGATAAGTGATAGGTGGATACAAGTGAGGGGGGTGATTGGCAATTGGGGGAATAAGTGACAAAGGTAAGAGGTGGAGACAAATGGGTAGCAGAAAAGGTATAAAGAGGAGTGAAATGTAAAGCCGGAGAGATGTAGGTAGAAGGAGATGGGAGTAAGGGAAAGAAGGGGGATAAAAGGGAAATATGGAACATGGGAATGGGAGATGAGCATATGGAGGAAAGGAAAAGAGTAGGGTGAATGGGGCGGAGGGAGATAGTAGGAGAAATGTGCGCACACGAGGGTGGAGGGGGTGCAGGGGAAGGAGAGCGGGAATAGAGGAGATATTACTTGAAATTGGAGAATTCAGTGTTAATACCGAAGATAGACACAAAGAGCTGGAGTAACTCAGCGGGACAGGCAGCATCTCTGTAGAGAAGGAATGGGTGACGTTTTGGGTTGAGACCCTTCTTCAGTGTTAATACTGTTGGGTTGTATGCCACCCAAGCAGAATACAAGGTGGTGTTCTTCCAGTTTGCGTGTGGCCTGACTTGGAGGAGGGCAATGACACAAAGGTCAGTATGGGTAGGGGAGTTCAAATGATTAGCAACCTGGAGATCCAGCAGGCCTTGGCAGACCGAGCACAACTTTTCCGTGAAACAGTCGCCGGTCTTGGTGATTTAAAGGAGGCCACATTGGGAATACAAGGTTAGAAGAGGTGTATGTGAACATCTGTCTCACCTGGAAGGGCTGCAATTTTGGTTGGACAATATAACTTTACACTTGAGACTGTAATCGACACTGTTGGTATCTAACTTGCATTCTCATTTTGACACAGAAGAACAAATTATGTGCGAGTGGTGACCCTACTTGGTGAATAATGAATGCTGCTGTATTAATTAGCTGCAGTAAAATACATAATGATTTGAAGCTCCAGTTGCCAGTGGCATTGTTAAAGATTTAAACAGCGAGTGTAAAAGAGAATATGGGGATACATATTTTAAAATGCTACATGGTGGACATTTTAATAATTTTTATCGGTAGATGAAAATGAGTTAAATCATGGTGAATTGGGCTGTTATTGGTTGAAGTTGCAATATCTAGTTCTGCATATCGAATGTTATTGGTTTCGGCCTTAATGTGAACCTTGTCCTAAAACAGTGAAGGTTTAGAGGAGGTAGTATTTAGCACTTGAAGAGGCGTTTCCCTTTCCCTTTGCTATATGGGAAGAGTGCGGAAGATATATGTAATAAACACCATTGTTCATTTTAAATAGTGCTTTTAATGTAGTAAAATATCCTAAATTTCTTCACAGGAACGTGACCATACAAAATTGATCATTGAGACACATGTACATCACAACAAGTCACACTTGGTTTTAATCTCACTTTTTTGTGTGGAAAAATCAGAGTAAATTTTATTCTTGAATGCGATACCAAATACTAAAATCATAAAATGACATCTCCACATCCATACAAAGGAATTTCATGGTCAAATTTTGGGACTTAGCACAACCCCATTATAAACTCTATGTGGTCGAGATGTATCCACTCACCTAAACTGACAGGGGAGAGATAAGCCTTTGCCTTCCATCACAGCGAGGAGGAGATTCGCTGTGATGGATGTTTGTGTAAATTGTGTTGTGTCTTGGTTCTTTTTACTTGTTTGTATGACTGCAGAAACCAAATTTCGTTTGAACCTCATTTGAGGTTCAAATGACAATAAATGGTATTGTATTGTATTGTATTGTAACTTCACTGTTCCAGTCGACACAATTTACTGTGCCTCTGAACTTTGCACCATTCTTTAAAAAATACATAAGCATCTTTCCATGCTGCAATCCATGTCACAATGCTGTAGAAAGCTGAAGGATTCAGTCCAAAATCTTGGGCTCCTCCACCAGTCATATCCTGTTTATCAATTCTGCCTACTGACTGTGCCTGGCCCTCACCAGTTTTTGTTGTTGTTGAGTTGCAGGCCATATTTGGCTGGCTGGGAGCAAGCCTTGGGCAGGTCCCATGGCTCAACAAAAGACGACTACTGACAGGATATTGCTTATTGACAGTGGTCTACAGGAGTAGTACAGTTAGTTCTTCTGTAAGGCGATCGCGGTGCTCCTAAGAAGCTTTGAGTTACAGAAAGTCATGCTGTTAAAAACAATTGTGAATGGGGAAAATTATAACATTTTGAATTTTAGTTCCTGTTTTCCTTGTGAAAATGGTAAACGTTGACCAATCTTCATTTAAATATTGAAGAACCAGGAATGAGCGGAGGTCTGATATGTGGCTGAGAAGGAAAGAAAGGAAAGTCTAGACCCTCAGTGACTTTCAAAGTGCCAGTATGCAGAAATTGACCGGTAAGATTGTGGCAGACATGAATATTGGGGGCAGGAAGTTGCAGTTTTAACCCATCCTTTCTGTGGGGAGGCTGACAATTTGGGATGAAATGTGGGTTCACACTCTGTCTGATTTAACTCTTTAATGACGTCAATAGTGTGACATTTCTTGGAAATCAAAAAGCAAATCTGGACTTCCCATCTATTAAGTTACGCAAAAATGTAAGCCCTGAAGTTAAGATAGGAATGACTTATTGGTGGAACGTCATTAGTGATATTGATCAATGCTATTTTGGTTTAAGTAACTTGGTGTGCTTGGGATGGAGTAGATGTACATGCAATGTATCAACTTTCAAGCCAAATCTGTCTCTACCACCCAGTAGACACCCTTTCCGTAAAAAGCTCAAAAAGTCAGTAAAACATGAAAACCATTGGGACGAGTGATGATGTTTCCAGTGCAGGAGTTCACACATTCCTTTCAACTCTGTTTACTTCTTTGCAAACAAACCTGATGCATCACTTCAGAGTGATCTGCTTGCTTTTGTTGAAATTGAGTATTTTGCAATTTTTTAAAAACAAGCATTGGAACAAAGACGAAGGAGCGATAATTCAAAACCAGAACTTCATGTAGATAGCCATAAACTGGAGACATAAGGGACTGCAGGTGCTGGAATCTGGAGCAATTAAACCAACTGCTGGAGGAACTTGGTCTTGGGCACCGTTTGCAGCGGGGTGGGAAATGCTGGCACTTCAGGTATTCCTGCATCAGGACTGATATTGGGGAGGGAAGGTAGATGGAATGAGGAGGAGAGGGGAAGGGGTTACATTCCCACTCCTAGCAGATCTTACTCTTTCTCAACCATCCCCAGATACTTTTTATACCATTTGATTATGAGCAGCATGGCACATAGGCAGGATCTTTTATATCCCTCCCCATGTAGCTAAGCTCACACACACCTGATTTGAGTGTAACTGTGAGCAGCTTGCTCTGCAGAGACCAGGAATTAACACGTACTCATCTGGTCAGTGGGAGTTATACTTTTACCTGCAATGCCATTGGCAATAAATTTGTCTTATAACAAAATAATATGCTAAAAATGTGACGTACTTTCTAATTTAGACAACTTCCATTTTTATTGCACAATAAGTTAATCACACAATAAATCATGTTTATTGTTTATGATGTTTATGATGCTTCACAATGAGATAATCACACAAGGTACAACCACCCAGACAACCAGCTGGAGAGTGAGAATTAAAGGTTCTCTGGATGTGGAGACACAAGAAATGGTAAATGCTGGAACCATGAGCAAAATACAAAGTACTGGAGGAGATCAGCAGGTCAGGCAGCATCTTTGGATCCACAGATGCTACCTGACCTGCTGAGTTCCTCCAACACTTTGAATTTTAGTTCTTTAGATGTTTTAATCAACCAGAAATTGGGAAATGTGACACATGTTAGACTTAAGCAACATCCCATCACGCTTATTCCAGCAGCTGGACTTTTTAACGTAATCAGCAAATATGTATGTTAGGCTCGCCAACTTCGTGTGCATTGTGCTATCTTCTACCATCCTGGGGACTCCTCTCAATCACTTTAAACTACTGTGCAAAGTGCCAGCACTGCACAATAATGTTATTTTCATGAACACCAATTGTCAGCATTTCACACCAACATCAGTGTCCTGTCAGTGCTCGCAGGCAGAAGAAGTGCAGACAGGGCTTTTCTCAGTCTTGCCCTATGGAAATGCTGCTCTGTATGTGAATTGTGCGCTCTAGGTGGAGCGGCATGAGATTTGGATTTGCCACCTACAGTTTATAGTGGCAGTACTGGCATATATAGTGTCTTTGGCATTTGTTAGATATCTCAAAGGCCCATTATAGCCACAGGCATTACTTTCAATGCTTTCTCACTGCTGTTGGGTGGCAAACAAGACACCCATCTTGTGTGCGGCATGTTCCCACTAACTGTAATAGGACAACAAAGACCAATTAATCTGTTTACTGGTCATTTGTGGAGGGATAAATGTTGACTGAAAGAACTTGAAAAGGGCTCCCCATTCTTTTTTCAAGACCAAGCGATCTGAGTGATTGAGGGTCACAGAATTGCATTTCTAAAATAAGAAATAAAACCAGAAGATGCTGGAAACAAGTACTTAGCAGGTGAGGGGGCATCTGTGCAGATAGAGAGAGTCAGCACTTCCGGTCAACAGCGATTTGTCACCTGGAAGGATTTTGTCTCCCCATCCAGTCATCAAAAAGTAAAAGGTAGTAGATCTTAAAAAACTGAAACTGTTTCTCTCTCCACAGATACTGCCTACCATGCTGTGTATTTCCAGTAATGTCTCTGATTCTATTCAGGAATCTCCTTACACCTGTTCCTGGTAGATAGCAGATCATCTGTAAGGCCAATAGATATCCTGCATTGTTCACCACTAGCACCAGATTTCCAGATCTGATGGGTGACTGTGAGGCAAACAGTGTCCTAGCATCAAGCGGGCACTAGCCCGCGACTTCATAAGGTCATAAGTGATAGGTGCAGAATTAGGCCATCCGGCCCATCAAGTCTACTCCGCCATTCAATCATGGCTGATCTATCTCTCCCTCCTAACCCCATTCGCCTGCCTTATTTCCATAACCCCTGACACCCGTTAATCAAGAATCTATCTACCTCTGCCGTGAAAATATCCCGTGATTTGGCCTCCACAGCCTTCTGTGGCACGGAATGCCACAGATTCACCACCCTCTGACTAAAGACTTGATCTTTGTTGGTTGAATGTCCTGGTTATTCAAATTATTTCTCATATTTGATGGGACTACTTATCCAATACAGGATGCTGGCAATTCTGTGGGAGTGGCGAGGGATGAGTGAGATATCAAGGGTTAAGAGACAGAGAGGTGTGAGTCTGTGGAATTCTCTGCCTCAGAGGGCGGTGGAGGCCGGTTCTCTGGATACTTTCAAGAGAGGGCTAGATAGGGCTCTTAAAGATAGCGGAGTCAGGGGGATGGGGAGAAGGCAGGAACGAGGTACTGATTGTGGATGATCAGCCATGGGGGAGTAGACTCGATGATCTGAATGGCCTAATTCTGCTCCTAAGACATATGGTCTTATGGACAGTACCATGGAAGGATTTGAAACCAAGATGGGGAATTTTGAAATTGTGTTGAGGAATCAGAAGCCAGTGCAAACCAACAATTGAGGTAACGGGTACAGGTTGATGGGTGAACAGGAATGGCTGCAAGTTAGGAAATGGGAAGCAGAGTTTTGGATGCTCAAATGTATGGAGACTAGCATGAGGAACATCAGCCAGGAATGTTCTGGAATAGTTATAGCTATAGGTAATAAGATGCATTGGTGTATGTTTCAACAGAAGGTTGGTCATTGTTGGAAGTAAGCAGGTTATCTAAATGTAAATTAATGTGGGGTTCCCATTAACAAAATGGTGCAAACAGCATTGTTTGGTTTCATGAAGGTGCCTGGGAGAGTGGTGGAGTCCATGTCCAGGGAGTGGTGTGTGATGGAGACCTCAAGCTATGCCTTTGATCTTTGCAAAAGTTTGGAGGAAATGTTTACGCATTAGCAATGGATTTCCGGTAATCAATCCAATAACAGAGTAGACAATAAAAAGGTTAAAGGTGGTGGTGATGTAGTGCTGGCTGTTCAATAGTTCAATGATACTTTATTGCCACATGTCCCGAAAGGTACTGTGAAAATCCTTTTTTGCATTCAGTTCAGTAAAAGTATTACTATACGTAAGCACAATCTTAATTAAGTACAAATGTATAGGAATAGTACACTGAGACAGTATACAAGCGTCGCTATGCTTGGTGCCATTTTCCGGCATTTTTTGTGGAAATTAGCAGTTTTTTTTACAAATGATGTTGCTGTGCAACAGAATGCAGATGAGATAGAGAAATTAACAAATCATATCTCCTTGCAGACACTCGAGGAAATAGGCCTTTGCTGATGGTTCTCTGGCTTTGAATGAACAACCAAGATGCTGCCTCACAGCATCAGAGACCGAGCTTCAATCTTGACCTCGGGTGCTGTCTTTCTGGAGTTTGCACGTTCTCCCTGTGAATCGTTGGTTTCCTCTAGATGTTCCAGTTTCCTCCCATGCCTCAAAGACATGCAGGTTTGTAGGTTAATTTGCCTCCCTAAATTGCTCCCCTTGTGTGTCGGGAGTGGATGCGAAAGTGTGATAACATAGAACTAGTGTGAGCAGGTGATCGATGGCCAGCGTGGACTTGATGGGCTGAAGGGCCTGTTTTCTTGCTGTGTCTTTCAATTAATTGATCAATTGGAACAAAGTGAATGTGGTCCAATACCATGTCGGTGCTGTGGCTGAATGGAAACTGGATTAGAAAGATTTGAACAAGGAGTGACAAGAAAGGTAGCTGGAAGTTTTGATGATGGAAATGTGGCAGAAGTTAGGACTGGTATTTTGGGGATAAGGAAGATGAAGGAAGAAACTGTCAGCAGCATTTTCATTTAGAGTATGAAAGACAACAAGATTTTAACTCAATAAAGCAAAGAAATAGTATGATGGATTGAAGAGCATGAAGAATGGAAGAATAACTTCAACATGGAAAGAGTTGGAAAATGAAAAGAAGAACAGTATTTTCTGAGGTCATTACTATCAATTGAAGCATGGAGGGTAATTGATGTTCTATTACCCTCCCAATAGAATTAAAACGTCTGAATTTGACGGGGGGTTTTCAGGAACAGCCTAAAAGTTTTCTGAAGGAGCATATGATGCATGTTCTTTTCCTGGAGGTCTTCTGTACTGATGGGCCAAATTGCATCCTAAATACAGAAATCAATATTTTCATTTGCTTTCTTTTTATTATTTGATGAGGTGGAAGAAACAACCTTCAAAAAAAAATCATTAAATTTCGGCAAGTGGATGGAAGAAACACAGAACTTTAGCTTGCTTATCTAATTTGATTTTAAGATGTCGGGTAATTTATGCAAAAACTGGAAAAATCAGTAACCTCTTGCAGTGGTGTATTATTCTATTATAAAATATAAGTCGAGTTGCTCCCAGAATACTAATTTTCGTATGTTTTCTTTGTTAAGAATCAGCAAAATGATAAAACTATTCATTCCATCGTGGTGTGTGTTTTCACTTTAGTTCCATGGCTCTGCAACAGTATAAGACTAATGGTTTAACGTGTCAATAGAGTTCCTTCTTCTTGGGTTGTAGCAATAGGACTCAGATAGGGACAATTTGGGCAATTTAGATAATCAAAGATAGTCCAGTGTTTTAAATGGCGTTATTTTAGAAGCAGAAATAAGTTAATTTGCTACAAAAAGAAACCCCCTTAGGAGCTAAACATTTTCAGTATCAGTAAAATGCATTGAAGCTCTGGTTTGTAACTCGGCCCACAAGTAACACTGAAAGCTCTGGTTATTGACTACCATTCAGATAGATATCAAAGAGAGTAATTTCTGACCTTGAGCAGACAGAGCGTCTTGCCTGTTGGCAGCAGATTATCAGGCACCAGAGGGCCTTATTAAAATTGTGGGTAACACACACATACATTGCTTCGCTCTTGTCACACGAAGGAATGGGATGGCAGAAGTGGTAGGAACATCCGTGTAAATCACTTGAGGGGATTTCAGCAGCCTGTCCTTTATGTATCCCAGGTTTTCATTTCAAAAGTAAATATAAATTTGCAGCATGGTCAAACAAGCAGTGGATAGTCTGCCAACCTTTTGTACCATCACACAAATTCTATCTCACAGAGTCAGAAAGTTATTCCATGAACTCTTGTGTATTAGCAAAGGATTTGTGGCAGACTGTTCTGTTGACTTCATGCTTCTGCCTTTTTACAAATGACCACTCACTCAGACTTAGAAAGTACAAACATGAACACATGAGAAGCAATTACATTCTGCCACGTCATGACTTTTTCCACGAAACAAATTGGATGAAAAATGAAATTTAAAGAAAATTGAAATATGGCTGTGAAGTCTTTCTCAAAATATGAATGTTAGAGTACACATATGGAAGCAATAAATGCTCCATATGTGGGGAACTGCAGGTAAATGGGGAACTGCTTTGACCCAACATTTTTTAATATCCAGGAGCAAAGATAGATTTTTTTTTAATCTTCTTGTATTAGGAAGGAAAAAAGCTGTTTAAAATTTGGTTTCGGGCCATTCCTAGACCTAAAGTAGGTTGAAAACTAGGCCTGATGCTCACTTTAGTAATGGCCTCCCCAAGCACTTTAACTGTTGTGCGAGATTCATTTAGAACAGGAAACTTTACTGGTGGTAGCCATTGGCTAAATCATACAGTAAGTGAGTGGGATGGAGCAGATGAAGATGTTAAGGGTGTGGGTGGCACAGAAACAATGGAGTGGGTTTAGATGAGCAGTTCTGTAGAGCTTTTACTGTAGTGGTTCTGTTTCAATTGGTTACTAAAAGTTCTAGGCACCATTTCCCAAAAGTGAAAAAAGTAAAATTCAGCTCTAAAATTGTAAACTTTATCGTCAATGTATTTCACCATAGGCAATGATATTCCATTTTCACCTCTTTACTGGTCGTTTATTAACACCAATGATTTTGCGCATTGCAATCACCTTGAAAAATTTTCTTTAATTTTAATAGTGGCATGTTTATTATCGTGGGCACTCTCAGTGAATGGAGCAGAAAGTTTCAGAAGTGATATTTGAAGCTTTTTTTCCTTTTCTGTCTAGTTTAGTTTATTGTCATGTGTACCAAGGTACAGAAAAAAGCTTTTGGTGCGTGCTAACCAGTTGGCGAAAATACTGTACGTGATTATAATCGAGGCATCCACAGTGTGCAGATACAGATATAGCTATACAATTGGCCTTTTGTTTTTGTATCCATTGAGCAAAATCTCCTGGATATCTGAAGATCCCCCCCCCCCCCCATTTCTAGATGATGAATACAGGACCTTTACCTGTAAGCAATATCAGCTAAAATGTTACAATGAAGGCAAAAAGATTTTGTGAAAACAAATCAGTCCACCCACATGGCATTGCTAAGGCTTTATCCTGTGCTTTCCAGACACTCCAATAAGTTAGGAACAAGTGTGTGACATTTTGTGTGGATTGTTTTTGCAAATGCAGCGTACACCATTATTACCTTTGCGATTGTTCCTGTGCATCTTTGCCAGGCCAGGACTTGTAAACGGGTCCACAAGAAACTGCTAATGCTGGAAGCTTCAGCAAAACACAAAGCAACTGGTAGGACTCAGCGAGTTAGGCAGCATCCGTGGAGGGAATGGACTGACAAGATTTCAGTCGGGACCCTTCTTCAGACTGATGATCCATTCTCTCCACAGATGCTGCCTGACTCACTGAGCCCCTCCAGCGGTTTTGTTTTTTGCTGACACCTCTTCAGACTGATGATCAGTCTGAGGAAGGGTCCCTACATGAAACAGTGTCTAGAAACAAGGAACTGCAGATGCTGGGCTAAACCAAGGATAGACACAAAGTGTCTCTCAGGGTCAGGTAGCATCTATGGTGAAAAAGGATGGGTGATGTTCTGGGCTGGGCCCCTTCTTCAGACTGACAATAGACAATAGACAATAGGTGCAGGAGTAGGCCATTTGGCCCTTCGAGCCAGCACCGCCATTCAATGTGATCATGGCTGATCATCCCCAATCAGCACCCCGTTCCTCCCTTCTCCCCATATCCCCTGACTCTGCTATTTTTAAGAGCCCTATCTAGCTCTCTCTTCAAAGCATCCAGAGAACCCGCCTCCACCGCCCTCTGAGGCAGAGAATTACACAGACTCACCACTCTGTGAGAAAAAGTGTTTCCTCGTCTCCGTTCAAAATGGCTTACTCCTTACTCTTAAACAGTGGCCCCTGGTTCTGGACTCCCCCAACATCGGGAACATGTTTCCTGCCTCTAGCGTGTCCAAGCCCTTAACAATCTTATATGTTTCAATGAGATACCCTCTCATCCTTCTAAACTCCAGAGTGCACAACCCCAGCCACTCCATTCTCTCAGCATATGACAGTCCCACCATCCCGGGAATTATCCTTGTAAACCTACGCTGCACTCCCTCAATAGCAAGAATGTTCTTCCTCAAATTAGGGGACCAAAACTGCACACAATACTCCAGGTGTGGTCTCACTAGGGCTTTGTACAACTGCAGAAGGACCTCATTGCTCCTATATTCGATTCCTCTTGTTATAAAAGCCAACATGCCATTTGCTTTCTTCACTGCCTGCTCTACCTGCATGCTTACTTTCATAGACTGATGTACAAGGTCCCCCAGATCCCGTTGTACTTCCGCTTTTCCCAACTTGACGCCATTTAGATAGTAATCTGCTTCCTGTTTTTGCTACCAAAGTGGATAACCTCACATTTATCCGCATTAAACTTCATCTGCCATGCATCTGCCCAGTCCCCCAACCTTTCCAAGTCACCCTGCATTCCCATAGCATCCTCCTCACAGTTCACACTGCCACCCAGCTTTGTGTCATCTGCAAAGTTGCTAATGTTACTTTGAATCCTTTCATCCAAATCATTGATGTATATTGTAAATAGCTGCGGTCCCAGCACTGAGCCTTGCAGTACCCCACTAGTCACTGCCTGCCATTCTGAAAGGGACCGTTAATCCCTACTCTTTGTTTCCTGTCTGCCAACCACTTCTCTATCCATGTCAGCACTCTAGCCCCAATACCATGTGCCCTAATTTTGCCCACTAATCTCCTATGTGGGACCTTATCAAATGCTTTCTGAAAGTCCAGGTACACTACATCCACTGACTCTCCCTTGTCCATTTTCCTAGTTAGATCTTCAAAAAATTCCAGAAGATTAGTCAAGCATGATTTCCCCTTCGTAAATCCATGCTGACTTGGACCGATCCTGTTACTGCTATCCAAATGTGCGGCTATCTCATCTTTTATAATTGACTCCAGCATCTTCCCCACCACCGATGTCAGGCTAACTGGTCTATAATTCCCTGTTTTCTCTCCCGCCTTTCTTAAAAAGTGGGATAACATTAGCTACCCTCCAATCCACAGGAACTGATCCTGAGTCTATAGAACATTGGAAAATTATCACCAATGCATCCACGATTTCTAGAGCCACTTCCTTAAGTACCCTGGGATGCAGACCATCAGGCCCTGGGGATTTATCAGTCTTCAGTCCCATCAGTCTATCCAACACCATTTCCTGCCTAATGTGGATTTCCTTCAGTTCCTCCATCACCCCAGATCCTCTGGCCACTACTATATCAGGAAGATTGTTTGTGTCCTCCTTAGTGAAGACAGATCCAAAGTACCTGTTCAACTCATTTGCCATTTCCTTGTTCCCTATAATAAATTCTCCTTTTTCGGTCTTCAAGGGTCCAACTTTGGTCTTAACTAATTTTTTCCTCTTCACATACCTAAAGAAGCTTTTACTATCCTGCTTTATATTCGTGGCTAGCTTACCTTCGCACCTCATCTTTTCTCCTGGTATTGTCTTTTAGGTTATCTTCTGTTGTTCTTTAAACATTACCCAATCCTCTTGCTTCCCGCTCATCTTTGCTACGTTGTACTTCTTCGCTTTAATTTTTATACTGTCCCTGACGTCCCTTGTCAGCCATGGTCGTCCCTTTCTCCCCTTGGAATCTTTCTTCCTCCTAGGAATGAACTGATCCTGCACCTTCTGTATTATTCCTAGAAACACCTGCCATTTTTGTTCCACTGTCATCCCTGCTAGTGTATCTTTCAGGTCAACTTTGGCCAGCTCCTCCCTCATGGCCCCATAGTCCCCTTTATTCAACTGCAACACTGACACCTCCGATCTACTCTTCTCCCACTCCAATTGTAGATTAAACCTGACCATGTTATGGTCACTGCCTCCTAATGGCTCATTAACCTCAAGGTCCTTTATCAAATCCAGTTCATTACATAACACTAAATCCAGAATTGCCTTCTCCCTGGCAGGCTCCAATACAAGCTGTTCAAAGAATCCATCATGAAGGCACTCTACAAAGTCCCTTTCTTAGGGTCCAGTACCAACCTGATTTTCCCAGTCTACCTGTATGTTGAAAGCTCCCATAACAACCACAGCGTTAGCTCGAGTGCTTCATATCCAATCTTCATTTTCAATCCCCTTCATATGCTTCTTCTTTTCGTGTCTTTGAAGCTGGTTGGCTATATGACAGTTTCCCATTCCTTTACACAGTCCTTTGTGTTTTTATTGAACACCGCAAGATCCTTTGAGCTGCACTGGTTGGGTAGTAGGGGGCAGACAAGGCAGTGCTGCATTGTGTGGTCCTCTTCTCCACATTCACAGGTGGTTTGGCCAGTTTCATAGCCCCATCTGGCCATGGCATCTTTTGATCGCCCTGTTCCTGTTCTCAGGCGGTTGAGCGTCTTTCACTGGACCCCTGGTGCTTCTGAGCCCGGAGGGAGGGCTTCAGAAGGAGGGATACCCATGTCAGTAGGAGGGGGGTCGTCCTCAAGCCTTTTTGTCCATAGTTGGAGTCTGGTTTCTTCCCGTGATGCTATTAGGGGCTGGACATGGCTGAGAAAGCTTCTCCTGGACTTCAGCCGTTGGGCCGGGGGTACACGTCCGTATGCTGAGAGAATGGAGTGGCTGGGCTTGTATACTCTGGAATTTAGGATGAGAGGGAATCTTATTGAAACATGTAAGATTATTAAAGGTTTGGACATGCTAGAGGCAGGAAACATGTTCCCGATGTTGGGGGAGTCCAGAACCAGGGGCCATAGTTTAAGAATAAGGGGTAAGCCATTTAGAACGGAGATGAGGAAACACTTTTACTCACAGAGAGTTGTGAGTCTGTGGAATTCCTGCCTCAGAGGGCGGTGGAGGCCGGTTCTCTGGATACTTTCAAGAGAGAGCTGGATAGGGCTCTTAAAGATAGCGGAGTCAGGGGATATGGGGAGAAGGCAGGAACGGGGTACTGATGGTGGATGATCAGCCATGATCTCATTGAATGGCGGTGCTGGCTCGAAGGGCCAAATGGCCTATTCATGCTCCTATTGTCCATTGACTATCTTTGAAACATTGTCCGTTCCCACCACGGAGGCTGCCTGACCTGCTGAGTTCCTCTTTTATAAATGGGTTGGTTATTTCAATCATGCTCAAGTGAACATGCATCACCCATTAAGGTAAAAAGTACAGAAATGGCGGACAGCAGAGAGTCTGTGGGTGTTTGAACCCTTGGGTTGAATGGTTAATGCACTATGATTATAATGATAAGTGTCAGTTCTATTCATGTGCTGAATTAAAATCAAAGGAGTGTTCATTTTGATCATTGTTCAACCTTGCTTTTTGCTTGGATATAGTTGCACAGGCTCAGTGTTTTTGCAGTCTTCTCCTGTTTTTAGCTGTTTAATTAATCGCCACTGGTCATGACTAAATGTGATGGGGCTGACCTGATTAGTTTATGGGATTCCTTCGTTTTAGCAACGGCCTGCTGCTTGGAATATTTTGAATACATGTGGTTATGTGTGGCAACGTTGTGAGAATGACGCCTCATTGTTAGGCCTGCTTACTTCTCCCCGTGTTGTTTAACGTACAGGAGCACAGTTGAGGGAGGACAGGGGACGCTGTCATTTCCTTGCCAGTATTTTACCACAAGACTTTGTGGAGTTTAAAGTCGGAATGGAGGAACTCCACGAGTGGTTACCAGCAATCTACCATCTCTGGTGTTGAGACAGAGCACTCTCAGGCGATGTGAAGCGGGGATCTGGCAATTTGCAAGATATGACTGCTTGTACCAGCTTGTACCACGATGGCTAGTTGTTGTTTGTGTACATTGGAACAACTGTCCAATTTGGACACGAAACTCAGCTGTTCACAAGAGGAGCGCTGCTGATTCCCATCGCTATGTCATTGGCGGGTGATCCCTCTGGCTCCATTCAATTTGATTTTCAATTTTGCATGATGATGCTGTACTGTCTCAATGTAATCTACTATTCCAACTCGCTGGTACTTAAGTATGATTGTGTCCGTGTCTAGGAAGATTTTTTAGTGAACTGTACGCAAAAACGGAATTTCACTGTGCTTGCGACTATAAAGTACCAATGAATGAATGTGGCAACTGATGCAACTTGTTGGACCATCATCAAGGGCACTTCACTGTGGTTCTGGAATCAGAAAGACAAGGCAGTCAAGGTAAGGCCGTTGATTTCTAATACTCAAAAGACATTAGAAAACTATGATAGATTATTATGTAAGTGATTTGTGATTATTCCTAGATCAGGGATCCAGATTATTTACTCAAATCCTCCTTGAATCACAAGTGCTTTCTCATAGTGTGAATAGGATAGGGTGAATTCATAGTTTTTTACCTAGAGTAGGGGAGTCGAGAACCAGAGGATATAAGTTTAAGGTGCGAGGGGAAAGATTTAATCGGAATCTGAGGTGCATTATTTCACAGAGGTTGTTGGGTATATGGAACAAGCCGCCAGAGGATGTAGTTGAGGCAGGTACTATAATAACATTTAAAAGACATTTCAACACGTACATAGATAGGATTACAGGGATATAAGGCCTAACGCGGGTAAGTGGGACTATTGTGGATGGGGCAATATGGCCTGCGTGGGAAGGATGAGCCAAAGGGCCTGTTTCCTTGCTGTATGACTCTATGACAGGTTATTAAAGATCTCCAGGTAGCAATGTAGGATTGCAGTCTTGGACTTGAATTGTTCATCCAGGTCTCCAGTAATGTAACACTGTAACAATGTTCCTTCGGTGTACCCTGCTTGCTGTGCTCATCCATGTACAAACAGTTCCTGGCTCGTGTGACTTGATAGTGGACAGTCCCAAAAGTCTTGACACGTTTTATTTTTCCTAGTCCAGGAGCAATACGATTAATTTTAGTGCTGATGTCCCAGTTGTGATCAACTAACACTGCAAAGAGGATTGAAATTGACCTACATGCTTTTGCGCTATCTGAGTGTTTAATCCCTTAAGCCATTCAGAGGAGCTCCAAATTAAGTGGATTGATACTGCACCCTCTGCCAGTTCTCTGCCTTTTTCCACCTGCACACTGATCATTGTCATAAGGTCATAAGTGATAGGAGCAGAATTAGACCATTCGGCCCATCAAGCTGATCTATCTCTCCCTCCTAACCCCATTCTCCTGCCTTCTCCCCACAACCCCTGACACCTGTGCTAATCAAGAATCTATCTATCTCTGTGTTAAAAATATCCACTGACTTGACCTCCACAGCCTTCTGTGGCAAAGTATTCCACAGATTCACCACCCTCTGACTAAAGAAATTCCTCCTTGTCTCCCTCCTAAAGGAACGTCCTTTAATTCTGAGGCTATGACCTTGAGTCCTAGACTCTCCCACTAGTGGGAACAGTAGTCTCCTTCCGTTAGGAATTTATTTAGTCCCACGTAACTTGTTGCATTCCTCCACAGATGCATTCAATGTGAGCAAATTTAGACTTTACTTTAGATTTTAGGGATACAGCATGGAAACAAGCCCTTCAGCCCATGGAGTCTGCGCTGACCAGCGATCATCTCGTACAGTAGCACTATTCTACACAATTCTAGCCAATTAACCTACAAACCTGTATGTCATTAGAGTGTGGGAGGGAACCGGAGCACTGGGAGGTAACCCACATGATCAAAGGAAGAATGTACAAACCTCATACAGACAGCATCCATAGTCAGGATCCAACCTGGGTCTCTGGCGCTGTAAGGCAACAAATCTACCACTGTGCCGTCACTGTTGAAATTTGAAAACCATTTTCCAGCACAGCGTGGATAGGTTGAGATGATCCACTGAACCTGCCTGTCTGAATTTTTCGGGCTAGGGAAGCTCCTATCTTTTTGCTGATATACTGTACTTCAAGCCCTCCTGCATTTGACCACAATTCAGAGGTGGGGCGTGGGAATAGTTTGTTGCCATGCTCAGCTGGTGGAAACAGGGTTCTAAACACCACTAGAAGCAGTAATTGTTTTCAAAAAGCACTCTGCTTGTTGTATTGAATATAATTGCACGATCAACCTCATAAATAAACACCAAGCTGTGTCACGGCGGAATCTCAGTAGTTGCTAGTCATCTCATTCTGTGGTGCGAGAGCTGAACAAAACGGACTGGAATGATGGCTTCATTTTGTACTCTTTGGACCGGGTCTGAACTAGGTTACAGTTAAAACAATAGTGCTACATCTGGGTCCTGTATCTGGGCTGGAAATTCCTCTTTTAGAGCTTTTTAAAATTTCCATCTAATTTGGTGGGGATTAATTCGAGTTAATGCTAGCGCTTCCTGAAATGCCTGCTATTTTAGCAGCTGCCAATCTTAAACATCATCCCACCTGCCATTTTTCTCCTCAAAATTCCGGGAAACTCTTCCTCGTGCTTCACCGTATTTTCGTTTTCATGTGAAAGTTTGGAAGCGCAACAGTTTGTTCCTTTATCCTGTTGGTAGATGAGTGGCCATTAAATTTCCCATGGTGCGTGAGTGAGTGACAGAATCTTGGGGGAGTTGATGGGAATGTGGAGAGAATAGGATGGGATTTATGGTCAGCGTGGACTCAGTGAGCCAAAAGGCCTGTTTGAATGTTGTCTGACTCTATGTGGACCGTGTCGAGTCCCTACCTCGTACCTTCATCCTCTCACCCTCTGTGGCCATGGTTGAAGGATGATTTTTATTTTATCCTCTCTAAGTTTCAGCCATATTTGATTGGTTAATATTCATGCCACTTGATATCCCACTCCAATGCCTTGTTCATTAAAACATGCAAACCCTATGCGGATATTTCATCATTGATGGAGGTGCTTGCTTTAGAATGAGATAATGGATCATCCAATCTCTTAGGTGGACATAAAAGATCCCATTGGTGCAATGGAGAAAAAGAGTTGGTGAGTTATCCTCAGCCCCGACCAGTATTTATTTTTCAGCCAGCTTGTTATGATCAAACTGTTGTATGTAGGAACCGGCTGTGTGGGAAATAGGTTGGCATGTTTCCTACATCACTCTTGTGAGTGCACTTTGGAAGTACTTCATTGTACTTCCCCTATCCCTTCAAAGTCAAGAGCACTTGGAAAGAATGTCAGAGATTTGAAATTATCGAAGTCAACGCAAGCTGACGATAAAGAAGGCCGAGAGGAAGTGTATAGGAGCTCTAGAGATATCAACTGATTACATCAAAGAAAAGGCAGTCAATCCAATTTATGAAAAATTCATTGTGCTTCACAAACTAGGTGGGCAAAGTATTTACCCAAGTGTGTAAAGCAAATCATATATATCATTTGCACTTTTAAAGTACACAAATACATCTCGGAGGTCTCCAGATATATAGTTCAGTAACTGTTACTTAGACAAACGTACAAGCTACTTTACATACTACAGAAGCCCACAAACAGCAGTGAGATAGAAAGCAAAATAAGATCAAGTAATGAGTAGGTAGACAAAAATGCTGGAGTAACTCAGGCAGTATCTATGGAGCGAAGGAAATAGGCAACGTTTCGGGCCGAAACCCTTCTTCAGACTGATGATATTTCCTTCGCTCCATAGATGCTGCCTTACCCGCAGAGTTTCTCCAGCATTTTCGTCGATTTTCCAGCATCTGCAGTTCCTTCTCAAACAAGTAATGAGTAGTCCTGCTCTTCAAACTGTGCCAATTGATTTGTTTTACATCCACCGGGATAATATATGTTCATTGATAAGTTAGACAGAATAATTTAAGACTCCACAATGCCTTTCCTGGAGGACAGGCAATATTGGCTAATACTGCAATTTGGATTCATTTGATTTAAGTTGAATTATGTTCATTTCACACTGACCAGTCACATTACTCCCAAACATTCAAGGCTTTAGGGAAATAATCAAGAAAATAAGAGTGGCAAAGGCTTATTGTGGGACATGGATATTAACCCAGATTGGAAATGTAATCCAATGTTAATATCTGGGAAATAGGAGATCGAGGCTCTGCTAAAACAAATAGATTGAGGTTAAATTATGGTCACAAGAAGATAATCCAAAACTAAAGAGCAAAAAAACCCAGTAGATGCTGAAAATCAAAACCAGATACAGAAAATGCTGGAAGAACTCAGCAGATCAAACATCAGTGGAGGAGTTGGCATTTCAGGTCAAGGACCATTCATCAGAACTGAAATGGATGATCAGCCATGATCACATTGAATGGCGGTGCTGGCTCAAAGGGCCGATTGGCCTACTCCTGCACCTATTGTCTACTGTCTATTGAATAATAGGAAAACAAGAGCAAGTTAAATTACAGGGGAGGGGGGGGATTAGGTTGGGAAAAAAAATGCCTGGTGTTATTTGTAGATTGAAGTTTTGAGAGGGCTAGAATACAAAAACAGGGATGTAATGTCGAGGCTTTATAAGGCATTGGTCAGACCATATTTGGAGTATTGTGACCAGTTTTGGGCTCTATATCTCAGGAATGATGTGCTGTTGTTGGAGGGTGTCCAGAGGAGGTTTCGCAGAATGATCCCAGGAATGATTGGGTTAACATGATGAGGGTTGTCGGCACTGGGCCTGCACACACTGGAGTTTAGAAGGATGAGGGGGAACTCATTGAAGCTTACTGAATAGTGAAAGGCGGAGAGCATGTTTCCACTTGTGGGAGAGTCTAGGACCAGAGACCGTAGCCTCATAATAAAAGGACGTACCTTTATAAAGGAGATGAGGAGGAATTTCTTTAGTCAGAGGGTGGTGAATTGGTGGAAATTCATCGCCACAGACAGCTGTGGAGGCCGGCAATGGGTATTGTTAAGACGAAGATTGACAGATTCTTATAAGAATATAAGCTATAACTTATGAATTTATGTAATTTCATTTTACCCACAGTTGATTTCACCAGCAATCATTTCTGGGTGAAATCACATTTGAGTTGCAAAATTGGACATGCAATGCTCAACCCACTTTCGTGTGCCTGACCTTTTGCACTTGATAATATAATTTCCTGCATAATGTTCAATTTCACTTGCACCTGAAGACATCATGAATTGGAGCTCAAAAGGTATGGTAATTGTCTGAAGAAGGGTTTCGGCCCGAAAAGTTGCCTATTTCCTTCGCTCCATAGATGCTGCTGCACCCGCTGAGTTTCTCCAGCATTTTTGTGTACCTTCTGGTAATTATCTTCTTCTTGCGTATGGCGTGCACAGCCTAACGTTGTAAGACAACTTGTTCTGTTTGATCTTCTGTTTGTGCACGGCAGGTTGATTGCATTTGTCGAAAGAGGGTGGACCACGTGAAGGTTGCAATCTCCCAGCCCTATGGTCATTGTGAGTAAAGTCCACACCGAGTCAAGTGTACATTGCTTGCCTCACTATTTGAAGGGACAAATTACTGACACTGGAAGACCCTACTGAGGATTTTCAGAACTGTTCTTTGATTCTGAGGCCGTGGCCTCTTATCTAGGCTTTTCATTGGGGTCAATGTGATCAACCCTGATTCTTCCAGCAAGAACAGACCCAGAGCCTTCAACTTCCCCTCATACGTTAACCCGATCATCCCCGGGATCATTCTCGTAAACCTCCACTGAACCCTCTCCAAAACCCGCACAAAATGTGGCTTATAAAGCCTCAGCATTACTTTCTTGCCTTTATTCCCCTCGAAATGAATGTGAGCATTGCCTTCCCTACTGCCGACTCAACCTACTAATCAATCTTTTGGGAATAGACACAAAATGCTGGAGTAACTCAGCGGGACAGGCAGCATCTCTGGATAGACAATAGATGCAGGAGTAGGTCATTTAGCCCTTCGAGCCAGCACCGCCATTCAATGTGATCATGGCTGATCATCCACAGTCAGTACCCTGTTCCTGCCTTCGCCCCATATTCCCTAACTCCGCTATCTTTAAGAGCCCTATCTAGCTCTCTCTTGAAAGTATCTAGAGAACCTGCCTCCACCGCCCTCTGAAGCAGAGAATTCCACAGACTCGCAACTTTCTGTGTGAAAAAGTGTTTCCTCATCTCTGTTCTAAATGGCCTACCCCTTATTCTTAAACTGTGGCTCTGGGCTCCCCCAACATCGGGAACATATTTTCTGCCTCTAGTGTGTCCAAACCCTTAATAATCTTATATGTTTCAATAAGATTCCCTCTCTCCCTTCTAAATTCTAGAGTATACAAGCCCAGCCGCTCCATTCTCTCAGCATATGACAGTCCCGCCATTCTGGAAATTAACCTTGTGAACCTATGCTGCACTCCCTCAATAGCAAATATGTCCTTCCTCAAATTTGGAGACCAAAACTGCACACAATACTCCAGGTGTGGTCTCACTAGGGCCCTGTACAACTGCAGAAAGACCTCTTTGGTCCTATGGTAGACAAAAATGCTGGAGAAACTCAGCGGGTGAGGCAGCATCTATGGAGCGAAGGAATAGGTGACGTTTCGGGTTGAGACCCTTGTTCAGACACTTCTTATTCTGTTTGGTCCTATGCTCAACTCCTCTTGTTATGAAGGCCAATATGCCATTCGCTTTCTTCACTGCCTGCTGTACCTGTATGCTTACTTTCCTTGACTGATGAACAATGACTCCCCCAGATCCCGTTGTACTTCCCCTTTTCCCAACTTGACACAGTTTAAGTAATAGTTCCAGCCTCCCCAACATCTCCCTATAACTCAGACCCTTGAATGCTGCCATGGGGAATGTGTCATTAATTACTGACGCCATCCTTGGATTGGTGAGCAGCAGGTTTTCAGAAGCGGCAATTGATCGAATGTTGTCTCGTTGGGAATTGCATAGGTCTTGGTTCAGCGCGTTATTCTGCAATGTTCCTTCAAGCTACTTTGACCAATTTTTTGAGCAACTGCATGACTTTTTTGATTTGATGTTGGAGCTAAATGCCATGACGTTTTAGCAAACGGTTTACCAGCATCTCTGGAGAAAAGGAATAGGTGACGTTTCGGGTTGACATCCTTCTTCGGACCACCTTCTTTGATTATGTTGCCTTCTTCTCTAAGGCAGTGTGAAGTGTAGATGGAAGTTGCTTCATAGTTAGGTGATTCGAGGACATGGAGAAAGAGCAAACAAAAATATAATCACGATGAAGGGACCAACATGAACGAAAAGTGACAAAAATAAAGACAGAAAGGAAAGTGGAAAATAATAGTGAAATGACCCAGGAAACAACCCAGGAGTACTGTCCTATATGTAAAAAATCATCTACTTAGAGTCTTTTCTGTCGGCAGACTGCAGCCCAGTCAGTGTTGTCTTTATAGACGTTTCACTGAATGTGCTTCAGGTTTATTTTTTACACACCCGAGTCCATTTTTAAAAGATTTTTAAGCTGTTACTCTCTGGCTCTCTGAAATTTTCAAAGCACTTGAGAGGAACACTGACGGCACTGGAAAAATAGCCTACAGCTGTTAACCAGTGGGAGAATATGGTAAAAATGGTGTTGAGGGATATAATACTAGTCTCTTCATGCTAGCACTGGTCTGGAGCAAGTGACTGGTAAATGGAAGGTACATTTTCCCACTTCATTGAATACTTTGGAAAATCCAGTCCTTCTGTGCTGAAACCACAGGATGAAGAAGGATGCAATATATAAATAACATATCTTAATCCCTTCATCAGGTCATTGAGTAATAATTTATTTGACAGATAACAGATCCCATTACACCTGGGCAGGACTGGACCCTTTAGTTTGATATTACTTGCACTGATTTTGCTCCACCCTTTGCAATGCACTACCTGCCAATTTGCACTTAAATAGACTCACTCATAATCACAGATTTTCTCTCTCTGTTTCTCGCCCACTCACCCACCCACCCACAGAGTAACTCATAATCACTTGATCACGAACACACAATACAATCTCAGCCCAAAGCTGAGAATGTTCAAGTGAGGGTTTTGTAATTGTAAACATGTCCGTCTTTCTTAGCCAGTCACATCTTGCAGTTGCTTGGGGGATAAGTCAGGTCTGCACTTTTACCCGTGTATACCTTTTCCCTCACCCTCGTTCACAACTTCTCGAATCCACTCACTACCTGCTCACTGTTACTTTCCGCTTCAAGAAATTTTGAATAAGCAAAACATATTTTATTTAAGTGGGACCTTCACAATGTGTTGAGCTTTGTAACCAATGAAGGAGCTTTGAAAGCGATTTTCCGCTGGAGTGTAGGAGGATGGGAGTTGCTTGTGGGTTGTAAAGTGACCCTATCATCTGCTCTTTTTGTTATCGGAGTTACAGGATAAACATTGGCATGGAATCTCTTGCATCCATCCACGAGATAGTGTAAGGTCTTGGCCTTGATTTAATGTCTTATCTGAAAGACTTCTGGCGGTGAAAATTTCTCCCACTATGCTGAGCTGGGGGCCAGAGGAAATCTCGTGCCTGAGCCTCTGCAGTTGGACTTTGAACCTGTTAGATTCAACTGTTTTCTAAAGGTGGTGAAATTCAAGTGAGGATTTCATTTACTGATTACTGTCCAGTGATCTTGAGACAGAACAGCGCAGGACCAATTAGTTGAGAACGGGATCAGATTATCTTGTAATGTGACACAAGGAACTACTGGTGGCGGAATTTTGAGCAATATATAAAGTGCTGGAGTAACTCAACGGGCCAGTCACCATCTGTGGAGGGAATGGACAAGTGTTGTTTCGGGACGGGACCCTTCACTTGTAATGATATACGGTTAAATTGTCCACTCTCATTCATGGTGGTCATTTATTTTCTTTTTTTCTGGCAGACCGAATGTGGCCATTTGGCCCATTAAGCCTGTGCCAGCTTTATTCAGAGCAACTTCATCCTCCATTCCTTCTCTCCTTATCTCCCTGCACCTAGCATTCTCCCTTTGCCTGTTTACTGCTTCTCTCTCTACCGACACCCCCCCCCCCCACCACCACCACCGACTGCCCATTTGATTATTTTCTCCACTAATCTACACCATGGGGTAATATAATCCAGCCAATTATCCCATGAGCACATCTTTAGGATATGGGACGAAGCCTGGAGCTCTAGACTACGGGAGTCTGTGCAGGCTCCATGCAGACAGTTCCTGAGATCGGGATTGAGGCCAAGTCAGTGAACTGAGAGGCAGCAGCCCTAACTATGGCACTGTCTTGTCAACATGCATTTACAAAGAGGTGTTGATTCATATGGACTTGTTTTCCAGCAAGAATCATGTCTTTTAGATGAAGAGAGAGGAAGATTTAGGGATTTTAAAAAACTGACTCATTTAATTTAAATATTTAAAGATGAAGGTGATAAGAGAGCAAAGCACTTAGAATTCACCCATTCCACACTGCACATTATTATGTTCATTTTCTTCCACTTCTATGGAGTAATCGCTAGTTGAAAACCCAAGAGAATTATAATTCATTAGAAGAGAAATAGTGATGCTGCTGTGGTAACATCAGTCACTGTGATTCTCACATTGAGCATCTTTCAGTGGCCATTAGTTGATGTGTAGTTCTACAAATACAGGCCAATCAGGATTCCATTTAACAGAAGATAGCCCTGCTTGTTTTATGACCACCCATGTTCCAATCATCAACAGTAAGCAAAGCCTCCTCCTGTAAAACCCCATGCAATTGCTTCGGTGCAGGCAAAACCATATGTTTACATAAAATCTATAATCACGGCTTGCACAGACAATCTAGCATCTTTACAAACAATGAATTTCAATTTTGGTTACAAACTCTTGTTATGTGGTGAAATGTAACAGCTCTTTGTGTGAAGCACTCTATCCCACAAATGGACATTGGTTGTGCTTTTTATTAATCTTTTGAAATGTTAGCTGAGTGAGAGACTCTTGCTCTGCAAACTGTACAAGAGTTTTCATAATGAACCATCGGAAGTGACTGGCTGCACTTCCATATCTTGCATGCGAATGGTGCTCCTGTGTTTCCTGAACATCAATATAGATTAGATACGGAAGTGCTGGAAAGGAGGTTGAAAGCACAGTCTGAAAACTCAGACGTGAGAGTGGAATTGAAGTGAGAGTCACAGAAGGCAGAGGCCAATTCACAGGTTGTTTTCAAGAGAAAGTTAGATTTAGCTCTTGGGGCTAAAGGAATCAAGGGATATGGGGAAAAAGCAGGAACAGGGTACTGATTTTGGACGATCAGCCATGATCATATTGAGTGGTGGTGCTGGTTCGAAAGGCAAAATGGCCTACTCCTGCACCTGGTTTCTATGTGACAGAGTAAGCTAAATGTGATCCAAATATGTAACGTCAACAATGAAGGCAGAAAACAAAAATAATAATTAGATATTCCCGTCCACTCCCTATCTGCTTTAATGCCCGTTTATTAAAATTACCAGCCCAGAATCTGCTTGGTAACCTGTGTGGATCGTGATGATACACTAAAAATCCAAACAAACACTGCACTGCAACCCAAACAGATCCCTGCCAGATTGCCTTCATCTATTTGGGATGGATTTCTACGTGAAGTGCTGCTACATGAATGCAAGACAAAAGGTTTTAGTTTCTGCATTGTATGAATGTTTTAATATTAGTTACTGCCTTGCAGGATCTAATGAGATTGATTATTACTAATTTTGAAAAGCTCAGAATCAGAATAGTACTTTATTTGCCAAGTATGTTTTGCAACATACGAGGAATTTCATTTGCGAAGTCAGTCATTACAAATAAAAGCAACAGATCACCCGAAGCACATTTTAACATGAACATCCACCACAGTGACTCCTACACATTCCTCACTGTGATGGAAGGCGAAATAAAGTTCACATCTCTTCCCTTAGTTCTTCTGCGGTCGGGGGCCTCGAGCCCTCCGTTGACGGGACAATCTTGACTCCCTTAGCCGGTGGCATTTTGGCCCTCTGCGTCGAGGTGATCAGCTCCCGCATCGGGAGGATGTCAGCTCCCCCACGCCGGACGATCGAACCTCGCGTCGGGGCTGGTCGAACCTTCCACGACGTTGGAGCTCCCGACTCAGCCTCTCCCGAGACTGCGAGCCCTTGACGGTAAGTCTGCAGGCCGCGGTTGGAGCGATCCCAGGCAAGGGATCCGCTCCGATGTTAAGTCCGCGCCCCGCGGTGGGGCTCACGACAGTCCGAGGAGGCCTCCAGCTCCATCGATGGAAGGCCGCAGAGCGCGTTGGAGAATGCGATGTGAAATCAATCACATCTCCGGCAAGGTGAGAATCTGAATACAAGTTTCCCCCTCCCCCCACATAAGACAAACCGAAGAACATTAAAACAAACTTTTAACAAACACTAAAAATAAAAAAAAGATTTTAAAAACGACCACTGCCGGTGGAGCAGCCATCGACGGCACCCCTGGTGGTAAAAGCTCCAGCATTTACGGGTAGGATTTACAAACATAATAACATGTCCTTATTACATTTGGCATTCAGCATCTTCTGGGTAAAAGAAATACTGACATGAAGAGATGTAGCTTCTCACAGAGAAATGCTGGACTAACGCAGTGGATCAGGCAGCATCTATGGAGAAAAGATAGATGAAGTTTTGGGTCAAGAAGAAGGGTCTCGACCTAAACCATCACCTATTCCTTTTCTCCAGGGATGGTGCCTGACCCGTTGAGTTACACCAACATTTTGTGTCTGTCTTTGGTGTAAACCAGTGTCTGCTGTTCCTTCCTACTCTCGTTCTCACAGAATCTAGCTCCAGACTCCTTGGTTCGAGCCGACCCTGGAGTGTTGCCTGTGACCACATTATCTCTGGATGCTGTGGTTTCCTGCCACATCCAAAGGCAAAGTGATAGGTTACACCTGGTGTAGGTAGGTGGCAACAAAAATCCATGGGGTTGATGGGCAAGTGTGAGAGAAAATTCATTTCAGTTGTGCAGGGAGGTAGGGCTGAGGGGAATGTGGCTCAGGAGAATGTTTTTCTGGTGTTGTTTCAAGCATTGGCATCCGTCCATCTGCGAGAGATGATAGTGTGTCTTTGATGTTATCCGGCTTGGAGAGAGGGATGTTTCATCTGTGGTTGTATTTCCTGCTGTGGCTGACTAGGCCTGTACCTGCCAGGCAGGCCCTCCCGTAACTTCCATGGGTGAAGTTTTCTCTGGCCGTTGTATGTGGGTGTGCGTTGCTATTGATGTTGATCATTTTGTAGCTTTGTCGTCTGCTCTCCAGGGTTTTGAACTAAATACTGTTGTGGTGCGTCATGCCCGCCTGGAGGTGCTTTCTCCACCTCCTCCTGCCCCTAGAATAAGATGTAACAATGCCATAGGATAAAACAATCGTTATCAAAGATAACTGTGTTCCCGTATTTTAAACTAAGTTTGATTCTTTGTTCGGTTCAGTTTATTGTCACGTGTACTGTGGTACAGTGAAAAGCGTTGATGAGGTACGGAATTTCTTCTGGGGAAAAGGTCCTCCACCGGGTTACAGCAGGGTTGAATTCCTGAGAACTGTTCGTAACCCAGGAGTTAGAAATGCAGCCACAAATCAAGTTGCCACACATGAGAAGATGCCTGCAGAGATGCGTTGTCCCGTCGGAATAGATAGCCCGGAGAAGCATTTTATATCTCATTTTACTATTTTCATTAATGAAGCTGAACTTAACAAATTTAGCTGGAGCCTTTCTTAGGCTAATAATGATATTTTAAAAGGTTACCAAAGATGAGTTTTTAAGTAATAATGTATGTTTTAAACGGGCACTGCTGCTGGGCCGAATGGCCTACCTCTGGGTAGGTTTCACAAAATGGATATCAATGCGTTAACTAGAATGAATTATTTCCGGATTTGATGTGACTAAATTCCAGCTAGTGTCCACCCCTCAGCAGCAGTGAACTATCCCACCTGTATCCCAAACGCTTGATCATATGTACGGGCTGTGACCAAGTCAGGCTTCATAAACTGGGGAGGGCCTGTGTGAGCCACTTTATTGTCTTGCAGTGTGTTAACATCCACTTTTATCCCACAATAGTTCCCCTTGCAATTCCTCGCTCAAAGCCAAGAAGAGTGGATCTGAACGAAGTCACCTGGGGCATGGGGGTTGAAATTCAGATGTCAGGGTGAATTTTGGCCACTGATCTTGGAGGCGAAAGGGCCATGTTTAAACACACAGTGGCTGCAATGAAGAAAAACAGTGAGGTGCTGTGGCTGGAATTGTGATTTTTAAAATCCAACAGTTTCTCCAGAGGACTGTCAGATTGCATGTGATGTGTGTATGGTTTCAGTTGTTACCTAGGCATTGAACTTGGTTTATCGTATGTAAATGCTTGCAGTTCTTATTAAGGTATAAGAGGTTACATTATATTCTTGGATTTGCATACAGTCATTGCTAATTCAATGGGCAGATTAGTAGAACAGGAAGATAGATATCAATTGTATTTTTCTTTATTTTTTGGAGTAGGTTATTGTTGTTAATAAGACCTGTATTTATTATCACTTTTTCATTGTCCATACAAAGCTGTCTCATAAGGTCATAAGTGATAGGAGCAGAATTAGGCCATTCGGCCCATCAAGTCTGCTCTGCCATTCAATCATAGCTGATATATCTCTCCTAACCCCATTCTCCTGCCTTCTCTTAACCTTTCTATCTTTCCCTCGACCCCATTCTCCTGCCTTTTCCCCTTAACCCCTGACACCCGTACTAATCAAGAATCTATCTCTGCCTTAAAAATATCCACAGCCTTCTGTGGCAAAGAATTCCACAGATTCACCACCCTCTGACTAAAGAAATTCCTTCTCATCTCCTTCCTATACCTTCTTCCCAACGGCAACGGAGAGATGAGTGTGTGGCCAGGATGATGTGGGTCTTTGATGATGTTGGCAGCCTTTTTAAGGCAGCGACTGCGATAGATCCCTTCGATGGTGGGGAGGTCAGAGCCGATGATGGACTGGGCAGTGGTCACAACTTTCTGCATTTTTTCCCCCTCCTGGACGTTCAAGTTGCTGAACCAAGCCACAATGCAGCCAGTCCGTATGCTCTCTACTGTGCACCTGTAGAAGTTCAAGAGAGTCCTCCTTGGTGGAAGGTAATGTCCGATTAAAGATAGTTTGAAGGTTTCCAATGAGGTAGATGGAGGCCAGGACCGCCCTCTAGTTGGTGAGAGAATGGTTCAATTGCCCGATAACAGCTGGGAAGAAACTGTATCTAGAGCTGTGGGTTTTCAAACTTCTGTTCCTCTTGCCTAATGGGAGAGGGGAGAAGAAAGTGACCAGGGTGAGACTGGTCCTTGATTATGCTGGTGGCTTTGCTGAGGCAGCATGAAGTGTAGATGGAGTCAATGAATGGGAGGTTGGAGCATTTGGTGGTGGAGAGAATAATTGTAGAGGATGGGCATGAACTTCATTGAGTGTTGTTGCAAACCACATTCATCTGGGTAAGTAGCAAGTTGATGGATAGCTTTGGGGTATCAAAAATCACGTCACTCTCCCTAGGACAGCCAGTCTCTACTAACCTGATCTGGTAGCCACAATATTTACATGGCTGGCCCAGCAGTTTCTTGTCATTGGTGACTACTTTAATGGGACTTTACTAATGGTGGGGAACCCAATGACTGAACATCTAGGATAGGTGGTCCAGTATTAGAATGTAGACTGATCGATGGGATTTAATTATTTTTTACTGGCCAGATGCTACATGTTAGTTCAGCAATTGTAATTTGCTTTGACCCACTCACAATATTTAACCTCTTTTCTGCCACAACATAGGAGCCACAGGCACAATTCAACACTTGGATATTAAAAGGTACACAATTATGTCTGGAGTGACAATGTGCAGGTCTGTGACACTTCAAGTCTACGGATTGTTTTATGTTCCACAGTCTCCTCCTCATTACCACAGTTGCAAATTGGAGAGGTTCTTAATTCCCATATTTTCTTCAGTGTCATCTGATTATTTGTGCCGATGGGATTTGAAGATGACCATAGCTCGTGTTGGCATCAACGCAAGTAACGCAAGAAAATGAAACCATGCGAGAACCTGTCTGATTTATCAATTATAGGGGAGTGAGTACAGCCTCAAATCCCTGCAACTTGGTGTTGCAATAAATGTTTAGTCTTGGAACAGTGATCAACATGAAGCATTGTGGCTGGGATCCAACCACATAAACGTTCTGTTATATCCTGTGGTTTAGACTGAAGTCCAGAGTAAGAGCAAGACAAGAGTGTAGATTAAGCTCGTGGCTTTTCAAGCCTGCTTTGCATTTTACCAAGATATTATGAATCCTCTCTTTAATTCACTTTCCTATCAAATTCCTAGATTCCAAAGATGTTTGGATCAACCTTCTACAAAACACCCCAATGGGATACGTAATTGCAAAGGTTCATAACTGAAGACTTTTCCTCCATGTCCTAAGTTACATGGCTTCATAACTCCCATTTCCAGATCTCTTAGTGAAGAAACTGCCTGTCGGCATCCATTCTGTAAAGCCCTCGAGATGTAATACATTTCCACAAGATCACACTCTTCTGAAGTCCAGTGTGTATGCCCAACAGTTGTATTTCATTCAAGAAATCAATTCAAGTTCAAGTGAGTTTATTGTCATGTGTCCCTGATAGGACAATGAAATTCTTGCTTTGCTTCAGCACAACAGAACATAGTAGGCATTGACTACTAGACAGATCAGTGTGTCCATTTAGCAATCCTTTATGTAAATTTAAAGCCTCCTCAGTAATAGGCACTAAAAGTGGCCTCTGGTCGCTTTCAACAATTAAAGCAAGACATCTTCATTCTTCTAAAGACACAAAGTGCCAGAGTAACTCAGCGGACCAGGCAGCTTCTCTGGAGACTGCGGATAGGTGATATTTTGGGTCAGAACCCTTCTTCAAACTGAAGAAGAATCCCAATCCGAAATGTCACCTATCCACATTCTCCAGAGATGCTGCCTGACCTGCTGAGTTACACTGGCACTTTGTTTTAATTTTGTAAACTGGCATCTGCAGTTCTTTCTTTCCACATGCTTATTCTTATATCCAACATCCTATCCTGACAATAAATAATAATAATAATAATACATTTTATTTGTGGGCGCCTATACAAAAGTCTCAAGGACACCTTACAGAATTTAACAAAGAAACATATAGACGGAGTAAAATAAGTTATAAAGACATCACCAATACACAAATTATAGACAGAATTCGATCCAAAGACAAAAAAAAATCAGAAACACAATAAAGGCCTCCATACATTTTTTCACACTAGTTGCTCTTTTTATCTACATATTAACTTGGAGCATCTCTTGAATCAGCTCAATGAGATCTCAATGTGCACTAATATTTACCCGTCTCTCATTGTTTAAAAAAATCAGCTCTCAGAAAAAGAACGCCCTTTATTCCCCTCTGTGAAGCTCATCTGGCACCATTTTGTCCATTCAACTTTAGTGCCTGTTTCACATTGCAGAACCCTCTGAATACCATATTGTAACAGATGAAGATTTGTTTTGCAAGGCAAAGCATTTGGGAAGTGCATATATGCTAGAGGTTCTGATCCCTCTTCATAATGTTTATATGGAATTTTCATGTCAACCAACATCAGTCTGTAGCTCACTGTTTTCTCTCAATCTCTTGTTTGCATTTGGAGTATTGTGTGCATTTTGGAGCATTATGTGTCTTTCTGGTCACTCCATTACAACAAGATGTGGAGGGTACAGCAGAAGTTTACCATTAGAGTGTGTTATCTACCAAAAGAGATTGGACAGACTTGGGAATTGTCTTCTCTGGAACATCGGAGTTTGAGGGGAGACTTGATGGAATTATATAAAATTGAGAGGCATAGATAAGGTAGGCAGTAGAACTTTTCTCTCAGGGTGGAGATATCAAGGACTATAGGACATAGCTTTAAGGTGAGAGGGGCAAAGTGTAAGGAGATATGCAAGGCATTTTTTTAAACGTTGAGAATGGTGGGTGCCTGGAATAAGCGTCTGGTGGTGATGGATGTACGGATACAGTAGTGCCATATAAGAGGCTTTCAGATAGGCACTTAGATGCAGGGAATGGAGGCATATCAATCACTTGCAGGTAGGGGAGACTACTTTAATTTGGCATCATGTTTGGCACAGATATTGGGGGCCAAAGAGCCTGTTCCTGTGCTGCAATATTCTATGTATGTTCTTACTATATCTTTTGCTACCTTCAAATGCCAGAGCATTGTTTTCCAAGAGATAGCCCATTATTCCTGAGCGATTCATTTCCGTAATCCCGTGATTTTCTCTGTAATTGTATTTTATTGTAAATTAAATTATTTAGTGCCTCACTTTCATTAGACCCTTCATTCCACCCAAATTCTGAAATGTTCATTGTGACATCTCCTGCGAAAACGGATAGTTTTTGAAACATCGGGCACTTCTTTTTCTGTATTTTGATTTCTTCTGATTTTGCTTCTGAAGGAACCAGATAGAATTTGACCCTTTTTACATACTCGTAAAAGGACAGTCATAGACCTATATTGTCATACGTCCTGAAATGGACAATGAAAGACTTACTAAATGTTGTAATTGTACCGCTGTAGAGAGGGTCAATAACTTCAAGTTCCAAGGCATCGATATCACAGCAACCTAACCTGGTCCTATCGCAGTAATATAGTGATCAAAATAGCTCAGTCAAAATCCACAAGTTCTCTTAGATTTAGTTTAGTTTAGAGATACAGCATGGAAACAGGCCCTTCGTCCCACCGAGTCTGGATTGCCCAGTAATCCCCGTACACTAGCACTATCTTGCACACTTACAATTTTACCAAAGCCAATTAACCTACAAACCTGTACATCTTTGGAGTGTGGAAGGAAACCATAACACCTGGCGAAAACCCACGTAGTCACAGGGAGAACATCATACAGATAGCACCCATAGTCAGGATTGAACCCGGGTCTCTGGCGCTGTAAGGCAGCAGTTCTGTCGCTGTACCACTGTGCCGCCTTGGGCACGGTTTATTATACGGACATCTGAAGGAAAATTGGCATGTCCATGAGGATTCTATCGAGCTTCAACAGCTGCCATTTCCTCTGGTAGCTCATTCCATGTACTCGCCACTCTGTGTGTGCAAAGGGTTCTCCTCAGGTCCCTTTGTAATCTATCTTCTCTCGCCTTTTGTATTGTTTATCCTCATTATGTATTTCCTTCTTTATTAATCCCCTGTTGGTTTCCAAAACTCATCGTCATTAGGTATATAATTTTTCTTGCCGTTGTTATGGGGCTTTTCTTTTAATCTAGTACAATCTTTGATAACTGATAAATTAGCCACAGATGGATCCCTTTTCTCTGGAGTTTTAATCTTCTCAGAGCTGTATATATGTTGAGAATCATGAAATGCTACTTGAAGGTTTGCTTTAAAAACAAAATCGACTTTCATTGTTTTTACTCTCATACCCCATTTTATCTTGTTCTTATGCCTATTTAATTGGCTATTTAATCTGACGCGGTTTACAATTTAAATATGTCACTCTTATATTTAATTTTAAATTATTTCACGTTCTGACCATGACTGGTCTGAAGATAAATTAAGCTGAAGGTACCAATTAAACTGGTCATATTACCTAAGAATATTTGTAAAACTGTCAACCTTACAAGTTGCTTCCATAACATTGATGCAGGAATTGACAATTTTCAATATACCTGAATGTTATTCAGGAATATTAGTCATAGTGGGAGATAACAGGGAAACACGCCCTTTGGCCTCTGGATTCCATACCATCCATCCAGCACCCATTTTCACTAATCCTACACTAATCTTGTTCTGTTTTCCATACATTCCTATCAATTATTCCCAGATTCTCCCATTCACCTCTACTCTACGGGCAATTTACAATAGCCAATTAACCAAATGACCCCACCTGTCTTTGGGATGTGTGAAGGAACTGGATCATATGAAGGAAACACACATGCACAGGGAGAACGTGCAAACCACACAGTCGGCCTCAAGGTCAAGTTTGAACCTGGGTCTCTGGAGCTCTGCGGCCCGAATATGAATATTGCCATATTATTGTTTTGCATTTGCTTCAAACTTCCTTTTTTTAAATTAAAATGTTGGTTAAATTTCCATTGGAAATGGTGCACTCAACAATGATTTTTGTCTCATTGTAAATCCTTTGATTCACTCATTCTAATTTTACATCCTAATGTTCTAAACCAAGATCATTTTTCCATTGTTCGCTTACATAGTTCTTTATGTGTAAACAATCCATTAATTTTCCTTTTTATCAGCCATTTCCAACTATATCTGTTTAGCAATTAAGAACCAGAAAGAAGAGTTGGGAGCAGGAGTCAGCCCTTCAGCTCAAATCTGTTCTTCAGTAATTAAATCAATTCACTTGTCTTTCCTAATGAATCTGTTTTTTCAGTTATGACATCCTCCTCTACTCTCGGCAGAAGCTCATTCCCTGTCCAGTCTGTTTATGGTTCCTCTCTGCGCCACGCCAACTGAATCCTTCCACTTCTCTCCGAATTCTTCTGTCCATCCTTACCACCAAGCTTTATTTCTCTTTGTCATGGATACTCACCTGAATAGACTTACCATTACCGCATTATCGCTTACCATTATTGCATTCTTTTAGTTTCATGTTTTAACATTTTTCCTAATTTGACCTTAATTGTTGATGCAATTTAACCATTAAATTCACTGGTAGAAATTTGTCTGGTGATATGTGCTAGATGCGTGATTTCAGACCTCTTATCATAGTGTTTATTATATTATTATGTATTGTACTCTGGTTCCAAATTTTAGTTTAGAGATACAGCATGGAAAAAGCCCTTTGGCCCAATGAATCCATGCCAACCATTGATCACCTGTTTACACTGCTTCTATGTTGACCCATCTTATCATCCGCTACCTCCACATTAGGGGCATTTTATGTTTAACAGAGGCCAATTAACCTACCACCCAGCATGTCTTTGGGATGTGGGAGAAAACTAGAGCTTCTGGAGGAAACCCTTGCAGTCACAGGAGAATGTGCAAACTCCACACAGACAGTACCGGATGCGTTTGTACCAATGGTTATTGTGGCAGACATAAGATCAGCTCTCCTGAGAGTGAATCTGTGGAAACCAACTGGTCTGATTGGAATCCCTGGTCACATCCTCAGGACCTGTGCAGATCAGCTGGCAGAGGTATTCATAGACATCTTTAACCTCTTCCTACTCCATTGTGAGGTCCGCTGCCACTTCAATACAACCACTGAGAAAAGTAAGGTATTGAGCTTTAATGATCACCGTCTGACATCCATCATCATGAAGTTCATCGAAAGATAGCTCACGTTAACTCCAGTTGTCCAGCCAGTCTTGACCCACTGCAGTTTGCTTACTGTCGCAGCAGGTACACAGCAGACGTCATAACCTGGCCCTAAACTCATCTTTGGAACATGTAGAACAAGCAGGACTCCTACGTTAGACTTCTATTTATGGACTATAGCTCTGCCTTAGAAACCATAATCCCAGCCACACTCATCTCCAAACTTCTGGACCTAGGACTCAGCAAACACCCCCTCCCTCCCCCCCCCCTTCCCCTCTGTTACTGGTTCATTGACTTTCTGACCCACAGACAACAATCAGGATAACCGAGAACACCTCCTCGGCAATAGTTCTCAACATCGGTGCCCATCAGGATGCTTTCTCAGTCCCCTACTGTACTTCTTATAAGCTCACGACTGCGGTCAAATTTGGCTCTAACTCCATTTACAGGTTTGTCGATGGCACCACTGTGATGAGCCAGATCACGAACAATGACGAGACAAAATACAGGAAGGAGATAGAGATCTTAATAACATAGTGTCAGAACAATAACCTCTCCTTCAATGTCAGCAAGACGATGGATGTAGTTATCGACTGCAGGAAACATGGTGGAGTACACAACCCAATCAACATTAAGGGTGCTGAAGTGGAAATGGTTGAGAGCTTCAAGTTCCTTGGTGTTAATAGTACCAATGATTTGTCATGGACCAATCAATAGACAATAGACAATAGGTACAGGAGTAGGCCATTCGGCCCTTCGAGCCAGCACCGCCATTCAATGTAATCATGGCTGATCATCCCCAATCAGTACCACGTTCCTGCCTTCTCTCCATATCCCCTGACTCCGCTATCTTTAAGAGCCCTATCTAGCTCTCTCTTGAAAGCATCCAGAGAACCTGCCTCCACCACCCTCTGAGGCATAGAATTCTACAGACTCACAACTCTCTGTGAGAAAAAGTGTTTCCTCGTCTCCGTTCTAAATGGCTTACCCCTTATTCTTAGATCAGATTAATATGACAGCCAAGTAGGCACATCACTTCTACTTGCTGAGGAGACTGAGGTAATTTGGCATGTCTCCACTGCCTCTTACGACCTTCTACAGATGCACCATAGAAAGCATCCTGTTGGGTTGCATCACAGCTGGGTTTGGGAATAGCTCTGCCCAAGACTGTAACAAATTGCAGAGAGTTATAGATGTAGCCTGGACCTGCACACAGATCAGACTTCCCACCATTTTCTCCATCTGCATTCCATGTTTCCTGGGAAAAGTAGCCAATATGATCAAAGACTTGTCCCAGCCCAGTCATTTCATCTTCTCCAAGTTCCCATCTAGGAAAAGGTACAGAAGCTTGAAAGTGCACACCACCGGATTCAAGAACAGCTTCTTCCCATCTGTTATCAGTGTTCTGAAAGATCCTTCCATTAACTAGGGTACTGTTTGATTAATCTCGACCCCATTGTGGACATTGGACATTGTCTATGGAATTTATACGCTAAAATGCTAAGAATTATATTCTCCCTTTCAAATCCTGCTTTTAATATTTGTTAAAGTTTTGATTTGCTAATTTATTTTTAGATTTATAATGAATCAGTTTTGATCTTGTAGTCTGTTATTTAATAAAGTGATATTTGCCCCAGCTCTTTGTGTGAACCTCTGCCCTCTAAAGAGCGAGTAGAGTGTAATACATACCAACTGTTCCCAGCCTGCTGCTCACTGACGTCACTCTGGTTTACTGTTTGCAGCTTGGGACTGACTGCTCCTTGGATCCCATCTCTCTCACACAGCTGCTTCACTCATTCTCTCTCTCTCATCACTTGTTATATCCCCACACACTTTCCTTGCCATTCTTTACACCCCCTTTCTGCTCTCTCAGTCTTTCTCTCAGTTCGCCTTGCGTCGCCACTGTTCGTGCTCCCTCACTGCTTCTTACATCCCAGCCGCTCTCATGCAGCTTCAGATCTCTCTCACTGCTCCTTGTATTCCCACTGCTCTCAACTGCTACTGCATTCTCGCGCTGCTCCTTGTGTCCCCACTGGAAAGACAGATGCCTCTTGACTTGCTTTGCCTTCCTTTCCTTGCGATAACTCTCTATCCTGCCGTATATTTGCTGTATATTTTAATATTTTTCCATTTAAATTTCTTATCCAGTTCCAGTTTTAAATGGCATTATATATCTGTGGGTATTATTGATGTGAAGAAGATCTGCAACATTTTCACACAAAAAAACTCAAAACCATAATTATCCCAAATATGCCAGATGTTGTACCTTTAAAAAAAAAAGAAAGCTGCAATGTTGAAGACAGGAAATTAAAGCTTGGTGTGTGAACACTTAGAAAGATGTAGGCTCACCAGCAGCAATCAACATAAAACTGTAAAGGACAGATCATGCTTCATTAATTGATATTTTTGAAGGAATTGCTGGAATATTTAGATGAAGGAAATATATATAGATTCTTGGAAGGTGTATCATTAGGTGCCACATAAGAAACTTGGTGCATAAATCAAGGCACCTAGCATTCAGGGCACCGTAGGTATGCTGTAGAGATGGCTAGGTGGCAGTAAAGGTAACCCTATTTCAAATTAAGGCAGATGAGTTGAAATTTACGCATAGAAAATGGAGAAAAGGCATGAGAATGGTGTTAGAATGCAAAGCTGCAGTTGGCACCAGCTCGGCATTGTTGAACTGAATGACTTGCTGCTGACTTGTAACTTCCAGGATTTGATGACCGGTTTCTTTATATTATTGCTTCGTATAGCATTGCGGTTTAATACTGTAGTCATCTACAATCCAATGCCCGTTAATGTACTACCTGAGAAATGTATAATCTAACGTGTTTACTGCACAATTTAAAATAATAACTTTATCCTGCCCTTCCTGTCTATGTTAGCATGGCCAGTCTACAGCAGATATAAATTGTATGAAGAGCTCATTGATTATTTAGGGTCAATAAGTTTAAAGCCATTCATTCAGCAAAGCTGCCTTTTCCCTTTGCTTGCCTATCTCACAAAGCCAAGTTTTCCTATGGTTTCTCCCCTTCTTCCTACCCTGTCCTTGCCTTGAATTCATGCTTTTGATGATCACTTCTCCTAACTCCACTTCTGCCGAAGCTCATCTTGTACTTGAGACTGATCATGTAGGAAGACTGATGAACTGCATCAGCTATATTCCTACCCATCTTTCAATCCCCTCCGGCGCTTGATATTGTTAATTGTTTCCTCTCTCCAGGCAGTCTCCTAACTCCACCTTCAAGTACGTTTCTGTGTACATCTAAATTTGAAAAAACGTTTCTGATCTCTGCAAACCACCATCTCGTTTCCGATCTCTCTTTCCTCTCAAGTAGTTCTTGAAATGTTGTGGTCTTCTAAATCCATTGCTCTTGTTAGAGCCTCTACAATATGTGTGTGCCTGCTAACATCACAAAAAATGACAACTGGAAATTCCCATAGTTCTTCCTCCTAGACAACTTTTAGCATCAAAAGAGCATTCTCTAATGCTAAGAATATCCTCTAATGCCATCAAAACCTCAAATAAAAAAAGAAATTGTTGGAAATATTCAACAAGTCAAGACTATTAACATTTCACATCAGTAACCTTTCATGATGGAAGATTTAATTAACTTGAAATGTTAACAAAATCTATCTCACTACACATGCCGACTGACCCGAACTGATATTTATTCAGTTAGCATTCTCTCTGAAACTTCTAAAGTTATCTTTCATTCCATTTCCTGGTCATCTTCTTCCCATCACCCACCAATTATGCAACGAAGAAAACACCTTGGGCTTCAAGTCCCTTGCAATCAATCGCTGAAGGTTACATAAGGGCAGGTTCATCCTTTTTGCGACATCTGGAAAACCATCCTTTTGGAGGCTGTATCTGTAATAACACAATCAGCTCCATGGTTGAGCAAGACAGTGCATTCATCGTAGATTAACCAATGGTATTAGAATGACAGAAATCTCAAAACAAGCATTTAATTCAAAGCAATAAAGATTGGAATTGCAGTGACCAGCATGGCAAATTATATTCCACAACAGAAAAAATTCAATGTTGTTTCTCTCATGAAAATACTATGCCAGCACTTCTTCTGTTATGCCATAGAGTCATACGGCATGGAAATGGGCCCTTTGGCCCAAGCAGTCCATGCCAACCAGGTTCCCATCCAAGCTGGCCCCAATTGCCCACGTTTGACTCATACCCCTCTAACTTTCCTTTCGATGTACCTGCCAAAATGTATTTTAAAAGTTGTCCCTCAGGTTCCTAGTAAATCTTTTCTTCTCTCAACTTAAGCTTGTGTCCTCAAGTTCTTGATTGCCCAACCCTGGAAAAAAGAGTCTGAACATTCACCCTATCTATGCTCCTTATGATTTTGTACAACTCTAGAAGATCATCCCTTAGCTTCCTGCACTTGAAGGAATAAAGTCCTAGCTGACCCAATTTCTCCTTATAGCTCAGTTTCTCAAGTCCTGGCAACATCCTTGCAAATCTTCTCTGCACTCTTTGCAGCTTAATCATAAAATCATTAGACATAAGTAAGTAAGTTTATTGGCCAAGTATTCACATACAAGGAATTTGCCTTGGTGCTCCACCCACAAGTAACAACATGACATACAGTGACAGTTACGAATTACTCAGAAAACACTAAACATTAATAATAAAACACCATTGATAAAGCATGTGAACCAACAAAATACCAGATCAAAGGGAGGCTACAGATTTTTGGCTGTTGAGTCAAGCAACTACTCGTGGATAATAACTGTTTTTATGTCTTGCTGTGGCAGCTTTGACAATCCGGAGTCGCCTTCCAGAGGGAAGTGATTCAAAGAGTTTGTGGCCAGGGTGAGAGGGGTCAGAGATGATCTTGCCCGCTCGTTTCCTGGCCCTTGCAGTGTACAGTTCATCAATGGAGGGAAGGTTGCAGCCAATAACCTTCTCTGCTGATCGGACGATTCGCTGCAGCCTCCAGATGTCTTGCTTGATGGCTGAGCCAAACCAGACCATGATGGAGAAGGTGAGAACAGACTCTACGATGGCCGTGTAGAATTGGACCATCATTGCCTGTGGCAGATTGTGCTTCCTCAGCTGCCGTAGGAAGTACATCCTCTGTTGTGCCTTTTTGACTGTGGAGCCCCCCACTTACGGTCCTTGGAGAGGATGGTTCCCAGGAACTTAAAAGACTCCACAGATGTGACTGTGGTGTTGTTGATGGTGAGTGGGGTGAGGGGAGGGGGAGCTCTCCTAAAGTCTACAATCAATTCCACTGTCTTAAGAGCATTGAGCTCCAGGTTGTTGCGATGGCACCAGGACGCCAGCTGTGACACTTCCTTTCTGTAGGCAGATTCCTCCCCATCCTGGATCAGTCCAATCAGGGTCGTGTCGTCTGCAAACTTGAGAAGCTTGACAGAGGTGTCTGTGGAGGTGCAGTCGTTGGTGTAGAGGAGAGGGGAGAGTACGCAGCCTTGCGGTGCTCCTATGCTGAGTGTTTGCGGGTCCGAGATGTGCTTTCCCAGCCTCACATGCTGCTTTCTGTCTGTCAGGAAGTTGGTGATCCACCGACAGAGGAGTTCAGGCACAGTCAACTCGGAAAGTTTAGAGTGTTGTAGCTCTGGCACAATGGTGTTGAATGCAGAGCTAAAATCAACAAACAGGATCCTCGCATAGGTCCCCTGGCGGTCTAGGTGATGTTGGATGAAGTGCAGGCCCAGGTTGACTGCATCATCCACCGATCTATTGGCCCGATATGCAAACTGCATAGGATCCAGCAGGGGGATTGTGATATTTTTCAGCTTGGCCAGCACACGCCTTTCAAGTGTCTTCATGACTACAGAGGTCAGTGCGACAGGCCTGTAGTCATTAAGACCAGTAATCCTTGCCTTTTTGGGTACAGGGACAATAGTGGAGAATTTGAAGCAGAATTAAGCTACCGAGTCCGCTCATGACCATCAGATCATGGCTGTCTCTTTTTCCCTCCCAACCCCATTATCCTGCCTTCTTCCTATAACCTTCACACTTACTAATCAAGAACATACAATCTCTGCTTATAAAAATACCCAATTACTTGGCCTCCATCGCCATCTATGGCAATTAATTCCACATATTCACCACCCTCTGGCTGAAGAAATTCCTCCTCATGCCAAGTTGACCATTTTGCGTGAAGCAAGAAGGATCATTCATCCCTCTATTCCCTTGATATAGCCACAGGCAGTTTTTTAGCTATGTCTCTAGGCAGGAACATTAATCTTCATTTGGCTTCTTCACTCCTTTGCTGGGCTTAGGCAAGTTAGTTCTGCAGCCTTCACTCCTCGGGGCTGCTGTGTTGTCTCTGCATTTCTTCTGATTTTCTCTCGGCATCTCTCTTGCTCTTCAGGCACGGACCTGCCAAGTCTTGACTCATTTGGAGTAACACTCCCAAAGCTTGTTGTGCAAATTTGAGCAATTATCTTGATACTGCCCACATGCAACTGACTTGATTCATTGGGTGCATTTAGACTGGAGATAGTATGAAATTGGCGTTAACATATTGATGACCAATTTTACATCTCACTGATTTTTACTTCCATTGATTTCACGAGACATAGACATTTGGAGCAATCTAAAGCTGCCGGCTGAGTCATTGTTGCCCATTTCATCCAAACCTTCATTTAGATGAAACTCCACTTTTAGTCCAGGCCAATATTAAAGCAGCAAATTAAACCCTGCAGGTGCCAGAAATCTGAAATAACAACAACAATGCTGGAAATATTCAGCAGATCAGGCAGCCCCTGTGGAATGGGAAACATGTTTCCTGACCTTTGAGTCAATGAGCCTTCATTGTGACAAGCAAAGTGAGAAATTAAGTCTGTTTTACGTTACCAAGAGGAGAAGTTGCAAAGAGTGGTTAAAAAAAGAGCAAGTGAGTGATAGAAACTGTGGTTGCTCCTGTTGGAGAGGGAAAATATAATAAAAGTACTTACTATTGTGAGGAATCTCCATAGGTTAGAAAGAGAGAAATTATTTCTATTGGTGGAGTCAAAATTTAAGGAACATGGAATGAAGGTAATTAGCAAGCAGAATCAAAAGGGGCACGAGGATTTTTTTTCTATACAGCAGGTGTTTGGGGCTAGAATACACTGCCAGTACTGATGGTGGAAGCAAATTCAGTGATAGGATTTAGAAAGGACTGAATAACTATCTGAAAGAAAGGAATCTTTCGGGCTTTGGAAAGTGGGAAGGAAATGGATCTAGCTGGATTAGAGTTATACAGTTTGGCCCTTTGGCTCTTTGGCCCAACTTGCCAACATTGACCAACATGTCCCATCTACACTAGTCCCAGATGCCTGTGTTTCGCCCATATCCCTCTAAACCGGTCCTAGCAATGTACCTGTCTAAATGTTTCTTAAACAGTGTAATAGTTCCTGCCTCAACTACCTCCTCTGGCAGCTCATTCCATTCACCCACCACCCTTTGCGTGAAAAAGTTACCTATCAGATGGGTTCATACACAGGTTCAAATGGTCTACGTCCATGCTGCAACCATTGTGTGATGGGGAAATTGGCTTCTTTCTGTACTTTAATGCTCTGTGATTCCATGACAATATTAGTAAAATAGGAAAAAGTGTTCCTAGTTCTAATCTACCTCCCTCCCTCCCTACATAACTCTGGAGTGTGCATTTCCCTTCAATGTTTCTAAATTGTCAGTATATTTGTCTTGTATCTAGTACTAGACAAGGAGAAATTCCTTCCAAATAGACATTGAGAAGAAAGAAGAAATAACCCATCACAAACTCCCCAGGGAACTGTGAAACTGAATCAGTCTATTTGCACTTGATTCTGAGATGTCTCTTGTGCTATATTCATTCACCCCTTAATTTAGAAGGCCAAGTTACAGCTATATAATGTTGCTTGATTCTGCCCATGCCTCAACTCGCTGAGTTCCTCAACCATGTCTTTGTGATCCCAAGACAACTATTAGAGTGTGCCCCTTATTCTGGCCTCTGTGAATGTGGAGTCATTTAAAACACCGCTGTCCCGACTAAACTCACATTGTCGATTTTGTGCGTCACTGCTTTTGCTCCTCATTGAATAGCCTGTCCTTCACCTGCCAAGGCCCTGAGTGCTGGAAATCCCTTCTTTAAACTCACTGCCTTTACCTCTCTCCTTTCCAAAGATGCTCCTCAAAACTTACATCTTGTACGGTCTCTATTCATCTGCCCCAATAACTCTTTATATGCCTCCCCATGGCTACATTCGTGATGTAGTATTAATATAAGATGTTGTGGAATCACCAGTTTGGTATTTGTACGTAATCTACACCAAATGCTATTTCCTGGATGAGATGTTTAATTATGGCCCTAAAAGCCAGTTTCTAACTGTTCTCGGACACACATCTCCTGTTCTGGCCAACATCCATTTCTGAATCCATACAGTAAACTCTGATAATCCTGCACTTACAAGCCAAACAAGCAAATGTTCCAGACTATTGGATGCTACCCCCATTAATATCTCAACACACTTTTACCTCACTTTTTTGCATGTTGCAAATAGTATAAATACATTTTTCAAGTGAACCCAGTCAGTTTAAAGGGGGGCAGTAATCAGAACCCTGGTGAGTTTAGAAAGAGCTCTGGAAACAGACTTTGCCGAGTTTAGTAGGAGTGGTAGACAGTGCTCCACCAAGTTTAAAAGGGCAAGAAACAGGGCCTTGTTGTGTTTAAAAGATGTGTGGGAAACAGAACCTGTTGAGTTGAAAGCATAAATGGGAAATGAAGCCTGATGAATTTTTAAATGAAAAGAAAAATGAAGTGACATCACATTCAGCAGTGCAGAGAATGGCAGTCTGGGCTGGAATAGACCTGTTGGTTTATTGATGGGAATGAATGGGCCAGTTGTTGTACTGTCGAAATTCCTGAACAATTGGATGCCCAATTGTAGAAAATGTACTTTTACCATTGGTTGGTTATTGGCCTGTCATACCATTGTTTGTGAGTGTAAAAAAGATGGCTCGCCTGTCGCATGGCTCGCATGTCGGGCTAGGATTGGGAGCAACCCTATAATGAATAGGATGTGAGTAGTATTGATAAGAAATGGACCTCATTTCACATTCAGGATTTTCAAATGACTTTGGTTGAAGTATATTTGCAACAAGACATTTTCCCCCTAAATTTTGGAATCTTATCAGTGAAACATGTGGCAGGTCGAATATAGGCCAATGTAAGTAGATTTTGATACATTAATAAATGAGCAAGCACTTGGAGACATGATGGTACACCGTTTAAATGAGCTTTACTATTTCTTTTTAACTATTACATGCACAGAATGGTGGATGAAGTAGTAACATGTGTTTTAAGAGAGTAATGTGGGTTGACAGCAACCTCTTCCTCAACTCAGTAAAGTGACTGACTCAGTACAGTGAGTTTTCAATAATTGCTACACATTTGTACACCAAGAAACCAATCATTAATTAGAAAATGGAGTGATCAGTTTCCCTTCCACTTGCTTCAAGTGGTTCCATGCTGTGCACCACTCAAAAAGAACACAGTTCTTCATTTCAAGTTACGATTTGAAAACAGCACTGCTCATTAATATCATAAATACACTGTATGGAGTAGCTTGTTTGTTAATATAATTTCCATTTAAATATTTAAACCCACAAGTGGGCTTATTAATGTACCTTATTGCACCAGAACATTATAGCACTTCTGTATGTTTGTGAAGATGCACAAGATGCGAAGAAGAAGGCCTTAGTCGTATCCATGTTTTTGTTATTTAAGGGGGATCTGTTTCCCTATGCGTTGCTCAATGTAAATGGAGAGTGGGAAAGATAAGCACATCATGAAGTTGCATCCTTGCTACCTTTATGGTGGGTGGGTCCATATATTACAATGTTGTGGTACCATCCTTCCAGCCTGGCTCTTCTTTGCCTCCTTTAGATGCTGTTTATTTCCTCCCTTCCTTCCAAGTGGAAACAAATGCTGGTATATAACAGGCTACTTGCCAAAAAACATTTGTTTACAACAGAATAAATCCAGACCACAGATGTCAGCAGTCAGTTCTAACTGTGGAGACCCATCATAAAAAAATAATAGCAGGAATATGTCAATAGGACAGCTCCACCATTCAGTGTGACCATGGTGATCACCTACTTCTGCACCATGTTCCCATTTTCTTCCTGCATGCCCTTTAGAGCTACTAAATATATATTCCACCTTCTTAAATATATTTAGTGCTGTGTCTTCTAACGCATTCAGTGATGGAAAATTCCACAGCTTCACTGTCCTCTGGGCAAAGCAATTTATTTTCATCTTGGTCCTGGGTAACCAGTCCCTTATCTTATTACTCTAATGAATGGTGGTGCTGGCTCGAAGTGCCAAATGGCTTCCATCTATACCTATTTTCTATGTTAACACATAAACTACCCATTCCTTCTCTCCAGAGATGCTGCCTGTCCTGCTGAGTTACTCCAGCATTTTGTGTCCATCTTCGTTCTTTAGTATACGTGGTTTCTTCCCCGCTGTCATAGATGAATCCCTCACCCTTGACTCTTGGTGTTTCTTGGCTCCACCCATACATACCTACGTCATAATTTATTGATTCATTGATTTTCTCCTTTACTTACAACATCACCAAACCTCCTTTCTTTTATTGTCTACCTTTCAATCTATTTGTGCTGTTAACTCATCTACCTTGTTGCATGTGCTCTTCATAGTAAGGAACAGTATCTTATCTATTGCCATTTGTTTTGCACAATGGTCCTATTTACCACTTTGCCCTTGTTTCGGCTGGCTTCCGCTTTAGTTTCTTCCGTTGGTGTCCACGGTTTCTCTCCTTGTCTAGCCCTCCGCTGCTTCCTATCACGCTGCCATTCTGGTACAGCCCTCCCAGGCAGCACGAGCAAAAGCTTGTATCACACGATAACCACGCACTTGCACTTTACTGCAATCACTGCGTAGTACTTCAAAAAGGGAATACCGGATTATCTTCCCACCCACTATCCCATTTTGGGCTTTATGAGGCTAATTATAAGGCTATTACGGTCACCTCAGTTGAGATCATCCAATTCTACACAGCTTGTGGGTCAAACCCGGGACCTCCCCAAGCTGCACGACACTGCACCACACCATGTAATACTTTTGCAAACAAACCTCCTGGGTTTTTTTGTTTAATCAAAAATATTTATTCAAATATTAAAATAATATACACAGTACAGTAAAAAACAAAACCGAACCCACCACCATAATACACAACAAACAATAAACTACTATACAACTATCTTTCACCCCTTGTCAAGGATGCATTCAACCCCCCTGCGGTGCCCAACGGTCCCAGAAATCCCCCAGGGTGCCCGTGGACAGTGCGTAGTCCCTCTCTAACTTCACCCGGGCACGGATGTAACCCTGGAAAAGGGGCAGGCAGCTGGCTCGGGCAGAGCCCTCTTCCGCCTGATGCTGTGACTTCTGGATGGCCAGCTTGACCAGGCCCAGGAGCAACCAGGCCATCCCTGGCCCTACCCTCTCCCTTACACACAGGGTGTCCAAAGATGAGAATGCTGGGTGAGAAGTGCAGCCAAAAGGCAAGGAGCAGCCTCTTTAGATAATGGGACAGTGGCTGCAACCTCACACACTCCATACACACGTGGTACACAGACTCTTCCAGCCCGCAAAAGTGGCAGGCGGCTGGCGAGTCTGTGAACTGCAAGAGAAACAGGTTGCAAGGGAAACAAACCTCCTGTTGGGGCACTGTGCCGTCTCATGCAGTATATTCTCTCCAATGGACCAGAGCACAGCCAAAGAACCACTGTAAACTAGCATGACTTCTTCTTGATCAGCAAAGGAAATGGAAAGAAAATCAAACCATTTGTTTTCTGAAAGTGGGGGGAAAAAATGCCCTGTTAATCCTTAAATAATTAATGAATTATCATGGGTTATCAAATCTCTAAGATATTTTGAAGTCGAGAAGGGATCATTGTAGCCTTTCTTTAGAGCAAATGTCCTTTCTCCTGGCTGTGAATGCTAGTGCAAAGTATTTATAAATCCTAAATCAAAGCACAATAATGCTGTTGATTTGTGGTCTGTTCAGTTACAAACCCAAGCTGTGCACTCCACCTTGCCCAAGTTAAGCTCTTGCTTCTGTGTTGGAGACTGGGAATAAATTAGAGTGAGGTAAACCTTTTATAGTTTTATGGGGAAGCATCATAAATTGATTTTATTTTTGAGGATATATGCAGTATTGTAATCACTATATTGTTTTTTTCCCCGTGAGTGGTGGGTGGACCCTTGAATGCACCTTAAAGCAAGAACATAAGTGGTTCATGTGAGCGAGGAGGTTTTGACAGGGAAGAATTGTAATTACTCTTTTCCTATTAGAACCAGTAGTCCTGGGCAGATAAGCTGTCCTGTTACGTGTGACCAAGGTCTGGGATCATGGATTGTCTTACACAGTTGTCATGGTGACAGTGATGCAGACAGCCCATAACAGCCTGACTTGTCAGATCGCATACATCAAAGCAGCACTAACGAGAGGGATGCGAGTCAGACAGCATGCCATATCATTTGGTGGTTTAGGTTAAAGCTGAGCAGATTAATAAACGTTGTGTTAATCTAGCCATTTTGTTAACGTTGTTCAATAATCCAAGACATTTGTGCGTTTTATTTGTGTCTTTTTACGTAAGGAAGGCTCGACTGTGGCACATACTGGTTCAGCTGACAGCATTGATAAATGGGAAGCTGCCAAATTGGAAAGAAGTATACAGTTAAATAAAATTACAGTGCTTTCTTTCTGAAAGGAAACATATTCTTAACCCTGTATCTACTGAGTTTTTATTTTTCTCTGATTAACATTCAAGGTTTTGTTTCCCAGATCTGTTATTCACTCTCCTCTTCCTCACCATTACCTTTCAACAATAAACGGGATTTTAAGTACAGCCTATTAAGTATTGCGTTTGTCACTAGTATCTTTGACAACTTGTAAGTCTCTTAGATAGGCTACAACTTTGGTGGATTGCTGTCCCTAATATGATATATGTGTGCGTTAGGTTTTAATTTCCAAATGCAATGTTACAGTAATGATAACCCTAAAACCAGGAGGGTAGGATGGGAAATCTGGAGGTGTGTTTAGCCTTTTAGTCAGAGGCTATTTAATTAATGTATTTTATTACTACGCCATATCCAGGTTTCCCAGCTAGCTAGCAATGTTGGGCGTGTTGGACACGGCAAAGATGCAATTTATGAATTTAGTGGTTGGGAGTATGAGAGAGAGAATTGGCAGCTTTTCATAAGCACATTTTACTAATTTTACTCATTTTACTGATGCTTCCGGTTGAACCCACAGGAATTTGCTCGTCTACTGATGTGAGGAAGACTCTTGCTAGTGAAGCTAAGACGGTGTGGCTGGAAATTTGCAACAATGTCACCACTGCCATGCTTGTGGTTTCCATGCATTGGCTTAAACAGAGTAGGGATGATGGCCGCAGTAGTACATTCAACTACAAAGCAATCTACCTGTCACCCCAACCATTCACTCTCCAGGAGGGTAAGCTTGACCTCCTCCGAGGACTTCATGGCTACATTGTCACTAGCCTCATGTAGACTGTGGATTAGCTCAGGTACTCACACTAATGTGGGTCGTGGCAAGGAAGATGGTTGGATTTTCACTTAGTGACTCTCAAATCACAAGTGAACAGAAGCAGATGATGTTGGAGAGTGCAGACAGCACCAAGTCCCACTCAGCTGGATTACGAACGCTGTTTCTCAGGAAAATTCAACAGGATAGTTCTGGAGGAGCAGCATCTTTGTAGTGGCAGGACTTAAAGCCCAAAACATGCAAGGTCCGAGAGGGATTGCCCTGTACCTTGATTCAGCTTGTTTCAACCTATCCACCCTGGGTCTCACTGTTTCGATTCCTCATCACATCCACAAGTGGGCTAAGTTTTAAAAAGGGTGTCCCTTTGAGCAGCTGGCTAACATATTTTACCTAAAGATGCAAAGAGATGAGAGAGATATTGCTCTTCACAATCCTCTCCATCCCTGGATTCAACCAGGTGAACCTTAAGAGTTGGAGACACAACTTTAGGGTTTGGAGTCTGAAGAAGGTGTCCCGACCTGAAAAGTCATCTGTCCATTCCCTCCCTAGTTGCTGCCTGTCCCGCTGAGTACCTCCAGCACTTTACGTTTTTGACCTTAAGAGATGGAGGATTGCTGCATGATGGATTCACCCAGCATTGTTGCATCTGGATCCTTTTGTGATTGCTCATCAGCTGCACATTGAGGCATGAAAGCCTTTGCAGTCTGTGTGATCCAGGGTTGTCTTCGTTGGCACATGCATGCAGCAGGTAATGCCGTGCACTCAGAACCGCAGTCCCATGCATTCATTCACTTTGACTTGTTTGCGTAAAGACGACTACTCTGCTGAGCCCTTCTATGGTAGAGCTAAGGTATAGTGACCCGCAACTTGTTGTTGCCCTGGTGCAGTTGTTTGTGGTGGTGCTGCTAGTGATCCTGGTTTTTATCTAGTGCTCAACATGTTGTCTTGGAAGCTCTCAGCTCCTAGATGCAGATGAGACACACGTGCTCCCAATGTTGCCCGATGTGAACAAGGTTCTTCTATAAGCAGGCAAGAAAATAGCTGGGAGGTGTCCGTACTTACTGGCATACTTCCTTGTCATATTCTTGGTCCCAGCTGTGCGGTTGTGCTGCTTTCACTGGCATGTTCTAGGAAGTCTAGAGATCCTGTGGACACAATGTTGTGTTGTGAAAGCCATGTTAATATTGGTGTAATTGGGCAATTAACCCATTGAAAAAGACAAGCCTTCTCCCAAAGGGATTCCTGCAGTCTGACATGCTGTACTCAAATGTAGAAATTGGAGGTTTGGAGCCAGCTTTCCAACAAACTTGTCAGTTTTGCCAGTTTTAAATTGTAATCCCATGCAATCTCACATTTTAACATTCAGCTCCTAATCTTTGGCAGCATTTAAAGAAAGGAACCTTGTCCCTTTATTTCCAATGCCCTTGAAACTCAGAGTCACGAGGCTGGGTAAATGTTGTGTTGTTTCTTTTGCCAGGGTCATTATGTGTGAAGTGGGTGGGAGAGTAGGGGAAAGAACCTGATCCTTCTGGAGATGCTTTACATTCCGATGCAATTCAGCTGGCAGTCCCCATTTTTGTATCATGTCCTCAACTGGTTGGATGAATCCTGGCATTGAATCTGCCAGTTTATAAACCAAGTGGTTTCAAATTCCATTGAACTGTCAACAATTACTGACTACACTTAGTGTGAACAGGCAAAAGCTTAGGCTTTATATTCATTTTCTCTGTTACTTCAGCTACGACCTTGTTATCAAATAACCTTCCACACAGTCCTTGTTTAATACAAGCAAAAGGCAGGAATGTCTAGAAATTCAATAATAACATTTGTGTCTATTTGTAGGAGTTATATTTCTTAATCTTAAATAGTAAAGGATGGGAATATATGATTTGTTCAAATTGTCATGAGTTCTTGACTCGAGGGATATGGATCGTGTACAGGCAGATCAGATCATTTTAACGAGGCAAACATTGTGGGCCAAATGGCCTGTTCCTGTTTTGTACTGTTTTGCTTTCTATTTCTTACATGGAGAGGCAATAAATAAGGAGAAAGTTCCAATTTTAAAATTCCAGTTTTATAGGGGAAAAAATGTAAAAGGGTGGGTTTATAGCTTTGGGGTAGGAATGAGATATGTGAGTACCTAGTGAAACCTGGTCATAACTATTACAAAACTACCAATTGTCGGAATGGATCATTAAGCTTTTTGAATGGTGGCTTGAGGATGGCTTAGATCTAGACGTGGATTTAGTCATATGCTTGAACATGAAATTTGAATTGTCAAGTGTTTTGATCAATGACTTCTTATTATTACTTCTGAAGTCCCTCATTCATTCACCTCTCAGCAGACTTTCACTTGGAGGCACTATTTGCAATCGTGGGCTGGCTTTCTATCTACACACTAATAACACCCACTATCTCTCCACCCTCCTTTTGTGATCCCATTGTGGCCTCTTTACATTTAACTATAGTTCACATTATGAGGACGACTGAGCCCATTGCCTTCACAAATGGTAGCCGAGGGACTAATCCACCATCTCTTATTTAACCTGGTTGCAAGTCCTGTTTAGTCCCACCTGTGATTTGGACCGATCGTTTCTTCATCACAAACACCATTGGGATTCCACTTGCCTTCACCTTGATTTGCATAGATGCTGTTGAAACCCTCACTAAGACCCTACTAAACCTATAATGGTGTTACTGGAAACTCTCTCTCTCTCTCTCTCTCTCTCTCTCTCTCTCTCTCACACTCTCTCCCTTTTTTTCTGACATTTCGACTTTTATTTCAGATTTACAATATTTACATTCCTATTCCAGTGTTCTCGTTTCCAGTTGTTGACCTATTAACTTCAATAAACCACAACCGATCCTAAACTTTGCTGCTCAGATTCCATTATGCATCGAGTTCCACTTGATTATCATCTCTGCACGTCTGCCTTTGTTGCTATCTAATTTCAAGTGCCTTAATTTAATATTTTCATCCCCGTGTTAAGCCCCTTCTTGGCCTGCACCCCCACCACATTTGAAAGCTGATGCAATATTGCAGCCATCCTCTAAGCTTCATTCCCCTGATTTTCTCTCTCACATTCTCTGACTTTGCAGTGCTGTTAATAGGCACCGGATCCAAGTCTGCTATCTGGACCCCTCCTCCCAAATTCTCTTGTAAAAAGTTGCATTTTAATAGTACATTAATAACAATTATGGGCATGGTATGAATTGCTTGTGCCCATTTCCTAATCATTAGGTATTGGAGAGATGCTCTCTATTGTAATTTTCCATCCCTAATCTTAATTGCCTGAGATATTTGATGCATGGTAATGATTTTGTCAACCTGTCCAACATTCATTACCGACTTACCGACAGAAATTGGATCAAAAGTTTACAACTCCTGGCCTTCAAAATCAGCTGGCAGTATATTAGGCTGAAAGTAGCGAACCATGCATGATGTAAAGTGTCCCTTTGCGGCATTCTCTGTGATTCTTTATGTAAAGATTTGTTGTGATGGGTCTCTCTGGGCTTCTGGGAACTGACTACTATAATTCAGTGTCCATGGATCTGAAACCCAATATATGCTGTTGACCATGGAACCTGGAGACTAGCAGTATGGTGCAGTATGGGTCCAGACTAGGGTGCAGTATGCCTGCTCCATGTTTGAGAGGTGGGAGGATGAGTGGGCTTTCCAGGGAGACTGTACACTATTACCTAACTCTCCCATTTTTTTGCTCACAACTACATTGTCCACATTTCCCTCCCACCATGTTTGATCTCATGTGTTGGAAGGAACTGCAGATGTAGGTTTACACTGAAGATAGACACAAAAAGCTGGAGTAAGCATGTCAGGCAGCATCTCTGGAGAAAATACAGGTGACATTTTGGGTCGAGAGACTCAGTCAGGGGAAAGGGAAACAAACAAGAGGTATAGAAGGGACATAGAACAAATGAAAGAAAGATATGCAAAGAAAAACAATGTTTAAGGAAGGGTGGAGCCCACAATGGTCCATTGTTGACTGTGGGGTAGGTGATAACGAGTTATACGGACAGTGAAACTCAACATGACCACAGTAAAAATGAGTATGATGACAAGGGGTGCGAGAGGGATGGAGAGAGAGGGGTCGCAAGGGTTTCTTGAAGTTAGAGAAATCAATATTGATCTCATGCTGCGGTACAATACCTGGCCAGCTGCAGTGTCCGTGTAGCATGTAAGTAGGGTTTCAAAGCTTTTAGGGAGTCATCTACAATAACAACATCTTAAAGCAGGAATCTCCAAGTTTTGCAATTAAAAACAAAAAAATTCCAATTTGGCTTTTCAATTAAACCTCATGTTTATTTAGCACAAGATTTTTGAAGGAACTTTAATATCTTGACCTAAGAATCTCATCATCCTGTCCTAATTGAACCACTCTAAATCCTTTTGGATGCCTCCTTCTAATACTTCATTTCCTCCTTCCACTTCTCTTGAGGTATTTGGGCAAGTTTATCCACGAGAATTATTGTTATTATATCTCTATATTAGCTCTAATGAATAGAAATGATTTTCAATGAACATGCGGCAATGTGTTGATAGTGGCTAATTCATGCCACTAAAGTACAGGCACCATACAAGGGAGATTCTAAGCAGCGATACTTGACATTCAATAGCATTATCATTACTGAGACCCCAGCATCAATATCCTTGGTGGGAGCATTGACTGGCATCTCATCTGGACCAGACACATAAATATCTACAAGGCAAGATCGGAATCTGGGTACTCAGCTCGGAGTGATTTGCCTCTTGACACCCCAAAACCTTTCCACTATCTACGTGGGAAGTCAAGAGTGTGATGGAATACTCTCTCTAATTACCTGCTTGAGTCTGCTTGAACAATTCTCATGAAATGTAACACCATCCAGGCCAAAGCTACACCACTGATGTCCCATCCACGTGAAGATTCATCTGCTCCTCAACCACCAGAGTAATAGCGGCTGCAGTGTGCACCATTTACAAAATGCACTGTCATTACTCTGCCGGACCACTCCGGCAGTGCCTCCCAAATCCACAACCTCAACCACCACAGCAGCTAGTGGATGGGAACGGCACCACCAACAGGTTCCAGCAAGTCACACACCATTCGGACTGAGAAATATGTCTCTGATCCTTCATGGTTGTGGAGTCTAAATCCTGGATCGTTCCAGCCAACAGCTCTCTGTGGGAGTATCTTCAGCAGGACAGTAGCCAGTCAAGAAGGGTCTCGCTCACATCTTGTCAAGGGAAATTAGGGATGCCTCACAAATGCCTGCCTTGATAGCAGCACATAAATTTCATTAAAATCAATATTTAATGAATAGTGGGAAAATGCATTTTATGCGCTCTGGTGCATACGATGCATTCCGACCTAAGTAACTGTCGAATGATGCATATACAAACATGTCACACTAACCTCTAAATCTGTTGAATGCACAGGTATCCCTATAATCTTTACATTATTTCATCGTTTTCAGTAGGAGACCATATAATTTAAAACCCAGGCATCCAAGATAATTAGTTGTCATCTCAGTGGCTGATTGAATGTGGCTGATGACTGCAGGAGTTGTATGGATGATGTTATGGAGTGGGCTGTGCAGCAGTTTACAGACAGTTCAGAGGCACAATCTCCTGTGCAACATAACGTACGTGGATTTAGCTCTTAATGTGGAATTAGCCTGTAAGCCGTCTTGAATCAGTTTCTAATCGCGACAAACCCCAAATAAAACCACATGGCCTTTTTGTGTGAGTAAAGGAGATGGAAGAATACATTATTATCACTTTGGAATCTGAAAACTTCAGAACAAAGTAATGTACAACATATTATCTATACTGCAGTCAAGGTCAGAACTCACAGTGACCAAGATTGTCCTGCTTGTCAGCAGGACTAATCCCATAATATGAGATCAACAAGAGCTTTTTGACTTTGGTTCACTCTGTTGACCTGTAGTGAAAATCTAGTTTGATTTACCCTCTTAAGTACTGCCCAAACTTCGTATGCAAGAACTAATCCCCTTTCCTCCCCCCACTTCCAGAAATAACCTCTCTTATTTCACAGACGCTAAGGCTTTCTTTTTAGCTTAATTCAGTTTAGAGATACAGCGCGGAAACAGGCCCACGGCATCGGCACCGACCAGTGATCCTTGCACATTAATACTACCCTACAAACACGAGGAACAATTTACAATTATACCAAGCCAATCAACCTACAAATCTGTGCGTCTTTGGAGTGTGGGAGGAAACTGAAGATCTCGGAGAAAACCCACGTGGTCACGGGGAGAACATACAAATTCCATACAGGCAGCACCCATAGTCAGGATCGAAACCGGGTCTCTGGCGCTGCAAGCGCTATAAGATAGCAACTCTGCTGCTGTGCCACCGTGCCGCCCAGGCCAAACCCTGGCAATTGATAGGTGCAGTAAGTGACAAAGGCTAGACAAGAGAAGAAAACCAATGGTCTCAGATAATGAGATAAGGAGAGAAGAGGAGTGAAATGTAAAGCCAGAGGGAGTGATAAAGGTCTTTCCATTATCATCCCAGACAAGCATTCACATTCAAACAGTTTGAATTGCTCAGTGCCCTAATTTTTTTAACATTCCAGACATATTTTTGTACATGATAGACACAAAAAGCTGGAGTAACTCAGCGGGACAGTCAGCATTTCTGGAGGGAAGGAATGGGTGATGTTTCGGGTCAAGACCCTTCTTCAGACCCGGAACGTCACCCATTCCTTCTCTCCAGACATGCTGCCTGTCCTGCTGAGTTAGTCCAGCTTTTTGTGCCCATCTTCGGTTTAAACCAGCATCTGCAGTTCCTTCCTACATATTTTTGTACATGTTAGAATAATGCAACCAACTATATGAAGGAGGTTTGGAAGAATATTATTGCAAAAAAGAACAGATTTTAAACCAACTCTAGAAAGTGTAGAATTATTACATCAAACATTTAACAACTGGTCTGAAGAAGGGTCTTGGCCCGAAACGTCAACTATTCCTTCTGTCAAGAGATGCTATCTGTCCCACTGAGTTACTGCAGCATTTTGGGTTTATCTTCGGTGTAAACCAGCATCTGCAGTTCCTTTCTGCACACAAGACCTTTATCCCTCCTTCTGGCTTTACAGTTCACTCGTCTTCTCCCCTTATCTGAGACCATTCACCTCTTTCTCTTGTCTTGCCTTTGTCACTTACTGCACCCATCTGCGAATCAAAGCCTCCTCATCTGTATCTAGCTATCAATTGATAGGCTTTGTCCTGTCCTCACCTCTCCTTTCAGCCTATACCCCTCTTCAATAATCAGTCTGAAGAAGCGTCCCAACCCAAAATGTTGCCTATCCATTCCTTCCACGCATGCTGCCTGACTTGCTGCAGTGTTTTGTGTCTAAAAGCGCGGGTGTGGTACTGGTAGCTGCTGCCGAGGCCTGCCTTCCGATTAATTTTATCTGCCTCTTGGGATTTGGACCAAAGGCAAGGCAAGCCAACCACAAATGACCAGGAGGAATTCCATTCTGCTACCTTATGTTTTGTTAGATGGATTTCATGAAGTAATCAGCTGAAATAAAGTGGCCTGTATAATGCTGCTGCACCTACAGTTTTGTACATCCAACTCCATCCAGTGTGGTTGCCATTTGTTACTCTGTGCCAAATACAACATAGCAACTCACCAAGGCATCTGCAGGATTCTGATTTTTTTCTGCAAATTTCAAGCATGTTGCATCACATAATGGCAAGGGCAATTGAGGCATGGCTGCACCATCACTTTCAAATCTCCTTCACATTCAGCCTGACCCGAACATTTTACGAATTTCCTGCATTGTTGCTCGGTCAAAATCCTGCAAAATCCCTTCTTGAAAGGTTTGTTGGTGGACTGGGAGAGTCGAGGACTAGAGGACATAGCCTCAGAATTAAGGGTGTTCCTTTAGGAAGAAGATGAGGAATTTCTTTAGTCAGAAGGTGGTGAATCTGTGGATTTCATTGCCACAGAAGGCTGTGGAGGCAAGTCAGTGGATATTTTTAAGGCAGAGATAGATAGATTATTGATTAGTACAGGTATCAGGGGTTATAGGGGAGGGCAGGCGAATGGGGTTAGGAGGGAGAGATAGATCAGCCATGATTGAATGATGGAGTAGAATTGAAGGGCCAAATGGCCTAATTCTGCTCATATCACTTATGACCTTATGACTGTAGCTTATCAAGAGGAAAGGCACAGTGGCGCAGCTGGTAGAGATAATGCTTCACACCACCAGAGACATTGGCTCGATCCTGACCTCAGGTGCCACCTGTGTGGGCTTTCCTCTGGGTGCTCCGGTTTCCTCCCACTTCCCAGAGACGTGTGTGTTTTGTAGGTTAATTAGCCTCTGTAAATTGCTGTGGTGTGTAAAGTGTGAGTGCCAACGTGAGATAACATAGCACTAGTGTGATAACATTGCATTGATGGTCGTCTTGTACTTGGTGGACCGAAGGGGCCTGCTTCCTTGCTGTATTTTTCAATCAATCAAAGTCCACTGGAGATGTTGGTCAAAATGTTGATCATGTTAATGAAGGCCACCAGCCTGAAAATGCAATTTTGAAGAAGTTCACTTTTGGTGTGTGTACTTGAGATTGCTCAGGAGAAATTCTCCCATTCATTTTACTGAGGGTGATCTGCCAACCACAACGCATGGCTTACACTTTCAGGTCATGGCATGGATCTGTCAGAGAAGGTCCAATGACCTATTCAATTGAGAGGGGACATACTCTGCAGCTAAGTGCATCATTCACGGAACTCAGCATTTTTATAGAAATAGTTTTACTTTGAATCGACATAAATGCTGGAGTAATTCAGCGGGTCAGGCAGCATCTTGGAAGAAAATGGATAGGTGACGTTTCTGGTCGAGACCTTTCTTTAGACTGATTGTGGGGGGAGAGTGTGGGGGGGGAGGGTGCGGGGACACATGACTGGAAGCAAGAATAGACCAGGACAAATTCAGTTAACCCTCAGGCAGGGAGGTTCCTTGATTGGGCCAATTGTTAGTAAGGGAATGGTGTGATCCCAAAAGGGATACATCATGCGAACTGTGGAACTGGTTCACTGACTTTTTGTGCAGGATGGCGCAAGTGGGGGAGGGGAGTGTTTGTAAAAGTTACCTAAAATTGAAGAATTCGACATTCATACCGCTTGGGTTGAAAGCTACCCAAGTAGAATAATAAGGTGGCTGTTCCACAAATTTGAATGATGAATGAATGATTGAAACCTGACTTTCACATGTTCCTAGGTACAGTGAAATTCTTTGTTTTGCATACAATACACAAAATATGCAGAGTCACCATGTATAAGGGCGCCGACAGTTACAAACGTATTTATTATAGTCCCGATGGTCTCGGCAGCCTCCCGCCCCCCCACCCCCCCCCTCCCCCAGGTCCCACGCTGTGCTCTCGGCAGCCGCCCCCCCCCCCCACACACGCTGGGTCCCTCTTCGTTCTCAACGCGTATTCTCGACTGACCTCCGACACTCAAGCAGAGAGTCCAGCGGAGCGATCATTGGACTGTTGTAATACTGTGAGGATTGAGTACTGTGCTAGGGTGAGGGCTAACATGCTTCACCTGGTTCCGCAGAGATAAATGCTGCCTTGACAAACTTGTTTGTGACCTTGACATGGTCTGAAGAAGGGTTTCGGCCCGAAACGTTACCTATTTCCTTCGCTCCATAGATGCTGCTGCAACCCGCTGAGTTTCTCCAGCATTTTTTGCCTTCCGTACCTTTGTTTGTTGGCCTGA